>OX104064.1:165755982-165866976 GCA_944474145.2 Dicrocoelium dendriticum | reverse complement strand
GCTGTGTAGCTTCAACTGGTTCACTGTGAGCTTGAAACATTTGCGATGGAACTTGCCTTGATAATTGCTACATTGAAGTTGCGTTTAGTCGCCAAAAGCGTGCGTAGTCCGTTCCCAGATAGCTTGTTCTGGTTGCCCACGGACTTCAAATGGCCGCGTGAGAGTACATCTATGTCCTTCATGAAAGGTGTGGGATGTAGACAGGACAGTGTATCTACACCCATCTCCATCCTTATCAAAACCCAGAAACAACGACTTGACTGAGCTGACCAGTAGATCGGCCTCTGCAGACCACCGGGACAAGCAATCAAGGTCCAGCTGAAGAACATCACAGTCCTCGGGAGCATCAGTTACTCTTCAAATTTTCATGTCCTTTGCAAACATACACCAGACGACCGAAATATTTGAGGTATTCTTTTATGTGGATCAGGAACAAAATTTATCCTAGTACTTAATCTTGGATCCACTACTAGTGGAAGATAGCATTCAGGTAAGTGATCGCTCGCCTGTGCCCTCCACTTCTGCCCAATAAGGAAGTCACTGCTCCACTAGAGCAGTGAGTCGCCAACACTGTACATCCTCAGTTTGTGCAGGAAGATCTCATGTTTCACCTTGTCGAACGCTTTACTGAAAGCAATGTAGATAACGTCGACTGACTCCCTCCCCCCCCCGGTTTAAGGCATGCAACCATTCGTGCCGCGGTGTAATCAAGTGCATAATGCATGAGACACCTTTCAGGAAACGCTGCTGTTTCGGGGTCAGGAGGTCATTCCATTCCAGCAGCTGCAGCAGACCATTCTTCATGATCTTCTGGTGCACATTGGCCAAAACGAGTCAGGCAAATCGACCGGTAACTTTCCTCTTTGTTTGAGTCACAGCTCTTCAGAACCGGCTTCACTACGGAATATCTACAATCGATGGGTAATGCTCCCTTGGACAGCACCCTGCTGTACAGATCAGTCAGGCCAGCCTAACAACCTCCTCGTGGTGCCAGCTGGTCGGTTCAGGTGAATACTGTTTCAACAAATGCTTCGGCGGCAGTGTTTCAGATGTTGTGCGTTTCCGCCTGGCAAGCGTTCTCCCTATAAAAAACCACAATGTCTGCTTAACAATACTACCACGTGGCGGATGTGACTAGCCACGAAATAACCTCACCGCCATACATATTCCATGGACGCCAGTCATTTATGACAAAGTTTCCCTTTCACCCATTCTCAAGCAGACGACCCGACAGCACACAATCACAACTAAGGCGTTACGTCTACAAGTTCAAGCAGCGCAGCTGCAGACATTTATACCGACATACTTACAAATATACGCCACAGATCCAATATGCTACTGTTAATCTTACAACATTATTGTCTATTTGACAATCACTCGTGTTGGTATTGCTATTATCTTGCCCATGCACAGGTGCCTCGCATTCTGGCAGCATCCAATTCCAGATTTGCCTGTCACTGTGACCTCCACAGAACAGCCACTGGACGCCTGCGACTACAGAGGAACCAATGGAGGCTTGGGCTGTACCACCCACAGCTCCATACACACACCCATATCCAGTGTAAAGCCGAAGGAATAAGACCGGGAGGCATGTGGATGGGGCCACGTTTCATCAACGGAGCCGGCCCACATTCCTCCAACATACACAGAAGCAGCATTCATGTCTATCTATGTAAATAAATAAATAAATAGTTTATTCTCAGTTTCATAGAGACACACCAAATCAGGCATGATCAGACATACACAAGGCAGTAGCTGGGCCGTAGTCCGCTCCACATTGGATGGAACCACTTTTTTAGCCTAGCACGGCCACGATGATCGTGCACCCGGCCCCTTCCTAGCGACGATTCACAGTCTGCTGTAGCCAGTAATCGAGGCGGAGGGGGTTAGACAGGTAGGCACCCTGTCAATATTCACCTCAAGCACAACCACAGTGAGGAGAACAAACAACCAAGTTAGCATTTGATGGAAAGCAAACACACAAAATGTACGCACATGCCTTCGTAGATAAATATATCCATACAACTTTGATCCAATGTTAGCGATAAAATTGTAACGCTTCTGTACATTTATCAAGCATCCGCGCAGTTGTGCCATGATCATCTCCACACAGGCGTGCCTCGCTTTGTCGAGAATATACAAATTATTAATCTACGTACTTCGCACTTATCTTGTGCAACTACCTCGGTGTCTTATCTGTGGAACTTCAAGCCCAAATGGGCGGGGACCCATGATGTTTAGATGATTATTGGAAAGCTCAGTTGAGCTAATCAAGTATGGTCAGAGAACGAGATGGGCGGTTCAAATGCAGAACCTGTGTCAGCTGGCTTGGACCGCACACGGACGTTTATGATGAATTTGATTGCAATGTTGAAGAGGAAAGAATCAACATAATAAAGTTGATGCACCTTATTTGTAGTGTTGAACTTGAGAAAACCAGTAATCACAAAAGCGTGTCCAAAGCGAGAGGCACTGCGGCAAGGCCCTCTTAAACTGACAGTGCAATGGAAATTGCCGACAATGACGCCGAATAAAGAAAGTTCAACCGGGACAGAGTTAAGGAGCCTGAAAGTCCATCGTGGAGACGTACGCGTAATCATCATCATTAACAGTAGCACATCAACTATTTGAACTGATGCTTCGCTGCCGTATGACCACTGTGACCTGCGGAACAAACAATGAGTGGAAGAGAGGGGGACCTAAATGTCGCCTTCCGATACATTGCTTTGCTTTTGCTATTAATTCACTTATACCACTCACACTTCTGATTAGCACTCATTGGCTCATCCATGCGCTCTTGGATCTGATTGGTTTCAACTCTAACGCCTATCGATCTGAGTGTAACGCGCATATGTGCAGACAGTTTTCCATACATAGGTTCCGGTGCTGCACTGTTCTGCTGCTTTTTCGGGATACAACACTAGAGTAATACCTTAGTGCCCGAACATTCAGGGTAAAGGCGCCTACAAAATGTTAACAAGATACCGTCGGAAAAACTGGTTATCATGCAAGGACAACGCGGCGTCATCAAGACAGCTTCCTTAGGACTTTCAATGCCCCGTGTCATAAGCATCCATTACCCCGCAGATAACAGTAGCAAACATATTTTAAGCATGCAGTCCTACTAAAAAAACCGCAGCAGACGCGCCATTCGTGTCGAGTGCGAGCCATGTCCTGTAAAGTCACGAGCCAAGCACAAGGCGAGTCACCTGGACTCCAGCCTGGTAGGTGAGATGGACCAACAGCACCAAGTTGCAGTCCGTGACTTTATTTCTCTCCAGCAAAATAAATTTCGTCCACCTCGAGCCTTGCGCCACTCCACATCTGGTAAACAAAACAAGATCCAACTCAGTAAGCTGTGATCAGCCATACGTGGTAGGTGCCCAAACCAACGCTACTTATTCGATGCTATCTGTTGGCCTAAGGAACTCGCTTGATCATCATTGCCTAGCATTCACCTACGCATATCATCGTTGCGGACACGCTGGTGCCACCCGACATCAGCGATGCTCCTCAGACCGACTTGAAAGTGCCTCCGATCGAAGGGGCCAAGTTTCGCTACTATGAAGTAGGACGGCCATCGCTGTGGCCTTGAAACTACGTCCTCTGGCGCCAAAGATGTTTCAGAATCAGGAATGCAGTTCTGACTTTTACAACACATGAACTGAGTTCAATTGTTCTGCCCCCCATAGTTGCTGATGCAGCTGCCAAGGTAAGTGAACTACTTCGAGTTCCCGCTATCAAGAGTCAAGGAGTCAAGTGAAAAAATATCCCAGGCGTGGACATCAGAACAACAAGTTTGCGAACAAGCTCGTTTTCGGTGGCTCTCGTCAGGCTAAAACACTCCAGCTGATAGGAATAAGATCAACATAAAACAGCAGATAATGGTAAAGTTCAAAGTTCAAGGCCATTGGAATGAAAATGCTAAGTAATCAGATCAGAAGTGCTCGATGACTTGTGGGCGGCATGTCCCTCAACATGAGTCGTTGTGATAGCGGGCCAGGGTAAACACAGAATCTGAACGAACCGTTTTTGAGCACATAAGTCTGGATTCTGGTGGCGGATAACAATTGCCTCAGCTGCTGCTAGTAAGCGACATTTTACCGCTCGTGAAAGGCGTCCAGGTACACGGTAAATGGCTTGGAAAAATTGGCGGGTGTCGATTTGGTGATTAGAATCAACCAAGTGTGCCAACACGGCGCTCATCACAATTTTTCTCCCCCATTGCGTAGATTAGCTGGACAATGCTCACGTATTCTCTCAGACAGCCTCCTAGTAGTTCTTCTGATGTATCTTGCTCGACATGAACAAGAGAAGGAATATACACAGTAAGAAGCACATGACCAAGGAAGTCTGTCTTTGAGTTGAGGCCTCACGATTGGTGTTGAGGTAAAACTTAGCCGCAAGCTCGCTGCGTAGTAGGTATGGCTCATAGCGTCGGATAATCTTCTAGATGTTGCCTGCGCTATACCATCCCCTTTGAACGGCAACGACAAATAAACCGGTTTCTTTTCTACCGAAGCTGGTTTAGCTCCCATTTCTCTGCACTCCATATATTTCCGAGCAAATTTCTCTGCATAGCCATTTCTCTCGAAAACGCCACTTAAGCAACTGAGCTCGTCCGCAAGTGTGTCCTCACTGCAAATCCTTCTGAACCTTTCGGTTAGACATCTAATCAAGTTGCGTTTCTGATTTATTGGGACAAAACTGGCAACAATATATATTGTCCGTTTCATATTGCTTTTCTATGCACCCTCCGTTGGAGCGATCCATCTGGTCTTCTACTAAGCTGAACGTCTAGGAAGGACATCGTGTCATTGCCTTCACTTGCTAGGGTGAACTTGGTATTAGGGTGCGCTGAGTTAAAATGGGCTAAAATTGTCTCTGGGCAACAGTGCCTGTCTGTCACGCAAAATATATCATCCACATATCGTCCGTAATATGGTAGACCGGTAATGACACTGCTCAGACAGGTATCCTCTAATTTGCTCACGAACACAGCAGCTAGTAGCGGTCCAAGCGGTGAGTCCATTGCTACTCCATCTTTTTGTCTGTATATGGCCCCGTTAAACTGAAATTGTATGTTACTAGTACACAGCAAGAGTAGCTGTTTCAATCGATCACTTGAAAGGCCAATACCCAATTGATGGTCTCGAACGGTGTCACATATATAGTCTATTGTCTTTTCTAACGGAATATTGGTGAAGAGCGACACCACATCCAACGAAAACATCTTTCTTCCAGTTAGCTGAAGCTCTTATGGAGTCTAAGAAACTGAACGTGTCTCGTAGGCTGTACCTGGACATAATATTTCTCGCCGGCTCTAGAAGTTTAGCTAACCACTTGGCTGTTGCCTGATACGGTGAATTGCACATGTCTAGTATGGGCCTTAGTGGAAGCCCTTCCTTATGCACCTTCGGTAAGCCGTAGAGACTCGGGATCACCGTCCCAGTGGGACGAATGTATTCGAACGTGGCGGAGTCAATCATGTTTTCCTGTTTCAAGCGCCGCAGAAGCTTAGTAACTCTCTTTTCTATTGCTGCAGTTTTATCCTTTTCATTCCCCATTTTCCGGAACTTCGAGCGATCTCTAAGGATGGCCTTCAGCTTGTTGATGTACTCAGCTTTCTCCATCAACACGATCCCTGCCCCCCTTATCCGGCCTTGAAAGCAACACATTCTCATTTTCTTTGAGAGCTATGAGAGCATCTAGGTGGTCTTTTTTCAGCAAATACCTAAGTTTAGGTTTGTATTTCAGATATTGGTAACTAGTATTGACCAGAGTAGACTTAAAATGCTCAGACGCTAATGCTGACGACTGCGTAAGCATAGAAATTTGGGCATACAAATTTTCAAACTGCACTTCTAATTCTCATTGTCTTGAATAACTGCGGTGGCAGCAAAAGTTTGGACCAAGTGAGAGCACTTCAATCAATGTCCTATCCAAATGCAACGGCGTAAAATTGTGAACATATCTTTCCGGTTCGGGGTGGGGGGGGGGGAATAAAGTGTTTGCCTTAGTTGTGCAAACCTGCCGCCGCAATGAGGCTTAACGTTTCTCCTCTTGCTTTGTGACTATTCGTTGAACACAGGTATCGAATTGTCTTCGCTCCCCTGCGTCCAGTTTTATGTTAATCTTATTCCTATCAGTTGTGGTGTTTTAGCCTGACGAGAGCCACCGAAAACGAGCTTGTTCAATAACCTGTTGTTCTGAAGTCAAAGTGTCATCGAGTGGCTGGTGGTCCTGCAAGAACACTTTACGCTTTGAAGGTACGAAGTGTATGCCAATTCATTAGACTACGTTATGGAGGTTCTTTATAGTTGCCTGGGTCTACCAGGCATCGTTAAACAGCATGGCAATACTGTCAACACAATGAGGAACAACTAGCTTTTCCCATACAGTACCTCAACGCCTACATCGTGAGATCCTCAAGGGAACACTACGTTGGAGTGCAAGACGAGGTTGAACAAAAATGGGAAAATTAGATAACTATGACGAATGCCACTTGTTGTCGGAAAGCTACTTGATAAGTCGACGTAGACCTTGACATATCCCGTGGTGCTCAAGTGCAGGGTACTTAAAATGCTCCCACATTTCTTGGGAACAACTTTCCGTACAAATATTTCCGCTGGGATGAATCGATCGACTGAGTCGGACACACTCTTTAAGTCCAGGAACACAGGTATGGTTGGCCTGCGATATGTGTCGCGCTGTTCCAGCACCTGGCGAGGAGTGAATATATGGTCTATACAGCCCCGTCCTGGATGGAAACCTGCCTGCACCTCCCGAATCCGGGAATCCAGTCCCCATGTGATGCGACGAATGGGAACTGAGGCTAGTACTTTGGTCACTACCGGCGTTAGGCTAATACCGCTGTGGGAATCAGTCCGTCATCATGACACATGTTGCTATGCGACAAACGTGAGTGAGTGCGACTACGGCTGGCCATTGCGAACCGCTAGCAGATTTAGAATCTGACCAGACAATTGACATCAGTCAAATCAGAAACGTGCAGCCGAAGATGATAGCATGTGACCTATAAAATTGACCGTATTGTATTCCTATCACAATTTAGTTTAGCAGGCCTCGGTGTTATATCTCTTCCCCGGCTCGGTTGGCAGCAAAAAGATCAGGAGTGAGGGAAGCTTTTACAACAGAAACCCCGCCAAATCCCCTCATAGAAGGGTCCACAACCTAAAGTTGACCATTGTGTATCCGGTTAGAATGCCGCCGGGACGTTCCCATTTTTCGACCTCGTAACACTCCTCCGAAACCCATTGTGCTAGTTCTGCGTGAGGCGAAGTTAAACAACGGCTCGAACGATCGATCACAGGTAGCCAATAATCCCAAAATCGGAACAAGTTTGGCTCGCAATATATACCGGACTATAAAAATATATACAGTTAAATAAATTGGGTCGACCTCATTTGTTAAGGGTCCCGGTATATCGCCAGCGACAAGGATTCGTAAGTAAACGGGCCGGGAGGAAAAGCACTGTTGAAATCACTGCTCAAAGCAGGACAAGTGAACCCACGATAGACGCGTGAACTATTAACAAGTCACTGACCAATCATCATCACAGTGAAGAAAGGGTTAGAGGTGAACGTAAGGCACACACATACACACACACAAGACCGTAGTCTATGGTCAAAACGGATGGTTTACAAATCGCCGAGAGTATGTGTTCATAATGTTACAACGCCATGGAGAGAGCGACATCAGACCATGCGCATGGGGCGTTTGTTACCGTCTAGACAAAGTTAAATTGAGGTCATATAAACCTTGGTGATGGATTGACGGTGTAAACCACGCGTGAACCATTGAACAAGGGTGTGGGCGTATGGAGGATGGAACAGTTACTAAGACAAGCACGTGGGAGGGCGGTTAGATAAGTTGATCAAATTATCCGGGAATTATGAGGATATATTTCAGTGCACGAGCGGTCCTCGTAACCATGCTGGTAGGTCATGTGAATGAACCGAAATGTGCGATCCAAGTGACAATAGAAAGTAGGTTTCAGAGAAATCTTCCAATCAGTGTAATACTCCGCTGCACCTGTGTTCATTAGACACAACCTAACTTGATCAAACTGCACATGCGAACCTTAGTGTGAACCAACGAATTAGTATCATTTTTCGATACCGTTATTTCGGTTGTACTCTCATTAACCCTACCAGACAGCTGTACCGATTTTTCGGTAACTTCCGATTCTGTCACTAAGCCGCTGTATCCAATTTTCGGTACTTTGCCTAGTACGTGCAAAAAATGCGTCACGAACTAAAAATAAACAACCAATCTTGGTCAGACGTTAAGGTTACCCATTGCAAATGTCTGCCCCGATGTAGTTGAAATGCCTATGTGTGGTTTGACGAGAAAGAAATACGAAAATTCACAATGGAACGAGCGGCCGATGAACCAAGCACTTCAGCAAGAAAGCGTAGTAGGTCTGGGCTTATCACAGTCAAAAGCTGAGGAGTCAGAATTCCATCAAGAATACGTTTCCAAGTCAAGTGACACAGACAGTGACAGCTCGAGTGATGGGGGTGATTTAGCTAGTGATGAGGGTCGGACAAGGAATTTTGTATCACCAAATACGGACCTGAATTTCTCTGAAAATGGAAAAGACCCAGTGAACATTTCTGGATCTATCCCAGAAGAGTGTGAACCGATTAACTTTTTATCCTTGTTTTGGATGATACATTCTGGGAAAACCTGAAGGAGAAAACCAACCTCCAAGCCCACCAGTTGCATATAGAAAGCCCAACTACTAGAATGTAACAATTTCAAGGATGCCACAGTGGAAGAAATGAAAGGTTCTATTGAACTGAGGATCTATATAGGCTAATCCTGCTGAGTGGATTGGCACACAAAGGTGAAATATTAGCGTTAGATGAAAAGTCGACCTATTTTCGAAAATATCTCTAACTTCCGTCTTATTTTAACCACCTGTTTGCATATAACCAACATTTTTCTATATCATGTTGCTTTTTCTCTTTAATCCTCAGGAGCCCGTGTATACGGGACAGTTAGGTTCAGGGGCTCAGGTCTAGTTGTGCGAAAATCTACGGGATGTTATATTCGCTTTTTAATCTCCGATAACTACAATGTTCCGTTATCCATATTGGGCTTACGTCTACTGGATGTCCCAGGGTCGGATAAAGCCGTGATTATAAACCGCACCCGACAGAGTACGCTAGCCAAACGAACAGTTTTATTTCATACGGCGTCTTGCTACATACTACTGGCTGCCTTAACACGTAAAGAAAGTTGTTGCACGATAAGATATCCAATGAATTTTTGCTTTGCTACCTTGCTCACCGTTTTCACCCATTATTCATTCACATTCTTTATATTCTCCTTTATTATCATGTCATACCATCATAATTAGTTAACATAATTTTAATTGCGTCGCCGACCGATACTACTACCACAGTTGGCAAAGTGAGTTAAAGCGAACTACCTTAAGCTTCGCCGCAACTCTGCCTGCACATGTGCGCCGTTGCAACAGTTTGGTATTTCCTTCTGCTTCAACTCACGTAAATTTAATACTTCAAAAAATGACGCTTTTAGCATCACTACAGTCCATAATTGACGGATAGTTCTCAAGTGAAATAACGTCACTCGGTTGTGAGTGTGTGGTGATAGAAGCGCCAGTTGCTGGCTACATTGTTACCTCCCATTACAGTGCAACATTGTTCCGTATAGTACGAGGCGTTTGCGAGTGTGTTGGTTTGGTAGGCCCCGCCAGAGGCTATTCATCCTAAGTGTTCTGTGTTCACTAAGTATTCAGAATGAGCGCCAAGATTATGCGACTCCTCGCTTGTTGCTTTCTGCATGACAGTGTGGGACGTTCGGTCTTAGGTCTACGCACAAATTTGTTTGCATCTAGCGTCTGTTAGGCAGTAACACAGGTCGCTACTCAGTTGTATGCTCGACATGCCGGACTGCCCACGAATCCATTAGCCTAGATAAGTGAGCGAACGTTGCCACATTAATGAGCATTGAGTCTGCTGTTAGCGCTTTACCAGGTACTGATATTCTGTTGGGGCTATAATGGATGTGCTTGTGGGATTCGGGTCACGAGAGTGCAGCGCTTGTCGTTTACATGCCCCGCATGTGGCCAGGAGTCCTCCGGATTCAGACATGAGGGAAGGGAAAGTTCGGGAAACGACTATCGCTCACGGTAAATGCCTACGTCTAAGGAAGACATAGGATATGTATTGGAACGGCTGCTGATTCTACAGAGGTATCACACACGACAGAACATGTCACCAATGCGTACATCAACTAGAGTCTCGTGAATTCCTTGTTTCTTAAACTTATCGAATCGTCATGTTTAGTAGGTTAGTGGCGCCTTACATAGTGTGGAAAAGTGGATTTCCTTTTGTTACCACATCCCAGAAGGAAAAACGTATGGTCCTGCTACATTTATCAACTATAATATTTGTCGTCCTATGGAATTAAGGATCGATGTTTTGGTGTATTTGTGCAGTCTCATTTTGTTCTTAACCTAGCTCGTGGACATTCTATCGGTATTAGATTCTGTGTTAGGACAGAATAAAACCACCGTTGCGTAGTGGGGCGTTGGTTGTATCGATCAGCAGCCCACGTGAAAATCTATCTCACCGAGTTTCTGTTCGCAAATGGGAGAAATTGGTGCAACTGGCCGTTGACGACAGTTTCAAAAATATTTTCGTCCATCATATCTGGAAGTTTCGATCGAAATTCCTGCATTTTGTCCCACCTTTGCTAAGTAGATGCTTAGAACCGCAAATAAGTCGCCCTCTCTCCGGTGCATTCTATGATTTCATATGCCTTAGCTACTGCGCTGTTTAGTCTATTCTGACCTTGCGAATCAAAGCAGGATGACGCCGTTCTCATGCTAACCATCACATGAGTACATCACAGGTTATGTATACCAGTTTCTGGCCAGTAGTTCACCCTACACTGCTGTTCACACGAGCACATCCATCCAGTTAGAAGCCGAGAATTGCTTATGGAAAACTGAATTCAATTAACAGAAGAACATGAGTAAAGACGGGGCAAGCTGTGAATCTGAAGCGCTGTAGCTGTGGCAAGCCAAATACGCAAAGTTTGCTCATTCCAACACTTTGTCTAGTTCTTTGGATTTGCGGCCCTCTGAGACAACCACGATGGGGACGAATGGATGAGTAGTTCCTTTCAGGTACTCCTGAAAATGTAACGGCGGTTAAACAAGAGTGAATTTGTCATTATAATCCCTCACATATAAACCTAAAGATTAACATGACGGTTTGGTTTAACATTCTGGAATGCACTTTCGCGGCATCAAGAAAACAGTGTTCAGTGTGTGCACAAAGGTGGCTGGTCACCAAACTTTAGGCCACTTTCTATTTGTCGTCTAATTCAAACGAAGTTGTAACTGGTTGTAATCTGCACCATTCAAAATTTGGCGTGCAACCATTTAACGTCATATATTATGCTGGGAAGCCGGCAACCAAACATAGTTTCGTAGTTAGAATGTCCAACTTACATGTGCATGAGGTATGGCGTTGATTTTTTCTGCTCGTGAGCAATTCTTGCCGATGTATACGAACAGGCTGACTCCATTGTCGATGAAATAAGCGTCATCGTGCGTGAGGGCCCCCCGAGATAAATGTTCCTCGCAAACCAACGAAACTTTCAGTTTACCAGACTCGTCCGATAATCTAGAGTAGAATGATAGAAAACTAACTACAGGACTTACTGAAGGTAATTAAAAGCTATTTGTATACTGTGTGTCTAGGTACTGGTGTTTGCACTCTTCAATGCGGCATATTTGCAGTAGTAAGTACCAACTGATTGAGTCAAGACGAGCGTCCGAAACCGTTTCAACCCAAACACGACAGTAGGCAAGAAAAAGTGACACACTTACTTGTAAATCGCCTTCTTGCCTATTTCTTGTTTAGGCTTTTCATGGGTGGGTTCATCGGGCAGATGGGACATGAATTCGGCCTAAAATAATTGAATTATTCGTATGCTAAGTGTTTATTGTTTAGAATGCGGAACGAAGCAATAAAGAACAGTTCGTTTCCACTCGACTCTGGTTTATGTGTGGGTGTTCACCTCCCTTTTAACCATATTGTGCACGCGCTGTTCTGAATCGGGCCGAGACGAAAAATCCAAATTACATTCCTAAACTACCACAGCGATGGTACATTGTCTCAAAAAGACTTCATCTCCACTAAGTGCATCGATAATATCGTGCTTCGCAGCATGCAACTAGTTAAGCTACAGTTAAGGAATGGGGTTTCAAGCTGCAAAAGAAAAAGCACCATGAAGTGGAGAGTTTGGAAGCACATGAAATATTGATACACTACGTTTTAGTTAGCAGCGCACACGATTAAAAAAGCAATAACTAACGCCTGCAATGCCACTCCTTCCGTTTCACCAAATTTACTCTCTGGAAGTGTCCCTGTGCGCTGGGGTGAAACTTGGAAAAGACTGATAAGTTGGGTTTAAAAAGGCAAACAAAGATTTCCTCTGGTCCCTATAATGCAAAAGGCAGTTTACACCAGAGAAAAACCATCGGTTCTCAGAAGGCAAAATACTAGACAGACTTTTGTTTATTGTTGATCAATACCGGATACCAACGGTCTGTGTTCTCTGCAGCTTCGAACAGGAAACATCAAAGTATATGCAACCTTTTTGTTTTGAGTCTCAATGCATGGTCCATAGCGTTTACACATTTGTGCTAATTGGTTATTGGTTGCAGTCGAAGCTTGGGGAAAATTCCCAAGGGCGTCTTACGCACCATTTAACCAGATGTCTGTCGCATGTTGAGAAAGTACCTGTTTTCGAGATAAGCAACTGCGTAAACACTTAAGCAGTTTGTAGTTCACACAGTTACATTGGGTCACCACCTTGTGATCCAACACAAAGCTCCGGATTTTTTCGGACTCATGCATAAGGGTTGGAGTTGGGATACATCGGAAGACGTCATGGAGAGTTTTCGGAATATAAATTGCATTTCAGACCTCATGATGCCATTGAGATCAATTCGTCTACATTACCTAGTTACCTGGGAGCAACTCGAAGCTAGGGAAAAATACAATTACTCGGTGAGGCATTACACATTATTTGTTTTGTTCTGCAAAATGGTATACAGATTATGTGCGCATATGGTAGTCTTCCTGATCAGTATTGAAAAAACAAGTCGGAAGACCGTACCATAACTAGCTTCTTAGCATAAGTTTTAAATAGCATTAATGGAAAGATCCTAGAAGTTGGCGTGATAAAACACCAAGCCTAGATACGCAGCCTCAAATTGCAGATCTATAAGTCTCAATTTAACTGAAGCAACAATCTTATCGTTCAAGCAAGTATTTACAATTTGCTCTTCTTTGTAGCTAGCGATAATTATCTTGCGCGTTGGTATGTGGGCGAGACTTAGGATTCCAAACTGTTTCCCGGTATCCGGTTATTGGAAACTAGTCCTGAAATTAAAGGGAATTTCGCCGCTAACAAAGCCATAAAATGACCGTCCAATCAGTCACAAAACGTTGTGCCAAGCTTTGCACGTCCAGACACGGTAGCAAAAGATGTAGAGGATTTGGCTACAAATCCAGTGGGCGAACGATGGAGACCCGCTATCTTCACCAGGTGAGAACAAAACAAATCGAAAAGCATCGTGGTGTGCGGTGTTATTGGAAGGGCAGCACCCAAATTCCATCTGCTACGAGTGCGTTCCTGGTGGTCGCATTGAGCAAGGATCCCCACAATGTGAAACGTGGTTTACATGCGAATAAGCGCAGCAACATAGTTGAACAATGAATACTTAAAAACGACCCTCCAATCATAATAGTATTCACCCAAGTTGAAAATTCGTACAACATTTTGAAAAGAACGCGCAAAACTTTGCAAAGAAAATCCAAAAGATTGCAAATAAAGTCCAGTGTGTTGCAACACCTCGTGCGATTCGCCAGCCGCTTAGAGACAATCATCTGACCTTAAGCGTGTTCTCATTGCGCGGATGCCAAGGTTCGGTGCGTTAGTCTGAGGAGGTGAGCGCGCTGCCCGTTGACTGGGTGAAACTTGTGAATGAACCTTAGCGGCATAAACGTCGGCGGTGCAACGGGCTTGTATCCGCCCCACCCCACCCCTCACGTCCGAAACGGTGGATCACAAGTGGTCTGCGAGCAATGAACAGCCAGAACATAAGCGCACGAACGAAACCATGCCTATGATTCTAACATCGTCAGCATGCCTTCGCGCGTTCCACAGAGTATCTCATCATACATTCGTGACCGAGTTTTAGGCGGTTTTGTCAACGGTGATGACCGGCAGCTAGTGACAACTGTGAACAACGTCAAATATCAAACAGCCTACCCCTGGATTCGTCGTTCTCTTGATCAGGAGCCGAGTACTACGCAGGCGCGCGGTCGTAAGCGGATTCTGTCGGAGGAAGACGTAGATGACATCCTGGATTATGTCGCAAGGTACTCAACTCTTACGCTACGGTAAATGCGAGTACGAGTACGAGCAGACATGGGCAAGGACATTCCGAAGTCAACAATCATACGACACCTGGATGGTGAATTGATTGTATGACGAACATCTGTCAGGTTCCCGATGGAATGAACAATGAGCGAACCAAAGGGATACGTAGGGAATTCGATCAGCAGAGTGATGAACAATTTCTTCATTTGGGTTGATGAAGCGAACTTCAAAGTTTAATGCAAACGTATTCGTGGTCGGGCGCCCAGAGGAGTGAGGGCCTGTTGAAAAATTGTCAACAGTAGTGGCCTAGATTTGCATTTGCTCGGTGCACTCACACCGGAAGCGAAGGTGTCGATGACCACCCGGAGCGACTCATTCACAGGTCCCCTATCTCTAGAATGGCTGCGAAGCTATTTAGATAACCTGAAGCGGGAGATGGGGCTCCGGCAGCTTGTCGTAGTATATGATAATGCACCATGTCACACACGACTGGAAGAACTGCCGTCCGTAGATGGATACGAGGGAGTAACCACACTGAGATTGAGCCCGTACTCTCCGTTCCTCAACCCGGCCGAGAATGTTTGGCAGGTGGTGAAGGCCAAAGTGAAGAACGCGATGATAGTGCACTACGAGGGACTTCTGGGCCGGGGATCCCCAAAACTCATGACGCAGATGGAATGGAGGGTGCAGTTCCTTGAATGCATTGCCGGAGCAGCCATTAAGGATATCAGCGTTGTGGGATGTCGTCATGCTATTCGACATATTTTAGAGAGGCGGAAGGTAGCGCTTGCCCAAAGAACGGTTAGATCATTAAAACGGAGGCGGACGAATAGGGAGACCGATGCAATTGAGGCGATTCGCTGGAGAAACCCAGGCCCAACAGAACGGGACGAAAACGGGACAGAAGCGGCATCCGTGGGTGAGCCGGAGGCAGGCAAACCAGGTGGAGCATTTGTTGAAGACGTAACAAATCGGACAAAACCGCCGGTATCGCATCTTCAAGAAACAACCCCGGGAAGAGTGAAAAACTCACGGACAAGCAAAACGCACGCTATCGAACGACTTCGGGTTTGTCAGAATCGGAGGCGTGGAAGCGAAGCTACACGGGCGAAACCGACATAGAAGATGCGTGTCTGTACCCCGGAAGGAGCATAGAAGTGCCAAGAGAGGAGGCCAGGAGAGATGGTGCAGCGTGGGAAAGAAACCTGACAAATTAACGTGCGCCTGTGTAAGTGATTAGGTAGTGGGTGTGTGCGCGCCAATAAAGATAGTGTTTCACTGCCGCGTTATCTTGTCGCTACAATATGAGTGTACATATACTTACTTGTCTAGAAATTAATGACATGTTTCGATCAGGTTGCTTGCCTATTTTTTACATACCTGGTTGTATAGCACGTCACTGGCAGCGCGTAGGGACGTGTGGGTTTTCACAGCGTTTCCAAAATATGTATGCACATACGCAAGTTTATGTGTTCGTACGGGGGTTGAAACGATATCTGATGTCTAGCGCAAGGGCCGTCTTCCAGTGAGTCATGCCCGAGGGATATGCTCAACTTATGTTTTTTCCGTGCTGGTATTCGCAGCGCCGTACTCTTTCATGATCAGCCTGAGATAATGTAGACACGGTTTCTTCGTTCGGAAAACTAGGACGTTTGGAAAGCGCATTGCAAGACCATGTGAGCTTGCCGGGTGAAGCAATCGTCAGTTATATCACACTATGAAATATCAGTGTGGATACTTGAATAGTAGTGAATAGGAGATTACTGCGCACGTCATATCAGCCTGTTCCAAGAGTGAGAGGAGCTGATAGATGCGCAGATGCGAATTCGCAAACGCGTCCATTGCCTGACAAGATGTCGTCATTGAAGCTGAACGAATGAATCGCCTGTCTACTGGAAACCTTCCCTGTGCGATGTTTGTCTGCTGTATTTGCGTGCATTGGTACGTTAATTCGTTACCCGATTGGAAGTTGGTCTGCCAAGTTTTTAATCCACATTAGACGGTTCGGAAGTTGTACTTTAGATTTAGAAGCAACCATTCCTACAGCAAACCCAATTTAATTTGCGTGCTAGAAAGGCCCGAATAGCCGCCCAGCACGACTTGAATACTGTATGATGGTTTGGATGATCCCTCGTTTGACCCAGTAGGGTGCGTAAACAAATGGGGGTCATAGTTGGCGTGGATACGGTGGCGTAGCAACTACTTTTGCTGTCCGTGGCGGACGTACAATTGCCCCGTTCTCGCAGTTGTAAAGCCCACAATTGAAATTGCCATTCAACATTTCGTTTCTCATAACAACAACCACAGATGTAATTTTAGAGTGCTGCCGTGAATGCAGCTATTTGTATTGTTAAAATATTCGCTTTCAACATTTACCGGCACACTTTTCGTGCACTGCTTGAGGATGCTGGCATCCGAGCTGAATAAGCCGTCATCGAGCGTAATTGAACATCATTGGTAGAAAATCTGGCAGACGTTGTTGGCAGCGGGTATGTCTTAATGTGGCAAATCAAATCGCCAACCTGGACATTAGGTCACTACGCAGTCTCAGGAACGTATAGATGCTTGCCAATGTGGTCCGGCTGATAGCAAACACAAGGAGACTCGCAAATATTTCAGGATTAAACTGCTTGCTAGCCTGAAAAGAGATCGGGAAGCGTGGAGGCATAGTGGCCTGCACGCCTGGCTTTCAATCACAAGGTCACCGGTTCGAATCTATTTTCCTGGCCTGATTTGTCATTCTGGATGTCTTCTCGGTGATCGCACAGTAGAATGATATTCTGGGAGAGAAACTTTACGATATCAAGCATTCGAGCTAGAATTTCACGCCCGATATTTTTCAAAAGTGGCAGCTACATATTTTATTAATTACCTTTCCTTCAACTAGCCGGATCGCTAACTTCTTGAGGTTGAGGAGTGACGGAGTGTTAGTCAGGACTGGCTCCAAGTCGTTCACTTTACTTCGTGTCGGGCCCCAATTTCATTTACCTAGCCCAAACTTGCCTTGAAAATCTCTCGGTTCAGTCTTGGTCATCGCGATTTACATGACTTCACTTGTCAACGGACGGGATGGAGGGACATACATGGTCGTCGCACAAAGAAGAAGAAACCGGAATGTCCTAGAGACCAATGGTATGTAAGCGATGTGACTGGCCGGGATAAGCTGAGTTCAACTGTTGCAACTGCAATAGTGATGTTGATGGGAGTAACGTTCCAGGTTAGATTTTCATAGTTTAATTCCCCCACGTTGAGCTAGTACAGACTAACACTCAGTCAACTTGTCCACCGCTGGCCGGGCTAAACTACGCTAAAATTTTGCAACCGAAATAATGACAAAACTGCACACGTCGCTAATGGAGACACTGTGTCCTGTGTGCGGTGTAGACAATTGTTGGTGCTCGTGTAAATGCAACAACATATCCGAGTGAACCCAAGGATCAGAGGTGCGAGCTGGCGAATGCGTCACAAAGTGAATGGGAATGGCAGTATTATTATTTACGTATCCTTGTGCGTCGAAGATATCTTCAGGGTGGGTAGTATATATCGTTCCGATGTTCACACAGCTGCAGTTGGAAAACCCCAATTGTGAGGAATTTGAGCATTCGCAAGATAAGTTTCCTGAGCTCAGATAGATGGTAGTAATGACTTTAAAATTTCGCTTGTCTGTATCTGATGTACTGTCAGTATCTCGTTTAACAACGTAGGATGCTTTCCACTAGCGCTATAAAAGTTGAAGTAACGGATTATTGTGCACCCAAATCGAGTTGAAAGATATATGTGCCGTATTCAAGCCGGCTGCTTGGCAGTATTTCACACTTGCACTATGGGCAATGACATTTGTCACAAATGGCACTAAGATTCAAGCGATGATCAGTTATCGTGACACTTGATCATCCTGCTCAAGGAGTTGGCTCAGCGTAAAAGTCAACAGGATAGTCCATCTTTTCGACGGACGGGGGTTTCCGAAACTGGTGAAAAATAAGTCTTCAAGCCGGTGAACCCGAATCTGGTACAGTGTAGACTCCGTCAAACCGCAACCTCAAGAAGTTAGCGATCCGGCTAGTTGAAGGAAAGGTAATTAATAAAATATGTAGCTACCACTTGTAAAATGTGGGCGCGTGAAATTCAAGCGCGAATGCTTGATATCGTAAAGTTGCTCTCCCAGAATATCATTCTACTGTGCGATCACCGAGAAGACATCCAGAATGACAAATCAGGCCAGGAAAATAGATTCGAACCGGTGACCTTGTGATTGAAAGCCAGGCGTGCAGGCCACTATGCCTCCACGTTTCCCGGTCTCTTTTCAGGCTAGCAAGCAGTTTAATCCTGAAATCTTTGCGAGTCTCCTTGTGTTTGCTATCAGCCGGACCACATTGGCAAGCATCTATACGTTCCTGAGACTGCGTAGTGACCTAATGTCCAGGTTGGCGATTTGATTTGTCACATTAAGACATACCCGCTGCCAACAACATCTGCCAGGTTTTCTACCAATGATGTTCAATTACGCTCGATGACGGCTTATTCAGCTCGGATGCCAGCATCCTCAAGCAGTGCACGAAAAGTGTGCCGGTAAATGTTGAAAGCGAATATTTTAACAATACGAATAGCTGCATTCACGGCAGCACTCTAAAATTACATCTGTGGTTGTTGTTATGAGAAACGAAATGTTGAATGGCAATTTCAATTGTGGGCTTTACAACTGCGAGAACGGGGCAATTGTACGTCCGCCACGGACAGCAAAAGTAGTTGCTACGCCACCGTATCCACGCCAACTACACCCCCATTTGTTTACGCACCCTATTGGGTCAAACGAGGGATCATCCAAACCATCATACAGTATTCAAGTCGTGCTGGGCGGATATTCGGGCCTTTCTAGCACGCAAATTAAATTGGGTTTGCTGTAGGAATGGTTGCTTCTAAATCTAAAGTACAACTTCCGAACCGTCTAATGTGGATTAAAAACTTGGCAGACCAACTTCCAATCGGGTAACGAATTAACGTACCAATGCACGCAAATACAGCAGACAAACATCGCACAGGGAAGGTTTCCAGTAGACAGGCGATTCATTCGTTCAGCTTCAATGACGACATCTTGTCAGGCAATGGACGCGTTTGCGAATTCGCATCTGCGCATCTATCAGCTCCTCTCACTCTTGGAACAGGCTGATATGACGTGCGCAGTAATCTCCTATTCACTACTATTCAAGTATCCACACTGATATTTCATAGTGTGATATATCTGACGGTTGCTTCACCCGGCAAGCTCACATGGTCCTGCAATGCGCTTTCCAAACGTCCTAGTTTTCCGAACGAAGAAACCGTGTCTACATTATCTCAGGCTGATCATGAAAGAGAACGGCGCTGCGAATACCAGCACGGAAAAAACATAAGTTGAGCATATCCCTCGGGCATGACTCACTGGAAGACGGCCCTTGCGCTAGACATCAGATATCGTTTCAACCCCCGTACGAACACATAAACTTGCGTATGTGCATACATATTTTGGAAACGCTGTGAAAACCCACACTTCCCTACGCGCTGCCAGTGACGTGCTATACAACCAGGTATGTAAAAAATAGGCAAGCAACCTGATCGAAACATGTCATTAATTTCTAGACAAATAAGTATATGTACACTCATATTGTAGCGACAAGATAACGCGGCAGTGAAACACTATCTTTATTGGCGCGTACACACCCACTACCTAATCACTTACACAGGCGCACGTTAATTTGTCAGGTTTCTTTCCCACGCTGCACCATCTCACCTGGCCTCCTCTCTTGGCACTTCTATGCTCCTTCCGGGGTACAGACACGCATCTTCTATGTTGGTTTCGCCCGTGTAGCTTCGCTTCCACGCCTCCGATTCTGACAAACCCGAAGTCGTTCGATAGCGTGCGTTTTGCTCGTCCGTGAGTGTTTCACTCTTCCCGGGGTTGTTTCTTGAAGATGCGATACCGGCGGTTTTGTCCGATTTGTTACGTCTTCAACAAATGCTCCACCTGGTTTGCCTGCCTCCGGCTCACCCACGGATGCCGCTTCTGTCCTGTTTTCGTCCCGTTCTGTTGGGCCTGGGTTTCTCCAGCGAATCGCCCCAATTGCATCGGTCTCCCTATTCGTCCGCCTCCGTTTTAATGATCTAACCGCTCTTTGGGCAAGCGCTACCTTCCGCCTCTCTAAAATATGTCGAATAGCATGACGACATCCCACAACGCTGATATCCTTGATGGCTGCTCCGGCAATGCATTCAAGGAACTGCACCCTCCATTCCATCTGCGTCATGAGTTTTGGGGATCCCCGGCCCAGAAGTCCCTCGTAGTGCGCTATCATCGCGTTCTTCACTTTGGCCTTCACCACCTGCCAAACATTCTCGACCGGGTTGAGGAACGGAGAGTACGGGCTCAATCTCAGTGTGGTTACTCCCTCGTATCCATCTACGGACGGCAGTTCTTCCAGTCGTGTGTGACATGGTGCATTATCATATACTACGACAAGCTGCCGGAGCCCCATCTCCCGCTTCAGGTTGTCTAAATAGCTTCGCAGCCATTCTAGAGATGGGGGACCTGTGAATGAGTCGCTCCGGGTGGTCATCGACACCTTCGCTTCCGGTGTGAGTGCACCGAGCAAATGCAAATCTAGGCCACTACTGTTGACAATTTTTCAACAGGCCCTCACTCCTCTGGGCGCCCGACCACGAATACGTTTGCATTAAACTTTGAAGTTCGCTTCATCAACCCAAATGAAGAAATTGTTCATCACTCTGCTGATCGAATTCCCTACGTATCCCTTTGGTTCACTCATTGTTCATTCCATCGGGAACCTGACAGATGTTCGTCATACAATCAATTCACCATCCAGGTGTCGTGTGATTGTTGACTTCGGAATGTCCTTGCCCATGTCTGCTCGTACTCGTACTCGCATTTACCGTAGCGTAAGAGTTGAGTACCTTGCGACATAATCCAGGATGTCATCTACGTCTTCCTCCGACAGAATCCGCTTACGACCGCGCGCCTGCGTAGTACTCGGGTCCTGATCAAGAGAACGACGAATCCAGGGGTAGGCTGTTTGATATTTGACGTTGTTCACAGTTGTCACTAGCTGCCGGTCATCACCGTTGACAAAACCGCCTAAAACTCGGTCACGAATGTATGATGAGATACTCTGTGGAACGCGCGAAGGCATGCTGACGATGTTAGAATCATAGGCATGGTTTCGTTCGTGCGCTTATGTTCCGGCTGTTCATTGCTCGCAGACCAGTTGTGATCCACCGTTTCGGACGTGAGGGGTGGGGTGGGGCGGATACAAGCCCGTTGCACCGCCGAACTCTATGCCGCTAAGGTTCATTCACAAGTTTCACCCAGTCAACGGGCAGCGCGCTCACCTCCTCAGACTAACGCACCGAACCTTGGCATCCGCGCAATGAGAACACGCTTAAGGTCAGATGATTGTCTCTAAGCGGCTGGCGAATCGCACGAGGTGTTGCAACACACTGGACTTCATTTGTAATCTTGTGGACTTTTTATGCAACTTTGTGTTGAATGCTTCAGTATTATTGTTTGCGCAACCATATCCCAATTTATTCTTCTCTGTAGCTAACGATTATCTTTTTTCTCGTTGATGCGTTCGGAGGCTTGTTGTTTCCAGACTGTATGTTGTTATGGTGTTTTTGGAACGGAGTCCTGAATTTATAATGATAGTCGCAACCAGCGAATCCGTATATTAACCTAATGGTCGTCCCTTACAATTCGGGCGGTCATACCGATATTTCTACTCCGTATATTATGCAAGAAATATTATCTTTTCGTAGGATTTCTGGAGGGCTATCACTCATAAATACTCTGGCACCTCTGTCACTTCGAGGTGGCATGATTAAACAGGCGGTCTGAAACGTGCGCTTGTCTCCAGAATTCCTGAAATTTCAGCCTGGATAAAATATATGTGACCTGAGCAAAGGCTTATAAGCTTTACTCTCATCAGCATGCAGTCGCATTGTAGTGGCGACATCAAATTATTAGGACAAGCTCGGCACCATAACATATCTCTCAACATTCCCAACGAGGGGAGGAGAAATGTTTAACGCAGAGACAGGTAATCGCATTGGATCAAGGTTGTTGCACGTGCGAAACAGTGAGTTCTCTAACAAATTAAAGTGTCCACAAATATTCCAACGAGGTCGGAATGAAAAGCGGACGTGAGGTTTAAATTGCGCTTCCGTGCGGCCTCCTGATGTTGCTAACAATGAACTGCTGCATTCTGATATTGCCAGCTACCATACCACGGTCATCACAAAGGGTCTGCAAGCAAGTGTGAATTAATTGTATCTTGTACATGTTACCGAAGCTGATGTACTATCGGAATTCGCCGAAAGATCCCCAATCGACTGCGGCTGGTACAACTTCTCAAGGGTGTAGAAAGAAGAAAGGCAGCAGCAATACACCTTTACGCAGTACCGATGCTTCCCTGCTGCGCAACCATCATCAGTCGCACCAGCCCTACGGATACTGCGAGGGTCGCCCCGTCTCCACGCAGGTTCTAACTAGGCGCCGTCGGATTACAAGACAGGCCTGTGATTCTTAAGGTTACAGTTGGATGGGCTTATCAATCAACTTTCCTCCTGCCACAGCAGTAGACAACGGAAAGACAATTGCGAAGTTCTTCACAACCTACTGTTTTTCTACGATTCGCTTCTATGAAAAGCCGAGTTGGTTTTACGGACATCTTCCTTTCAATTTCCATCAATGAAATGTCTACCTCAGGCCAACTACGTAAAACCACTTTATTCGCAATTTTTACAGACGACATGGCTGTCTCATTGGCACACCGTGCTTCATCTTTCAACGCCTCCTGCTTGTCCCTAGCTTTGCCGACTTGGCAACTGAAGATGTCACTCCATTGCATCCTCCGTTACCTTTGATTCCTTCCATACTGGAGTCTGTAGCCGAGGCAGACGTGAAGTACAAAGAACAGAAGTTCCCACACATTGCAAATATTAATAAATTTGGTTAGTGTTGATCCTTAATCAACAACTTACACTTTTTGTGCCTGGTTGTACATCTCAGCAGCAAACCAGTAATCCGCACCAACAAGTAGTGGTGTTGTTCTGTAATGAGAAAACCTACTCCGTGGAACATTAACTACTGCATCATTTAGATGAAAAACTGCACAAGATAAAGAAATGATACGCCATATAAATCTCACTGGCATTTATAGCGACGCAGCTATAGCGCTGGCAGATAAAAGGTATGCATAATCCACTATGACCATAGTAGGAGTCTGCTAACGTATGAATCGGTTAAGTCTAAAACCTATCCTGCTAATAATAATAATAGGTGTATTTCTCTTGATGGGAGAAACTGTGTCTATAGCGGCACAGATCAATTTGTACAGAAGAATCCATGCTCTTGCATGGATGACATGCATAGGTGAAGTATTGGGATATGCGTTTCATGTATTAACATTCTGCCGGATGGTTGAGGCCAAAGCCTAATTATGAAAACATTAGTGTTTATATGTTTTTGGGTCCCACTTGGAATGGCTCATCGAGGGATTTTTCCCATGTGTATATAGAGCTTAGAATAGTTAGATCAAGGTAATTGGTGAGTCTGCATCTAGGTGTTGCCATATTGTCACATGACCTGAGGGTTATTAGTAGTTTATTCCACAGATAGCTGTATCTGACCAGGAAGAAATTAAAGCGGACGTTCGTTCTAGCCTTCGGTATATTCAGAGTAAAATATTTGTTGAGAAGCGCTCGAGTTGAGCAATGTTGTAACTTGAGTGTAGACAGTTTGGAAAGGTCATTTTGTGTAACATGTTGAAAAGCAGCAACAAGTTGTGCTTCAATCGCGGAATCCAAAGTGGTTCGAGATAAAGTACATTGCAAGGTTCTCGGTAACCCATAGCAGAGTGTTTACCAATCAGATGTTTAGTAAATGACCTCTACAGGTGCTCCACAACAATTTCGTCCCTCTCGCATATTGCAGTATATTATGCTGCAGTATTCTTGGATGGGGCGATTGAGTAGGTTGAAAAGATCAACTCTAGCACGAGTTGTGTGTACTTTGTTTGGTATATTGAACATAGACTGTCTGACACGTGCTACTTGGTATTTGGTCTGTTCGGAGAAATTGAAGGTATAGGTGGAATTTCGTCACATCTAGGCTCACTCAGACAGCCGCCACAAGCCCGGAAAAGCACTGTACGCGCGTTTCATCCTTTCGGGAATCATCAGCAGTGCGAATTCCATCGGACCCTTGGTAGGGCTCGAAACCGCAACTCGACTGTTGCCAGTCCGTGGTTGAGACCACTGAGCTACGGGGGACGGCAACGACCATCGTGAATAAGTTACTAGATGTGATATAGCGCCGCTCACTATCCACTGACTTACACGTTACTGCCGTGCAGAGGACAGGGTAGCCCCCTCACCAAGCGACGAGCTTAACAAACTTAAGCCGCCAATTATCTTATGGTATTATAAGCAGTTTGTTCTCTGTACTGATTACAGAAGAGTAGTAGGGGGAGTTGAATGGTATAGGTGGAATTTCGTCACATCTAGGCTCACTCAGACAGCCGCCACAAGCCCGGAAAAGCACTGTACGCGCGTTTCATCCTTTCGGGAATCATCAGCAGTGCGCATTCCATCGGACCCTTGGTAGGGCTCGAAACCGCAACTCGACTGTTGCCAGTCCGTGGTTGAGACCACTGAGCTACGGGGGACGGCAACGACCATCGTGAATAAGTTACTAGATGTGATATAGCGCCGCTCACTATCCACTGACTTACACGTTACTGCCGTGCAGAGGACAGGGTAGCCCCCTCACCAAGCGACGAGCTTAACAAACTTAAGCTGCCAATTATCTTATGGCGGTTTCGAGCCCTACCAAGGGTCCGATGGAATGCGCACTGCTGATGATTCCCGAAAGGATGAAACGCGCGTACAGTGCTTTTCCGGGCTTGTGGCGACTGTCTGAGTGAGCCTAGATGTGACGAAATTCCACCTATACCATTCGACTCCCCCTACTACTCTTCTGAAATTGAAGGCAGACGAGTACCTAATTCCAAGCTCTTGCTTGGACAACTGTGTAGGGACGCGTTCATTGTTTAGGGCTATAAAACCTTCGGGGATGCAGCAGCGGTAAGACATGATGTTTGGTTTCTTAGCGGAGAGGTTCATCACCCATGTGCAGCACCATGTCTCAAAAGAATGTAAATCATCTTGAATGAGCAGTAATGTCCTGTGAAGCTCGTCACGCCGAAACTTACAACCCAGTTTGATATCGTCAGCAAATAAACTGATGTACCATGTTTACGGATGTGGTGATGTCATTGATGTAAATCAAAAAGGGTAAAATGCTGTGCACTCTCCCTTGAATGGCTCCACTGGTAATTAAGCGTGGGGAAGCGCAATGATCACCTACAGTGACTACCTGATGACGATCACTCAGGTATGACGATAGCCAACTTAGTAATGGGCCCTGGATTCCAAAGTTCTTCAACTTTGTAGCAGTCGCATGTGTGGTACTCTGTCGAATGCTTGGTGTATGTCAAGAAACAAAATTACTACTGCATAGCCGGAATCAATTGATTATGAAATGTGATTAAGTTAATGACACGTGTTGCGCGATTGCTTATTGAGAAAACCATGCTGCGAATTGTTGATCAGGTCAATGGAATCAACAAAGTTCATCATCTCCATTTGGACTAGCTTTTCAAATAGCCGAGCGATTATCGGAGTGTGGTGGATTGGTCATTATTATCAACTGTTTGTTTTGGGACCTCCTTTATGCTAAGGCACAATAAATGACATTTTCCATTGGTCTGGAAAGTGGCTAGATTCTGGAGATAGAGTGCACATGCTTGTCAGTAGCATTGGGATATCAGGTTGTTAGGAAGGAACACACGGTGCGAATAAGCAAGGACCCCATCGTCGCGGCAGGCGATCCAAACTCATCCGCCTTGATTGGGGCGAACACAGAGCCAACCAGGAAAATCGGCCAGTTAACGTGAGGGCGGCGTTTACCTATTGGTTGTAAGTTGACCTTTCCAGAACTTTCCACTTTCGCTTTAAATATCATTCATGAAGTTTCCATTTCACCTTTATAATGAACGGTGTGATTCGCTAATATCATCCCTGTTGCTCTGCTCGTCCGATCCGGTCTTCTCTCTGTCCTGGGGGGGGGGGGGCAGCGATTTCGGGTTTGATTGGGAATCAAGTGTCCATTCAGGCGAGGGACGAACACTTCACAGGTCTTCCTAGTTTAATGGTGGTTGTTGAAATGCCATCAGATCCCAGCTTGGAAGATGGCCTGAAGGATAGCGTTGAGCGAGATATCGAATCTGCTTAATAGGTTTGTTTCTGTGAGTTCTGTGTACACAGGCACCGGGTCAACTAGTGGAAACGCCATCAATAGAATTACTGCAACCAGCCTTCCATCGGGTCACAACATATAAGTGTTACTGATTCCAGCCTATCAACTGCAACTTGCACACCTAAACTATCCTCGCCGTCACACACACTGGCCCACTGCTTTCAGTGTGTGTTAGGGCACAGACTGCTCTAAAGTAACGACGTCCAGAACGTAATGGTATTGGAGATTAACAGCCCTGGTACCCAAATCAATGTTTTAAGCAGTCATTCTGAAGGTGCACACATGTCAAGTGTCGCCTAGCCTCCCCATTACGCTGTCCCGTGAACTGACTAAACCGCAAACATCAGGAACTCTCTTTTGAATGGCATGTAGTATTCCACTCTATCAGTATTCACACGGCAGGGAATGTTTGATCCTGACTTCTATCATGTTATTTCTCTTTATGCTCTATAAGACAACTGCGCACCTCATATCCTGTGAATGTCACAGAACAGTTAGTCAGCCAAGTAACCAGAAAGTCGGTAGTGAAACTAAAGACTGCTGGGGCATGTGCATCATAGTTGAAGCAGTCCAACTCTTTCGCTATTGTCTAATATTCATGAACAGCCAGAACGAAAAGGTAAAAACAATTTGGTTTAAAATTCACACGGAAGATTAAAGGAAGGAATCTAAAACAACCACTTCATTTTAGTAGCGTGGCTGATTGGGGAGAGCGGTCACTCCGCAACTGCTCACGTGCTTTTTATTCTTCATCTTCGTAAGGTCCGAAAGTGAAATCACGGTTGCGTGGGAGTGGTTTCGGATAACAAGCGCCTTATTTCGAGCCACATTTATCTCGGCAACATCCACCGGGTCAATAGTTTTAGTCAGCATTCTAATGGAGCACACACAGGCAATAAAATTGACTGGTTTACTACGGCATTGAACCATGTCATTTTTCAGCCGCAGCATGCAGCGGTATGACATGTAGAAAGTCAGCCACGAAGTTGGCAAGTCGTGCATTGTGTTTTGTATTGTTTAAGCCCTAAGGTATTGTTAGATTCAGCACCAGCAATTTTAAACGAAATCCTACAATCGGATGACATTTCGACCTTATTGTTTTGGGATGGGTCAAAGCTTGTGACCAATATACCTAGCCAAAGCTATGCGCTTTGAAGAGTTGGGCGTTACTAAAACTAGGTAGTGTTATTCTATGATATCGCAGCAACGACCATAACAAACTGCGGAAGAGTGACAGAAACGTTCTAGGAAGCAGCCAAAGTTCCTTCACTAAACATCTGATTAGTAAAGCACTTTCTCCAAACTAGGAGTAAAGTTGGCAGCAACTTCGGCTCAAATGTTTTTGCCCTGGAAGGTGGAATCAGACTGTAATCATGTGACACCCCCTGAGACACAAAAATTAAAGTTCAATTTACCTATAAGAAAGATGTCAAAACTATACCTGGGGAATACCCGATAAATACCGCAGTGACTGCGTCAAACAAAGGAGAACAGGCTCATCAACGTCTTGATGGCACACACCGTCCCTTATGATGAGCTGCTGGTCAAAACCTCAAGTAAGAATCCAATAACTTCCATGACGGAATTGAACTTTCCACTGACTACGGTTATGACTACATTCTTTTTGACTGTATCCCACAAAAAGGTTCGAAGACAATATATGAACTTTTACTAGTTGGCACAGAAACATTTAGCCCGAGTTTAGTTTTAACGGGAATGGAAACTAATGGAATCTTTTCATTTCCACAAATTGTTTTTTAAATGGTTTACAAAGTACTATGCGCAACCGAAAATAATAGAGCATTAATGGAATGGACGGCCGCACTTCCTCTAGAGCATTCGCTTTCTGCTACACTCAGTTATCCCCACCTCAAATCACTCGGTCCATGTATCCCTTATGGAACAATTGAAAAACATTTTATAACGGGTAAAAAATGTACAGGCTCAACATGTCCTGTAGGTTGGTAATAGAAGAAATTGCGATTTAAATATTACATAAGTAGACTAACTAAATACGCATGGGCAAAGCGATAGAGTAATTCTGTTAAGTGGGATGGTTATGAGAGTAAGGTAGTACAGGCAAAAGCATCAGAGGTTACCATGTTTGGACTGGTGGGCCTCACTCGGCAATTCTGCTCCTGTTCCCTTAAGTTTTACCGCAGTTCCTAATTGCTCCTCTTAATTCATATTTATAGTAACACCGGCCTACACCGTACTGCTTCGCTGTCTGCCCAATAGTGGTACTCTGTTTTCAGACCATTGGAACTCATTTCTTGCTCGCAGGATGCGATCGGACACTTTGCCTTAGCTGAACTTAAGTGACTAATATTAGAGCCATAAGTAGTGAAGTGTTGCGCCAAACATTGAACCGCGTCACCGGTTTCCTCCTTCTTAAGTTTCTCCGGAGGAGGACAGCCGGAGCAATGGAGCAAAGCATAATGATGGGCAGAAAACAAAGGCGTAGCACATCTTCTACGTTGATCAGGGAGATGATTGCAGGTGTGAAGTCTACGTATGTCAAAAACATAGAAAGCGCATTGGTGCTGCTACAAGGTGAAGTCGTTTTATAAGCATGGTTATGCAAATGAGCTAGCAAAACGCGAATATCAATAACATGTTACTATAATCAATGCCTTTAGTAAGGAATAAAAAGGTGTTTCGCACCTGTCCACATCACTTTACGTGCATCAGAGTGGATTATAATTGCAACGAAATTAGGTCCCCAGAACACATTCGGAATATCGCTTATGTAGCAAAGGGGAGAGAATGGAGTATGACTACCAAATGATTTTGAAAATAGATGCACTCAGGGCACGAACAGTTGCGTTTGGAAGAGCGCTGCAGTGGTTGGCAGACCCAAAGGATAAGTATTTTCCTAACGGTTAAGTCATTAGAAGATGTAAGCTTGTCTGTATTGCTTGGCGCCAACATCCGTTAGCCCCTGAAAAAATAAGCTAAACTATCGTTCTCCATCTTTTCTACAGAATGTTCGCAGCTAGGCGTCATTATATTACATAAAACCTGGGTCTTCGAAGAACTGGATGATGCCGTCGTATCCGTAGGAGAATACATTTGACTGTTCAGGTACGTACCGAAACAGAGATGGTGGAGTCCTTATTTATACCAATCCATCTTGGTGTATTGCAACAAGAGACAGCTTTGGTTTCGCTTCACAATGTATTACCTGGTTTGTCCTATAATGCAAGCCGCGTAACTTGAATGGCTACCGCTCAATATTGGTAGCTAATATATATAAATATATATATATATATATATCCCACCTGTACCAAAATTAAAGCATAAACATCTTATGACGAATTTACAGCATCCATCATTCACTGTACTCTATGTTCTTCGTCAAGGATTTCGACAGATTTGACAACACTTTTCTCACCAATTTAGAGTTAAGAAACATAGTAGATTTTCCCACCAGATCGAAGGCAACCCTGGACGTGGCGTATGTTAATAATATAAAATGGTTCCCAGTGTGCATTTGGGCTCCGACTGGCGGTTCTGATCACTCAACAACGAAAATTCCTCCTGTCGTAGTTACCAAGACAAACCCCCAAGATATCACATGCTGTAAATATCGAAGATTCAAGAGGAGACAATGCTCCCCACAATATTACGATCGACTTCGCGAGACGGTTGCATCCACTAACTTTAGTTTATTCTGACCCTGACGTATTCAAGTATTGCGAAACTTTGACAAGTTATCCAGGTTTCTGTTTTGATGTGTTGTCCTTTGGAAACGCTGTACCTTCGCGAAGAGGGCTTCTCTTCCCCTCACCTGAAGCAGCTGCGCCAAATTAAGAGGAAACGTGTAGAAAAAAACGTCACCACTGTGAGGTCTCCCACAGGTGTCTGACTGCCCTACGGCCGCACTTTATCTTGGCTCTCGTTTCACTCGCTGTGGTCATTCCAGTTCTCCACACATATGCTTGCGCGTGCACTCTTTCGAACCAGTTCGACGAGTGCTACTCAGTGCTTTCTATCTCTTGGATCTAACTTGTGTGGATCATATTGTTACTCCCGTTCTCAGTTTCGTCACATCCTTCGTCGAGTTCCGCTTGTGCAATCACATCACTCCCGAGCTATCCGAGAATAATTTTTGTCCCATTCGGTAGGCGAAGCTGAGGACTTCCAAACGACCCTGTAACCACACCTACAGACGGCAGAATAAAGAAGTTACGAGACATTTTGCGTCGTTCACCTACTAAACATGGCTTGCCAACGCCCCACAGGTATCATCGTGTAACGCGACCATATCAATACGCGCTGCGCCTTCGTGTGCTTGTGTGCGCACCGCTAAATCCCGCTATCTGCATGCGACCGCGAGAGAGTGAGGCGTTGAGACAGCCACCAGTATCGGCGGGCTGACCTTGATGCCGGATCAAGCAACCCAGGGTCCTGGGTGGGACTAACCATCACACCTTCAAGTGCCCTCATGCCCGATACTAACCGAGCCGCGGTGCCTAAAGGTGCCTGTGGGACGTGTAGTAAGCTGGTCGAAACAGGAATTTTCTGTGAGAATTGCCAAACTTATTTTCGTTCAAAATTCGGAAAAATCAATCCAAACGAGTGCAGGCTGATCAGCAGCAGGCCTGACTTATTTTGACTCTGTGCAAAGTGTAATACTGTCCAATTAGTTTAACTCGTAACTGCATTGTCCCAAAGTACGAAAGGCTTGCTGACGTAGTTGAGAATACGCTGGGCACCAAAATAACTTCGGCAGGAACAAGCATAGCAGCATGTCTGACACAGGCCTCTCCACCGAACTCCACGGCGAGTCAAATCAACAACGCCGAATGCTAAACTAATAAAGTCGCTCCTGCAAACACAGCCACTAATCCAAATCGCCCAAGCGTTCCCGAACACTTCACCCGCAGCCGATTTACAGTAATTTCCCACAAATCCACTTCCCCCAACCAGACTTCGCCGAAACCCAGGAAACATGCAAATACCAGTGGCAGCTTGGCCGTTGTTGCATCAAAGTGCACTCCAAAATCAGACGCTGCTGCTTCTATTACCACACCCATAACAAATGTGAAAGGCAACGCTGCAGGGAAGCACAGCAAATCACTGGGTCTTCCAAGTAGGGTCCATACTCCTAAGAAAATCACTCTCGAACAATTGGATAGTCTATCTATAAAAAGTACCAAAGTTCCTGAGCCAACATCCAATTCATTGAAAGGGAAACAGGTAGATGACCTAAACCAATGGAATACCATATTTGACCTCGGGATTCCGACTAAACACTTCAAATTGACGAGGCTCACCCGCCACCTGAATTCCAAGCATTACGCTACTTTGTAACTATGTGTGTTAAGCTGAACATCCGGAGGAACACACAGAACTAACACCAACTATCACACATTGCAACCGACTGAACAACTTAGTTGAGACTGCCGAATGGGAATTCATGAAAGTTGGCTAACCTGACCACGCTTGGATTCAGTTTGTCGGACGCTTCAGCAATCTAATCGCAACTGCTTCAGAAGCAAAGAGCGTTCGCTCCACCAATCCCTTGTGTTTCATCAGAAGTAGAACTCGCAAGCGCATTTTAATAAGGAATTCAGCTTGGCACACTTACAGAACTCGTCCTAGTCCGAAACCTGGAGTGATTAAGTGACCCAGCGCAACCATTGTAACATGCCAGTCCGTGAGAACAAATGGACTCGTCAACAACATTTGGCCTGTAAATTTACCAACAAAAGGCTGCTATGGTTGGCGGCATCCGGTTTCGGATTTGCCTGTCACTGTGGCCAGCCACAGGACGCCTGCGCCTACAGATGGACCATGGATGGCTTGAGCTGCACCACCCACAGCTCCATCCACACACCCCATATCCAGTGTAAACCCGAAGGAATAAGACCGGGAGGCATGTGGATGGGAGCCACGTTTCATCAACGGAGCCGGCGCACACTGCTTCACAGGCAAACACAAGCACACTGTATTTGGGAATCAAGCGCACAAAAGACGGTGGCTGGACCGTAGTCCGCTCCACACTGAGTGCATGGAACCACTCTTCGAGCCTAACACGGCCACAAGGACCGTGCACCCCGTCCCCTCCAGCAACGACCAACTGTCTCCTGGAGCCAGATGGACGAGGTGGTGGGTAATAGACAGGTAGGCACCTTGTCAACATGCACAAAGGCTCCTATACAAGCATGTTAACACCATACGGAAAGTGAAGTTCGGTATCCTCCATTTAATATGGCAGTCGGAGTGGCACAGAGTATAGAAGAGACAGCCAACGCTTTACAAATGCAGTATTTCCCAAGCTTCCAAAGAGACGTCCGCCAGTGTTACATACCCGCATCCCTAACCCCAACTTCAACACACACTAACATCGATTTTGCTGTCACATCTGTGTTGCAGAAACTGCTCGCACTGCGCACCTACGGCTCTCCAGCAATCGATTATATTCATCCGAAGGCGCTGGACGTAGCAGCAACAACGCTGGCCGGGGTATTATCGCACTTCTTCGAAACGTGCTTGGATAAACGAATTGTGCCTATCATTTGGAAACGGCATAATCGCTCCAATTTTCCAAACCGGTAATCGCTCGGAATCCGCCAACTATCGCCCAGTGGTCCTCCTCCCTGTGCTCTCAAAGGTGATGGAGACAATCATCGCTGAGGCTTTAATAGATCATCTAGAAAGCCACAACATCATTGCACCCGAGCAAAACGGTTCTCACCAGAGCCGTTCATGCACTACCAACCTACTGATGATACGCAGTAGTTGGACGGAGGAGGCAGCCTTCAACAGGTTGGACCACCGCATTCTGCTTCACAGGCTTGAAAGCTTTGGAATTGGTGATTCTGTCCTTGGGTGGATCATGAATTTCTTGCAAGGTCGGCAACGGCAGGTCAGAGTTCGAAGTGCGCTGTCCGATTCGATTTATGTCGAATGCGGAGTTCCAAAGGGATGAGTTCTGGGGCCGCGTCTGTTTCTCGTGTTCACTAACGAGCTTACGCGTTTGATTGCCTCAGATTTTTGTTGTTCGCTGAGGACGGTAAAATGTTGCTGACGATCGCCGACCCAGCAGAGCACGGTGCACTTCAGCGAGACTTGGACAGAACGTACGGTGTTCACTCCACAATCTGTCGCAGTTCAATTCGTCCAAGTGTAAGGTGGTTCCCATTCGCCACCAGCCCAACATCACATACAAGGTTTGAGACCATGCCTGTAAGCATTCACCCAGGAGCGCGACCATGAGGGTACTATTCCAGGCTGATCTGGGCTGCTCAAGACAATATGAGAAGGCGTAAAACACTGGGAACCAACACTTTGGTATGCTACGGTGGGCACTCGGGCGTTTGATCTCTCTCTTTGTGTTCGCAGTTACTTACCACCCATGTGCGGCCTCACGTGGAAGGCAATCTAGGCCTGCCAGCACTGCCACAAGCAATACTCGAGACTCCACAGCGACGAGCCATGAAACAGTCAAAGGGGTGTTCCATCTTCCTTATTAACTTAGACTGAGGACCCAAAAAGTCCACAACGGCCGGTACCGGCGTCTACGTGGCAACCACGTCTGACTCCACCTGCTACAACTGAGCCACAACACGAATTTTCGGGGCCACCAGTTCAAGTTAGCCACACAATACAGTCGACTAGAATTTCCACGAAACCTTTACCCTCTTCGTGTGTGCCAGCCATGGAATGCCCTCCCAAATTAGTTTGTTGCCGCCCCCACTTTACCTGTGTTTGAAAGCGCCTTGACGTTGCTCTAACCAACTTACATTACGAGATATAGCCTGTGTGTCTCGACCGACGATATAAGGCGACGAAAGTTGCACAACCAGAATTAACCTACACGACTGAGGTTAGCCCTTTCTGCATGCCTCTGTGTTACCAAGGGGGTGAGTCCACCAAAACGAGTTTCATTGTATCACTCTTTCCTATTCACCAGGTTGTGGTTCTCTTTCTGGCCATTCTACGGCACATGCTAAGCATCCACTTTTTTGTTCTTAATATATCATTGTTTTATTGTTTGTATAGAAGAGGAGCTACACCGTCTTATCCAAGTGTATATCCAGTGTATTCTCGGGGACGGTAGCTGTCGCGAACTCTGGAGAATAATGAAGCAGCTTAGCGGACTTACTCGACGCTTGCCTTATTTTGATGTGGAGGTAAAAATTGAACCAGGAGTTCTGTAACTGTGATGCTAATAAAACACCGGAGCTTTCTTGTGCCCATGTTCTGGGCTCTGTAGACACGGAGCCTCCTACCGACAGTGTAACTGTGCTTAATTTACTAAAGCACCTGTGGACCGTTAAAGCTAGTGGTTTGGATAGACTATCCTAGCATCATACTTAAAGATTGTGCTGGTTTTTGGCGACGTCTTTTACGTCAATGTACACAATGGGTGTGCAGCAATACGAAATCGCTGCCTGTTAAAGTTCACCGGTGCCAAAAAAGGATCGAGGCAATATCGATCTACCGTTTGCACTTTTACTGCCTTGAGGGTTCTGACAAAAATGCTTCTTGAGAAGATGTTGTTGCAAACGCGCTCTAATAACTTCCTTCAGTTCGCCTACCGTAGCTCGAGGGTTGCCATATATGCTGTGTTCTGCCTCGTACATACAGTACAGTCATCGTCTGATAACGGAAAAAAATCAACTCAAACGTGTTTTCGTGACCATAGCAATCCATATGGCTGTGTAAACCTCGAATTGCAGCTAAAAGTTCCACTTATTAAAGTATTACATTCCTACATCGTCCATTTGCTTAGTGATTACTTTACTGGAAGCACTCAGACTACCCGACTCGATAGCAGTTGCTTCTCCACATTAATCACCAACTCCGGTGTTCTCCAGCGAGCAATTCTGTCGCCTTTTCCCTATTCTACTTACGTCGGCTCAGTATCAGCCCACGGAGAAGCGATCCTACTAAAGTCTACTAACAACATCGTCATTGATTTCGATCATCAAACTACCGATTGCTCACTCAGGTTACAAGATCTTCGGGGCGAACTCAACGTTTGGTCCAAGGCTCGCAATCTGCCCTTATGCATCAAAATGTCATGATACGCTTTTTTGTTACACAGAGAAGCGCTGTATGAGCACCTCCTTACTCCAGTGCCCCAAGCCCCATATGTAAGGCGATCGATTACACGCTGTTACATCAGCGAAGTACCTCGGTGTGACACTAAACTGCGACTTATCTAAGACTCAAGTAAATGAAACATGCACAAAAGTCAGCAGGTTGTCATTCTACGTCTCTCATCAACGAGCCTCCTCTATCCGTCGTGAATTGATCCTTCGCATTGTCAATGCTCGTGTTCTTCCCCACCGGACGTTCTGCTCCCCTTGTGTTTTTCCCCGGTCTTCTGGGTAAGCGCTTTAAGTTAACTTCCAAATCATTAGGGAATTTATCCCGATGTAGCGGCGTTCCAAAGCTTAACTTTGTCAACAGGCTACTGTCTACACACATCAGCTTTTGTAAGCAACTGGTGTCAAGGATATTAGCCGATACCAGTTATCCCCTGTAAAGCGCTTCATTTGAATGTTTGTTGTCATCGCCTATTAGGTAGAAGAACAAGAAGATTAGTCCGCGCACAAAAGCCTACCGCTCGTCAGTCATCCATCATATTTCGCGTATTTTGCTAGACTCTAACTCTGTGGCTCTAAACCTAACCAGTAGATCGGAAATATTATGGCGTTTCGGTTTATTCTTTCCCAACCAGCTTTTTATGGTATAATTTCTTAATTGCTTCGGACTTTTTGGTACATTGCTGAGGTCGAGCTTGTTGTAGCTGAACATTCACCCGCCCAGAGGTCATAAAGCTAGTTCTTGGCTTGACTTGTATTCGTCTAGTGACCATTGTAAAGGGCCGCAAATGCGTACGCCGTAGTCTGATTACAGGAATAAGCTGTTTGTTGCCAGCCAGTGACGTGGAAATCACTTCCACGCCAAAGCTGCAACTACACATAGACGGACTCGTACTGTTACGTAGTTCGCGTACGCAACTGTTGTCCATCTTGGGAAGACTAACCGATCCGTTTTCTTCGGTGTTTATTTTCAGACTGTTTTGTGGCCTGTCGAAGCCCCCAGATATGCACGCATTCTTGGAAGCAACCATTGCTGAGCTAAAAGACTGTATATGTCTAGACTTAAGTTTATCCCCAGATGGTCCCTTGGTAACACTGCATTTGAAGTGCGCGATAGTGGATGCTGATGCTAGAGCATACAACGGACAAGTGAAACAACATTCCGGGTACTACCCGGGTGATGAGTGTGCCGTAACTGGTGAGCGCCCTCAGTAATATGACCCAACTACGTTTGGGGTGCATCTGGATGGCCGCAAGACGTTTCCAATGAACACCGGCTGCGCGCAAAGAGCAGACGTAGATTTCCGTCCGTACTGATAGGAAAAACTTAATGTTGGCGATTCCCCCTTTTAGGCACTGAGCGTTAGCATGACCACCTGCTTCCCCTGGGAACACATGTTTTGCGATATGGTGATGCCGTATCTGATTTCCCATGGCGCAACGACCCTTTATCTCCTAAAGTGCACTTGTCTGACATGCAATTATACTTTCTTACGAATGGGATCGATTAAAGTAGGAAGTCTCTGAGTGCTGATATCCCAATAAATTGCCGCAACTTCGCCGGTATAGGTCGCTAGAATGTCCCGGAGTATCGGTAATTCCTTTTGTACGTTGGCCCTATTGTGATGAAAGATGTCGAGCCCTGCTAGCTACGAGAACTGCTTGCACATTACCACGGTGATGTACGTATGGTGTTGTAAGAAATTGTACGATTACTATTTTGAGCATACACAGTTGATACTCCGTAAGGCTGTTGACCAGTGTGTTCTTATCTACGGACCCAAAGATTTGGTTTTTAACGTTCACTGCATGCCGCATTTGTGTGATGATATCCGTGAAGTTTGCCTACTGGCCTCCTACTTCGATTTTCCATTCTAGTCGCACCATACGCCGTTTTGTTCGTGAACAACATTTACCAACGCCTCAAGTATTCAGACGAGTGGTTGGGAAGGTTGCCTCTTCGCAACTACCCTCTGACGTTTACTTCGATATTACCTACTGCACCACATTGGCTTGTTTTTCTAGTAATGTGAATTACATTTCTGTCAATGATTACCTTTCTATTGATGCACATCTAGACAATGCTGTAATTGCTGACAATTCCGTAGCAATGGTCGGAAATCAGGACAGACAGGTGTGCGCACGGACATTTGCGACGGTGGAAGCATTTTTCCCACAATTTCTTCTATTTAACCCACCTGCGGATCTACGAATGCTGCCGAGTACATCGGAGGCAACAGTAGACTCCCAGCAATTAAATCCAGTGCATATGCTTGGCACTTCCTTTGGATACTGAGGAGTCCGTCGATTTTTGCCCCATACTTAGGATCGTGCAGAGGCTTGCAACATAAGTTCCGTTGCATACTTGCCAGTTTTTATTTTGCTTTATTTCAGAAGTAACGATTGTATTTAGGTACACCGGAGTCGCTGTTTCCCACGGACTGGTTTGCCTACTTTCACGCAGATGATATTCCGTAGATTTCTTCACGACAACGACTTAAGACGGACTGGCAAATGATTAAATCTTATCCACTCCATTTAATAGTTAAAACTATCCATTAACACGTACTACATGGTTGTCAAAGTAAAATCACCATAAAAGATACAGAAGACAGTTGTCTAGTGGAAATGTAATGGTAAGTGTCATTTCCGTGTATCAGTAGACAAAACATTTTCAGTTGTGAACTTACGTGATCAAATGACCGAAAAAAGTGAAGTACCTCTACTCACGTAACTTCTTGTTGTAGTAACAACTTAGCGAAAATCAAGAGCCCTAGACTGCTTAGACAAATGACATGCGCGGATTCCTGCATTAATGGTTTCAGAGTATCTAAGTCCATGCATTGCTACAATAATTATATAAAAGAAAAAACATTTCTACACCGCTTGAAATACAACGCTATGCGACCAACAGATGCTTAACAATTGTGCGAAGAATATTCTTTTCGATAAATCACTTCAGGCATCTACAATTATAAAGAAAACTATGACATAATTTGGATTGTGAAAGCCTTGGTAAAAGACGACAAATGAACTTAGAGGAAACCACACTTCTGTCCAACTGGTTAGCTAAACATTATGAAATATAAATCAATGGTTTGCGCAATCAGACTAGGCGGCATACGCAAAGGCACATAACGCAACGCTGGACAGTTAATGCTGGAGCGGGTTTAAAACCAGCGCAACGTCAAAGCTCGTACCAGAGTTCGTTGTTTTCTCCGTTATGCTCCGTTATGTCTACTGACTCCTTCTGCGCTTTCTCTACAATTACACAGTGAACAAACCTGCTTGGACCAACAATTAGGGATGCACGCCAAGTCATGTGCATACTCTGCCAGCGACTGGTCTCCTGTTAGTGGGCCGAAATAAAGTGACTGACTCACCGTGCCCTCCCTGTCCGATTGGTCGATCACCACGGTGACACAACGTCCATTCCGATCAGCTTCGAGTTGCTGGAGAAACTGGCTAGCCTGAAACGAGAAGTTAAAGTTAACCGGGGAGGCTGTTTGTATGTTATATCCCAAATGACGCAATCACAAGGGAAGAAGCAAAACGTTAGAGAACAGTTACGCCTGTGCTTATTTTGGCTGGTTATTCTGAGTACGTCATTTGAGTCGATACTTGAAGGAGGTATACCCTAAGAAATCGCACAATGACAACGCTGCTCACAGAAATAGACTTACATACATATTCTGCCAAAAGGACCCCAGTGATGACGATGAGATACAGCATGCTTTGGAGCCGAGGCTGTCACCATCATACCATTCCGCGTGTTTCGAAGTCTTAATTTCAACCGAATTACCGTAGCCACCGTTCACTTATGTGACGTTTGTGTATGGTCAATACACGTTGATTCCACACTTTCACGGCCGCAGTCTTTTAGTCGGTGCATGTATTTTCAGAAGAAACTTCAATCTCCTCTTTCTTGACATGCTGGTGGGGGTATCAGTTCGGAGGCATTTCTCATAGGCAGCTTAACACCTATGAATTGGCTAGCATGTCAACTGTTACGCCACCAGCAACGTAAGGGTTTTTCTAACTACGGTACGAAGTAGCAAATTGGATGCGTGAAACAGTGTTAGCATCTCAAGAAACAATATCTTCAATCCAGAAAACAAAGAAAACCTAACGAAGGCAAGTTATCTGAATACCTTCTGATTTGTTCGTGAATGCAAGAAACATAACTCAGCACAGCTAGGCACTCTCATTTAGAGGCTGAATCAGCACTTTAAACAAAAGGTGCAGACAACAATGCGCAGTGTTACCTTAGGCATCACTACACGAGCAAATAAGTGAAAGCACAAAATCTCAAAGCATGTGCACCAAATATCCGGGGTTGTATGTTAGAAATCAACACGTAAAAGGACTCGACTGTACTGAGTGGACACGCGGCCAGTTCCTGGTCCAATTTCCCACATGCACTGTGCTTCACACCACGAATCACGTGCATCGCCTGGGGAACAGTGACTGGCACTAAGCCATCACAACAGTGCTTCACCGCTGAACTAGGTGCATCTTGCTTGATAACGTTCTACACTCCGCTTCTCACGAATTGACCCAATTTGCTGCGTAGGTAGCAAAGGACCATATTCTTTTGGTAACTCTTCCGCTGACCATTTTGGTGGATAATTTCCTTTCTCCTTTTCTGGATTCACAGGCCCAATCACAAATTGGTCCAAATGACATCCAGTTTTCCGCCTCAAGGTTCCGCCTCCACTGCACTACTGCTGTTCAAATTCGTAACCCCTTGGATCCAAATATTCCTGATGGCCTCACTTTAACCTAGACCCGGTAATCTGCCTTAAACACCCCACAATCTGCTATCAAGTCATAAGGTCCCTGCAACGAGGAATGACAATTAACAAGCATCCCAAGCAGGTTGGGTTTGATTAGATTCAATCGAATGGGCATTCGTCGTTCCATTAGAAGTTCATATAGTGAATGATCCGTGACAGTGGTGGTGCCATGCGGTGCCAGCTGTCGTTTAACCGCGTCATGCTCAGTTAGCTCAACCGCTGTCTTGGCCAGATCATTGAACGACTAGGTTGCATAGTGTCAACAGAACGTGCTTTATTACATTTTGGCGCAAGAATTTCACAGACTGGCCGCTGGTAAATGCTATCATTACCTGAGACCGCTGCTCATGGTACCGCATGCGTAGCGATGTTCCTTCGGGTGCACACAGTGGTCGCTCCATTCATGGATGCAGCTGCCCGAGCTTCGAATGTGCGTCCACTACAACAAGCACCATGGAGCCGTCGATGAGTCTACAGAAATCAATGTGTGTTCTTTCCCATGAGCGAGAGGGCCACTGCGATGGAGACATTGGCATACAATGCGGAGATGGTTTATGCTCTTAGCAGTCTGCACACAGTCTCGCGCGAAGAGATTAAACGCTAGTTATATATTTCTCTATCTCTCCATCTGTCTCCATATCAACGCCATACCCCCAGATATGGTTACGCGCCGGGGCAGTCATCTTTCCTTAGTAAACCATAGGAAGTTCCGGTACGAATGTCAGACGACTCGTTTGGGGACGACGACTTCAGAACCCCTAAGTATACAACCAAGCTGGAACTCTGTTCAGTACTTCGATTGTGAAATTTTTTTATACTGTCGTCTAGCCGACCCAGCCAACCAATTAGAACATAAGCACACACATTTGACAGTTAAGGGTCATTCAGTGTTTCCGACTTTATCTACACAACGAGGATGATTATACGCTAAAAGATATTAGCTCGACTAGGTGAGACAACCAGCTGGACCTTTTTGGCAAACCAGGCACCGACTACCACATGGCAACATTTTTCAGCAAGTTTAACACGCTGGTTGCCGAAGCATCAGAAACTAAAGCTGTCCACCCGAGAAACGTGGTCTCGTTTGTGCGAAGCAGGATACGCAAGTGTATGGCTGTGCCAAACTCGACGTGGCGTATTTATAACCTCTCTCTGCGTACCGACATCTGGATGGCCTATGTGACCCAACCTAACTGCTGTACTCAACTTGTCCGCGAGGCTAAAGTGGCATACCAGCAGAAGTTGGCAATGCGTATGGTCTCAAATCACAAGCTACCGCATCAGCATGCAAAAATCTACGTAACGTGAAATGTGGAATGCCTCCTATTCAAACAGAGGACGGACTGACACGGACCCTGATGGATGCGGCGAATACCCTGTGCTCGCAATAAACTTCAACTTTTCAGTGCAATCAGTGGCTACCTAACCCTATGGTATGGGTTGTCTCACCCCCAAAAACTCACTCATATAGCCTTCACGTCAAACACTACATTAAAAAGCTGTTGAGTATGCGTAATCACAACTCTCCTGGAGTTGATAACATGCACTTGAGGTCACTTGCGACGGTAGGAGAGTTTAGCTGAGCGTTTGGCTCAATTCTTCCAGCACTGTTTTGACGGAATGAACGTGGCTGACATTTGGAGACGCGGGATGATTACTCCTATGCACAACGGAGGTAGTTGTTCCGATACAGCCAGCTACCGTCTCCTCGTCCTACTACCGGTACTTTCAAAACTCATGAAAGCCATTATTGCTGATGAGTTAACGGCCTACTTGGAAGCATTTACCTACCTTGCACCAGAACAGCAGAGCGTCCGATGAAATCGATCGTGCACTACAAATCTACTGCTAGCGCGATCCCGCTGAACCGAAGCAGGAGTCAATCCAGAATCTACTAACATTCAACGAGAACAAATGTAAAGTGCTGTACTTACAGCACCAGCTGGCGTGCTCCTACAAACTCGGCAACCAAAAGCATCAAACGTCTTCTGATGACAATGATCTGGACTTTCTGGTCCAGGCTGACCTTTGGTGATCGAATCAGGCTGAAAAGGCATTAAGAAGGGGCATCGAACACGTTGGTCACCTGAGGCGTGCGTTCGAACCACCAACTTGTAGATTTTTCAACAGCTTCTAGGTTCATACATATGTCCACAGGTGGAATAAGCAATACAGGTCTGATAGCCATGGCTGAGGAGAGATCTCACCGCCTTGGAGATAACGCAACGACGGGCAACCAAGAATGTTAAAGGTTTGCATCATTTGCCCTATAAACACAGGCTTCGAATGCTCGGAGTCTTCAGCGGACAATATCAGCGATTATGTGGGGACCTTAGTACGACTTACCAGATTTTGTGAGATCCCAACTACACGTGCCGCCATGAGCTGGAGCTCAGTTACAACAATACTTTGAGACTCCACCATCTCAAGCTGGCAGAGCCGTACATTCATTCGGAATGTCGTCAGAATTTCCCTTCTGTGAGTGTTTACCAAGCATGAAATGCCCTACCAGGATCTGTCATCTGTGCTCTCGTGCTGATAGAATTCAAATCCCGAGTTGACCGCGCACTCATTTCGCTGCGCCATCTCACATGGCTCAGTGCCCATACCTAAACACGAGTGTCTGTTAGAGAGTTCACCTCCGGTCAAAGCCCATAATATGTCTCATCCTTTTCACCTCCTTTATGCGTTCGCAAGAAGGCGGCACAATATTCACTAACGTCTTATTTGTCGTCATTAACTATGGACATGCAGTCGATTTACAGTTTTTGCTTACCATACTTCGGCGAGTCCAGTGGTGTAAATACACTTACGCTGACGATTTTTCTATCTTTTGCAATATTCACCGGGACCATCCCACGGGACCTGTTAAGCTTTAGCTTTTCCACCTTTGTTATATTGTTCAATTGTTACGCTGTTGTCAATGCTAAGTAACCCAATCGAGATATTGCTTGCACTAGTTCTCTTAACCTTGAGATGTGACTTGGAACTTCCAGTAACTGACGGCGGCTGAGCGCGCCGGCACACTGATTTTCCTTACCAAGAAAGGATTCCAATTGATACTGATAGTCTACAATTGGTAGGGCCCAGTGAAGCCCGCGGGGCGATACTATCTGGGGCATCCCTTTTGACTCCCCTAAAATTCCAAGCAGTCGCTTTTAATCTATGGGTATTACAAAATTCTGCCCCAATATGTGTTGATAAAAACAGACGACCACAAATACAATCAACAAACCCCCCTAGGCAACTTGGGCCTATCTTCGCTTGGCTTGGGGTAGGCAAGTACAACCGGTATCTTCACTCTTCCATCATTCAGAAGAAGAAGGGCACTTCAACAAGATGCATCAGATGTCGGCATCTAGTTTTCAAGGTCAATGGCCAGTGCATTTTTAAAATGGCGAAAATCCGACTCTTCGCTCTCAGACCACACCAACAGAACGCCGTTACACAACAAACGATACGAAGGTGGCAGCGCAGTGACTGATTGCAGAACAAACCATGAGAGGTCAGTATACATTCCTAGGAACGACCTCAACTCGTTTTGGTTTATTGGCTGTGATACTTCAAGAGGCCAACTTGTCTCTTTAATCGTGTTCAATATGAGGTGCCAAGAATAATTTTCGTTTCGGTTTCAAACCATTTTCCTTTAGGAGGTCCGGCACAACCCGCAGAGTTCGTAGATGTTCGAATATTTTTCCATTGACGATCAGGACTTTGCCTAGATACAAGAAAGCTTTAGTTAGATCTGTTATGATGCTTTTGATTGTTCGCTGGAAGGTGGTCGGAGCCAACTGGACACTGAATGTTAGGCCTGAACAAAACTCAGTGGGTACTGAGTGCTAATTTGGAGATGACGTTTATATGCAGTTCCAACTGCTGATAGGCGTGTGCAAACTTTGGGGTTGAAGCAAGATTCTTGGTACCAAAATAGGGGTAAACCTCATTTTTCAGAGTGACATATGCTGCATATAGCATGCTGGCTTTGACAGTAATATTGTAGTCAACATCAATGTGAATCGATATGTCACGCTTGAGGAATGCAGCGGCTGGGGTAAACCACTAAGAACACTGCACTGTAGACGATCTGTCCTCCGTTACGGTCGATGGTATTCTACAGTCGAACCTGTCCAAGACGACAACTCAAGGGACCGACAAAAACTGATCGTCTTGGACAGGTCACCGCCATGGACAGGTTCATACATAGGGTCATTACTCATAGGAGAAATCATCGGGAGTGTTTTTGGCTGGTCGCCATAGACAGGTGGTCGCCATGGCAGGTTGGATTGTATATGGGGGACTTAAGGAATCGTGGTCGCGTGCCAGTTGGAGCAGAAACATTAATTTGTCAACCGGAAAAGTTTCTCATCTATCCCCAAATAGCTACTGCTTAGTTCGGAACACAACATGTTTGAACAGGATGGCTAATAGGCCTGCACCAATGCGCAGATTAAACTGAATACTGAATACTGTATTTGGAGCAAGTAGAAAATAATTCTGTACAACTCCATCGGGTGATAATCAAAAACATGTTAAAGAATAAATAAACACGTCCGGTGGTTATCCTGAGATGGTTCAGCAACTGCTTCTGTAGCACACAAAATGCTTGTTCACACAGTGAGTCACAAGTGGGTGATATCGTTGTCAAGTGGCAACCATTCTCTGAAACGTATGTTAGCGAAGTGTAAATCCAACAAAGATTTGAATTTCTGCACAGATTCGGCCTCGACGACGTGTTCTGGCAGACTGTTCCAGGCGTGCACAACCCTCCGCTCGAAACACAGGGGGTGTGGGATTTGCTTCAGATCAGGTACCACGAGTTTGTACCTGTGCCCACGTGTGGTGCATGGTAGTCGCAAGTGGAGTAATGACCTCGGCATGGGGAAATGACCGAGATGTAAAATACGGTAGATCATGATAAGATCCACTCGAACACGGCGATACGACAAGGTGTAGAGCCCAAGTTTCATGCACCGGTTTTCATACGATAAGCCTCTCAAGCTGGGGATCAACTTGGTGGCGACGTGTTGTACTCGTTCGATCTTTTGCGCTTCGCCGCGAGTGATCGGACAGTATGCAGGCGAGCCGTACTCTAGCATTGGTCTGACGATGGAAGAGAAGAGGTGAGTGGCGACGTCCTCAGACCAAGTGCAGAAGCTGCGCTTCAGCGCCCTGCAACGACAGCATTAGACTATAAATTTCCTAGGCGGATTATTATTAGAATAATGGTGTTCGTGTTGGACGGTGGCAATTAAGATGATTTGTCTTCTTGCTGTGCCTCGCAAAGACCCGGTTGTTCTTGGATTCAGGTAGGTACATATTGCACTTGAGTTCTGGTTTGTTTAACTGTACCGTAGTTAAAGTCTCGGTTTCTTTTCTTGGTTGGATCCGGAAGATTTACGTGTCAGTCGAGCCCCAAGCGAATCTGTCGCTTACATAAATAGCTTATCGCCACGGTAGAGTGCTTGAGTACGGCTCCCCCGCCTACTGTCCGATCACAATAGGTGTGGTGCAGAGACTGGAATATTTTCAACATGTCGCTAACCGGCTCTTCTCCGGTTTATGGGACATGTTGTACGAGGACCGATGTAAGGAGGCTAGGGCTGTATACCATGTCATATCGTCGGTTTCGAGTTGATCTCATTACGACCCAGCGGATAATGCACCTGGGGCACTTTCCTATGTTGAAGCCGCTGCCGCACATTCGCGCACAAAGCGGTACACACGGATACCGGTACAAACTAGTGGTACCGGATTTAATGCGCTTCGCTCACCCTCTATGCTCCGAGTGTCGAGTGGTGAACTATTGGAACGAATTGCCTGGGATAATACTCGAGGCGAAATCGGTGTCGGAATTTAAGAGATTCTTTGACGCCTACTTTGCGGGTTTCAGATATAGCGAGCGGCTCGCACCGAGCTAAATAGTGCAGCTGTAATGTGCCGCACTGCGCAGGATCATTGACGTGATTTCGTGAAGGTGCCCGATTTAATTACGAGGGAGCAAAACAGATGTATATATTCGCGCTCTCTAATTTCAGTATTCAGTATTCATGCATACAATTCGGTCCTGGCTTGTTTTCATGCTCTTCCCGCGATCGTGGGGGCGTGAACAATCTGCGTAGACACAATAATATCTCTTGTAGACTGAGGCGATTTCTATTCCGAACTACTCTTCGGAAACGGCAGCAAAAGCATTTCCATAGCAATGAGTAGTCCTGCGTGGTTGTCCAGCCATTGTAACCATTGACTGAGGGTCATAGTTCCCGTCCACTTTCGCTACGTTGTTTATTTAGTTAGGTTGTCGCCACCACCACACGACGACGCGTAATCCGGTTGAGTATCCGTCTGCGTTGGCTGCACCCGCCTGGTTCAGTTGCAGAAGAGACCAGTGTAGTGTCTGAAAGCCTATCTACTCGCTCACACGAACGGCTTTGTATACAATGGTTTTTTGATCAGTGATTAACAATGATTTATCACATTTAAAAGCCGGTGCTTGATAAGTCCCGTAGGATTGTTGAAGTGATAATTTAAATTAAAAGAATCAAAGGGTAAATGAATCGTCCGTTTAAGTGTTTACCGCCGCTGCTAACGATAATTTGAACTGAGAATGGAATGTGCGCAAACCAAGTAGTATGGGAACAGCTACAACCCATATAATTCGCAAGAAATCATAAAAAAGTAATGAGAACGCTCACTCATCTGCAGCCTTCTTTGACCAATGTGATACGTAAATGCAGTTTGGGTACTTCTAAGCTATTCCCATGATTACTGATACTGCTTTCCTAACCGCCGCATTGTGGAGAAGACTGTTTATCACATAGTCGGGTTCGCATAATTTCGTCCTCCTGTGGTACGGACTATATCAAGTTATGCAAGTGGGAAAACAAGTCAGCAAGGCGTTCTTTGAAGGGCGTAAATGTAGGGACAAAGAAGATGTGGGTTGGAATGGCTTTCCGAATTCGGGACATCCAATGGGAGAAAATATCTTTTCCTTATTCAAAGAGACTGTAGCGCGTGGCTAGTTTGAGGTGGTGACCTTTCAGTTTGGTATTATGGCTCAGTTGCGGCAGATCGCGACAGCCATGATTTGGGTTCGTCAGAATTGTGTAAACCATGATGAGTTCTTCTTGCGGACGCCGATATTCATCACTGTGCAATCTCATGGCTAGCAGTATGCGTTGGTAGGAGAGGTGAAGCAACCCCCTAACGAGTCTGATGGCTCTACGTTGGGGAGTTTCAAGTGTAGCAAAGCTGCGCTTGCGCCAAGGACAGCAGACATCGATCGCGTATTTCACGTGGGGTCTCACCTAGCCGCATAGCATTTTCAGAAAGTTTGATAGCTCGGAATTTCTCAAAGACCTAGGTAAGACTCCAAAGTACCAACCGGCTAATTTCGGTACTTTTCGACCTGTTTCGAGCAGCAAAGGTCGTTCTGCACGATTATCCTTAGGTCACTTTCCTGGGAAGCAGGTTGCAGCTATTGATCTCCAAGTTCATTTTCATGAATAAACTGATGGTCTAATTCACGAGTTTGCATTTCGCTAAGTTGAGTAGGAGCCGGTTTTTGGATAACCTTGTATAGGCCGTGTCTAGATAGCTCTGCAGTACCGTGTAACTGTCAACTGTCTAAATAGCATGCCAATTTTTGATATAGTCTATGAATAGTAAATAGTCTTACTGGATTATATTAGAAAGCACCTTAATGAATAGGAGGACTAAACCGGGTTCCGGAATTGATCCTTGAGATGCACTACATTTGAAACTGCCGACTCTAACATTTAACTGACGTTGAATGAGGAAGTTGTTTATCCAACCTAGCACAGGGTAATCGATACAACAGCTTCGAAGCTTGTGAAGGAGAATGCTGTGATACAGGCGATAGAACGCTTTAGAGAAGTCCAAGTAGACGACGTTAACACCTAATGTGGCACCGACTGGTTTTGTTCAGCTTGTTCGCGCTAGCAGTAAGTTTGTAGTGCAAGACTGATTTTGGCGGAAGCCGTGCCGATGTGACAAAAGGATGTTGTTCTCATGGGCGGCTCTGCGATAATACCTTCCACTAGTCAGAATGCCACTGAGAGAAGAGTGTTTGGATTGCAGTTCGAGGGTTCCGCAGGATTCCCGCTCTTGTAAAGATGAGTGACTATTCTACGTTTCCACACTGTGGGAACCTGCATTTCATCAAGACATTGTTGTATCTAGCGAGCTAATGATTCCGCTATGTTCATGGAGATTATTTTTAATGCCCTTGGTCTGATGTCGTCCACGCCAGGAGAGCTGTGCATGAGCAACTACAGTAGGCTTTTCATCACATTTGCTGTTGAGAACATACGTGGTTGAAATTTGTTGGTACTGTGAGCTATGCGAAAAGCTGGTTAGATGATGATTTACTCTGGAAAGTGTGGATGAAGCTTCGGCGAAGCGCGTTTGCCGCCTCTTGTGTACTTAGTTTCGGACCACCTGTTGAACGTCGAACTAGGATTCGGCGCCGCCCTCTGCGGAAGTATTGGCGTCGTCACTAGGTGCTGTTGTTACCGGAGTTTATCTTCACGGATCAACTTGATGCAGTGGTTTCGTTGAGTTGATTAGGCGTTTCTAGCCTGAATACTCGGAAAAGCTTTATAAGCGCGCTAGGCTGAATTCCTTGGGCTCATGTATTGTAGAATCCGACTAATCAATAAGCACTACGTTTGCCTCGGGTGAAAGACTTTGCTTCCCAGCCCATTTGTTACTGGTGAATTGGGTGACCAACGTCATCCAAGCGACATCGTGCGGCTGCTGTGCTAGGAGGGACCAGTCGGGTTCTTGTACAAGGCCGGAAAGGATATCGTAATGGTTGGTAACGTATGTTTGGTCGTTTTTCTCACTGGTGTATCCCGTGTACTAGGTATAACGAAAGAGCAATATCGCGTGATCGCTACGACCAAGTGGTGCATCTGTGGTCACGTTATCGACCATTAGTTCCTCGTTGATGGGCACAAAGTCCAAAACAGATGGTGCTTGACCCGTTCGGAATCGCGTGGGATAGGTGCTATAGTGGTAGAGAGGTACATCGGCGATTACCTCTTGCAAGTCAGCCTTGAATTGTTCACTGAACGATGTTGGGACTTCGATTAGCTGAAGGTTGTAGTTTCCCACCTAAACGACTTTACCGTGTGCCCGTGTCAGGGCTCGCTTCATCACAAAAGGTAAGTCCTGATCCATTCATAGAGTGGCTATTGGAGGGCAGAAAGCTTTTACTAGTAAACGCACATCACAACGTCTTAGTTGTATATGATAAAGAACATCAAAAACGCGTTTCTGAATTATCGATGATAGCTGCATGCAGGTCAGATCGGTAATACAGGAGCACTCTGCCTCCACTGCTGGGTCGACCGTTTCGTAGGGACATCCTGCAGGGCAGAGAAATCTCAGCATCAGTGAACTCCGTATTCAGCCATGTTCCAGTGACCATAGCTATGTCCCATGGAGTGGAGATCTGACGAATACAAAGTTCGGTTAGCTTGCTGAGAAGATCTTGTGCGTAGGTATACAAACAACTTAGTGTTATGGTGTAGTAGCTTATTTGTAGATGCAGATTTCGTGTGAGGGTCTATGCCGACCCTTGCGAAGTCGATTGCTAGTTGTTTTGTCGGACCACCGACGTAGGCCCTAAGGCCATTCCGGGTTATTGTGTAAGGTACTCAGTGTCAGTAAGTGGATGATTAAGCTTGTCCTTCTTCAGCTTCCGGGGTATTTTGATGTTGTCGTGGTCCAGAGCTGCATGGTGACGGGGTTACACAGGTGGACTGCTTGGTCAGTGTTATTTTGCCTATTTGTGGCGAGGTGTCTATCGGCTTTATACGTATTTCGGATAGTAGCATTTTACACATTTTGTGCCATAATTCGATGGTCTTTCCTGCCGGCGATTTGGATTGCAATATTACTTTTACATCTTCCTACCCGACGGACATGTTTGCCCGCATTCTGCTCACCACTTTTCTGCTCGGTGAGTTACTAGGCTGACATTTTCTCCAGCTTGTTTCATTCATCGTTCTCTGTTAGTAGTATATAACGAAGGCAATGCAACGCATGCGCTATTCCCGCTTTCTTATATCTGAGCCTGAATACGCCCCCGTTTCTTACTAGTATTTGCTAGTCCTATATGCTGTCTTGAAGCTGCATAGCTGCGAGGAGTTGAGCGTAGCAACCCCTGTGATTCTGAGGTACTAATCCTTTTATGGTAAACAAGCAGATGTCACATAATGACAGCAGGAGGACTGCACATAACTATCGTGAGGCATGTGACCCTCGAGTCTATTGAGCACACCGTTATGATCTACTGCCAGAAGTGAGGTTGATGAGCGCACGTGTGCCTTCAGTACATTTGCAGAGTTGGAGTTGTCTACAATGTCTCATGTTTTGCCCATAAAATGTGATTATTTTCCTTCGGACAAGTAGTACACTGCGGTTCGGTTGGTATGGCCGCCCACAAGCAAGTTACTCGCGAGTTTGCTCCAATTAGGCGGTAGCTCAGTCTCCTGTTACTAATTTGATGCTTCACAGCAACGCCAACTAGTTCAAGCACATGTGTAACAGTTCACCAACAACAAATGGTTATGCGGAAGTACGGTGCTTCACTAATCGGACAGTTTGTCCGTACCAGTGAAATGGGATGCCATGCTTACAGTCATCGGCTGGTGGTAATGTTGCCGAATTCTGCTAATCTTCACCTAAACTCAACCGTTTTCTCTGACCTAGAACTTATTCATTTGCACCTAACGTTAACAACCCCGCAGACAAATGTAGGCAAATCGCCACTTAGCTTAGTTGCTTCCTTCCCTACCGCGTCAGCCGTGTCTTGTGTTGCGCTGCTACGCATGAAACTCTTGTTTCCGTGGGGGAAAACACGGCTTGCGCACATCTTACTTGCTCACGACAACAATGGAGGGAGGCTTAAGACAGTAGTTGCCAGGACGACAGAAAGACCACTGAAACTGGAGCGGACGGAAAGGGAAATGAACGCAATAAGGGTGAGCAGACGGAGCCACACTGACCTGAAGGAACAAGACGAAAACGGGGCACGAGCGGCGCCCGGTGATGAGCCTGTCAGGTAAAACGGGGAGAGTATTTGTCGAGAACATAATAAATCGGACCAAACCGCCGTTAGTGCATCCTCCCGGAACAACCACAAACAGAGCAATACATCTACGTTCAAGCAAAGCACGAGCTATTGAACGACTCGGAATCGGTCAGAATTGGAAGGGTGAAACGGAGCCACGGGGGTGAAATGGACATAGAGTAATTCTTCCCGTACCTCAAACAGTGTATGGAGGCGTCGCGAGCGGAAGCCGGGAGAGATGGTGCAACGGGGAAGGAAACATGACCTATTAATATACGCCTGTGTGAGTCGTGACATAGCTTTTGGTCGCGCTACTAATGATGGTGCCTCATTGTCGCGTCGTTCTCGCTACACTGGTTCCGTGAGCAATCAGAATGCAGTTGGCTTGACCTGCGCCGTTTGCAAAGGGTGAGGTGGAAACTTGGCGCTTGCGGCATGTGACGGCATCGGAGGAGATGCCAACTTAAGACAGCATTGGGCACGATGCTGACGGGAAGAGCGAAGGCGACCCACCTATTAATGCGGAAGGTCAGGACTGGCTGCTCATTTGCTGTGATGAAGGCGGCACTATGTGCGTAGTTCGGGAAGGAGATTGACCGGCAACAAGCGCTGAAACAGTTTCACTCAGCCAAATGCGTGGAGCAAGAAGATCTGGTGGTGTTCTTTCGGAGACTGAACAGACACTTGGAGACTGCGCTTCCGGAGTTGGATGGCCACGCGAGAGAATGGCTACTGACAGGACAATTCGTTCGAAGTTTGCCCAAAGCCATAGAGAACAAAGAGAAATTGGCATCCATGGTTTGCGTCAGCAAGGCAGAAGAGCATGTGGTTGTGGCCTAGAGTTTTTCGCAGCCTGTGACGATGGGAAGAATCGAGCCGTAATAGTTGGAAGGCAAAGTGGACCAGCTATCACGGATGGTGGAACGGCTGTTGGGCAAAACAGCGAGAACAGAGACATAACGCAATGCCTCCGGAAGACGGGATGAGCGCCGGTTCTTCCGATGCAACCGGATGGATCATCATGCTGCATATGGTACAAACCGAAAACTTTGATCATTGTTTCTCCTTATCTATGTCGGCTTGGTGTCGTTTACCCTCCGTTGAAATAAGAATTAAGGGTGTCGTGGTCAGTGCGATAGTAGACACGGGAGCGGGTGTTTCCATTACAAAAATGTTCGATGGTGTCCCGTTAGCTCAGTCATCATTCGCGATGCAAACGGTCGGAGGACACCGTTTGAAGGTGACAGGAGCTCAGAGATTACGACTGAGAAAGGGGAAAACGGTTGTTAGCCATTCCATGTTTGTTATCGAGGGGCAACGGAAACAATCATCGGTAATGACATCCTCAAGCGGCTCGGTGCGACGATTGATTTGCGAAAGAATGCTGTAATGGTAGGCAGCGAAACGATCGAGATGAGCACAGGGAAATGCAACCATATAGGTGCGGTGACGGTTCTTCCCGAGTGCCCGAACCGTACAATACGGGACGTTCTTCAGAAGTATGCGCATTTGTTCACTGATGCGAATGACGATTACGGATTTTGCGGCTGGGTAGAACACCGGATAACCCTAATCCCAGGGGTAGTGCAAGCCGATTTTCACAAGAATACCACAGTGCACTCTGGCGGAGGTACAGAATCAGGTGGCTGTGATAGAGGCCAAAGAGATCATCAGACGAACAAACAGTCCGTATTCATCACCCATATTGCTGAGGAAAAAGGCGGACGGAACCTGCAGATGCTGCATCGATTTCAGGGAGTTAAACAGCATGACGGTGAAAGACGTATTTCCGATGTCCCAACTGGAAGAAATTTTCTCCAATCTTCACATTGTTAGGCTGGTTTCATTGATAGATCTCCGTTCAAGTTATTGACAACTCCCAGTCGCAGAAGACCAGCATAAAACAGCTTTCAGCGTGAACGGGCAGCAGTACGAATTCTTGGGAATGCCGTTTGGATTGGGTAACGCCCATGCGGCATTCAGACGCTTACTGCTAACGATCCTGGAGAACTTCCAAGATGTGGGTGTCTATGGAGATGACATTATTCTTTTCTCCGAGACGGAACATGAATATGGCACCCGCCCTGCAGCCGTCCTACAACGACTGGAGGAAGCCAGTCTGAAGCTTAGTCGCAAAAAGTCACAGATTGTTCAAAAGTCTATTCTGTGTTTGGGCCACATTATGGGGTATGGTCAAGTTCAGTCGCTTCCAGAGAAATGCAAAGTAATCAAGAATTTTGCAGCCCCGAAATCTAAACGTCAGCTCCGGTCCTTCCTCGGAATGGTTGTGTATGATTTGAAATTCGTGCCTCATTTTGCGGAGCTCAGTCAATTATTAACGCTGCGACATAAAAACGAATCGTTTGCTTAGACACCTGAATTGGATCAGGTCTTTAACTACCTAAAAGAATGCCTTGCAGAGGTGCCAAGATGTTCACGACTACGTAAGCCTGCGGAAAACTTCACCGTGGCGGTTATTGCAAGCAGCGTTGTAATCGGAGCTATGCCGTCCCAACCAGCCGGTTTGATCGAATATGTCAGCAGAGTGCTGACCAGCTCAGATCAAAAGTACTCCACGACGGAGAAACAATGCCGTGCCATTGTGTGGGTCTTGAAGAAATAAAGAACATACCTTCTAGGGACTGAATTTCATGTCGTTACAGAGTACCAGCTGCTATCATGGTTAATGACGACGAGAGATCCGCGGGGACGACTTGCAAGGCGTACCGCCTCCAAGGATTCACCTTTACAATCAAGCACATAGAGGGAATGAAGAACGTAATACCCGACATGTTATCACCTGCCTTTTGGGCTAGTCTCTCTGTAGGGTGGTTAACTTGAATCCAAGTAAACAAGGAAACGTGTCTTCTGTTTAATTGTGTGCCTACTGCTAACGCAGTGTTGAGCTTGCCTAGTTCAGCAAGGTATAAGGTTGGTTCCTTAATGTTCCAGCATTTCAAAGTTCATTACTATGGTAAAGTAAAAATACATGTTACTGCAGCAATGTCAAATTGCTTTGTTGCCACTTGCTCCAATGTTACTATTTTGCGGGACGTACTAATTACCGCGGATTAACCTTTGTTCCTTAAGGTCTTTATCATGCTCCGTAGGTGCAGCTTCGGGCTATACCTGTATTCCCAGCTGGCACATATAACAGAACACATTAAACAGCTACTCGCATACAAAACTATTCACATACTGTATACGCTGTAAGTGTCATGGTTTGGTTGTCAACAAGGCACAGAGCGAGCAATTTCAGATATTGTACGCGCCCACCGCTAGTCAAAACCAAAATCAAGTGTTGTAAAGGCCTGGCGATTTCTGCTATTTGCCTGAGTTGTTTGTGCGATATTCCTATAAAGATTACTATTTCACGGGCTACTTACGTGATAGGTGCGGAACGTTAAACAGAATGTCGAGTTCAATTGTTGGTATTGAGCATCACCATCGTGCTTTGGAACTCCGGTGCTTGCAATGTGCGACAATTTTGTGGGCTGCTTTCTTTGCGCTTCCCTAACTGGAAACATCCCTTGGGGTCATTTATTATAGCTAGGCCAACAACGGGTCTTCTACTTTACAGCATGTAGGCATCCCTGCTTTCGAGCTAACTTCTGGGACTGCACTCTGGGCTCCCGTTAAAAAGTTGGGCGGCTTTTACCGAATAATCGTTAGTCTCATTTTACAACTCTATTCATATATCGCTTTTGCTCAAATATGGATACCCAAGATTTAAGGATGTCATCTATGTTCACGTCTAAATGTTGAAGAAAACGTCAACAGTTCGTATTGGGTACTTATTCTCATGCTTGCGAAAATGGCATTTAGTCTGACCTCCAGACGATACCTACACACGTTTGTAGTATTATTTTGTATCTGAAGTTTAAGACGTCTCTATCCAGTTTGTAGTAGTTCATACTTCAATTTAGACAAACGCACATGCATATGTTGTATCCGAAATTCCATTGGACACGGATGACGCCAATCCATGTATATATGTATACCGAATGAGTTCAACGGGGATACTCAACCCGCTTTTGTACGTCCAACTTAGTGCAGGGAAGTGACACTCGGGTAAATCGAAGATAACATTACCAAGACATGAAGAAGAGGAGTTTGCGACGAACTAATGTTGATTTCAGGTGTTGAGAATCAATGGCAGACTTGATCGGTCCGAATTCCGTGGGCTGCTCAAGAGAACGGTTGCCAGGTGCAGGAAAATGCACTATTGCACGCGGAGCAGAAGCTCAATGCGTCCGTTTCCATTCGATTTAGTAATCCAGGCTAATAAGGCGGCGGCTGTGGTACGCTGGCCTGCGTGATGAGTGCGCTTGCATTTCAGGACTTAGATGTTGCTTGAGCTCTACCGTGAAGGGTGCGACTGATGTGTATGTTGACGATGTCTACCTATCTATTACACATCACCTCGTCCGTACTAGCTCCAGGAGACAGTTGGTTGTTGCTATAGGGGACGGAGTGCACCGTCCAAGTGACGGTGCCAGGTTCATTGAGTGGTTCCATGCATCCTGTGTGGAACTGGCTACGGCTCAGCCACTGCCTAGTGTATGTCTGATCGCATGTTTTCCCAATTAGTCCGGACGGCTTCTGTTCTCCTTGTTGTAAGAGTGTGGGCCGGCTACGTTGATGAAACGGCTACCATCCACATGCTTCCCGGTCTTATTCCTTCGGGTTTACACCGGATATGAGGAGTGTGTGAGTGGTGCACTGCAAACCATCCATGGTCACTTTGCAGGCGCAAGCGTCCTGTGGCTATCCCCGTGGAGACCACAGTGACAGGCAAATCCGGACACGGATGCCGCCAATCCAATGTTATCTAACATTTTCTGGTGATCTCAGTGCGACTGCCACAAACTTGTGATGCAAATCCCCAAATAACGAAGGAGATCAACAGCGATCGTGGTCTCTCCAGCTTTGGAGGTTAACAGTAGGACGATTACTGGGTGGTTATTCCTGGGGCCAGAAAGACTCAATATATGAACAGATGTGAAAAATCCAATATTCCGATTTATGGGGAAGTGTGTTGCATCCAAACATGATCGTAAGAAAGTTTAATAGGTTTCGGCTACGGTCATCTCACGGATACTCGTACACTTTGCACTTATTCACACTTGCATACATGTACGCCGCTGTGCGCTAGCGCCAACTCAAGTATCTTTGTTGAGCAAGTTTGTCTCAACCGTTCTTAAGATCCGAAAGAAGTATGGTTTTTCCAGCATGCATTTCTAGTTAGGTTCGAAATAGTTTTCTACATGATGGCAGTGTATCTAAATTGCATTAAACTTACTCTGAATTTTTCGTCTTTGCTGGCATTAAATCCATTCCATTGATACGCTTTTGTACCCAGGTCCAAAATGAATACATCGTCAGACTGTATGGATCTTCTTGTATAACTGACCTCGGACAATTCCACATGGTTTCTATCCAGCCCATGATATACTAATAGGCGGTTTCGAAACTCTTCCGGTTTTACGTGATTGAATCCGCTAGCGTATCCTCCTGCAAGTTTTCTAAAATTCATCGGTAGGTTGACAGAATGCATTGAAATGAGTGAGAGTTTTACCACATGATATCAGTGTTTCGCGTTCAAAAGTAATGTGCACGGAAGTTAACTACCTGACGAATAGCAGGCGCAACAATAGGCAGTGTACCATGAATAGAACAATGGAACAAAGGTATAATACGGAGAAAAAAGCCAAGGCTTGACTAGTCCCATGGGATGGTTTGTGGGAATGACGCTAGTTCACTGAAGTTACACAAAACATAAAAACACATCCGTGGACTCGCCATATTATCCACGTTAAAATATAGATATATCCGTCAACTTGTCCCATGCTGAGACTGATGCTGCATTCCTGATATTTCTTCACCGCAGTTGGGCTAAAGCGACTTACACTTAAACTAAGTCTTTTTAAGCTGCATAAATTTCATTCCACGTTAGTTGGTTTGTTCTACCTACCTGAATAAGCTTCTAATAACTTGCGCCAGTTGCTTAAGCTAATTGCGCTTACCTTCGTAACCTTCTTGCTTTTGTAGCATTTTTTGAGTAACGTGTAATATTTTGTACTTATCGCGGATTCATTGATAACCAACTTACTTCATAGGCTAATTTAGCAAACGGTTATGTCTGCTTAGCCGTATGCTTTAACAGATATATTCTATTTGATAATGTTTTTTAAGTGGTTGGCTGTTGCATGATATCCCCGGTGTGGCTGCGCTTGATGTGCATGTTGACAAGGTGCCTACCTGTCTATTACCAACTAACTCGTCCATACTGCCTCAAGGAGACAATCGGTCATTGCTGGAGGGGACGGGGTGCACGGTCCTTGTGGCCGTGCTAGGATCGAAGAGTGGTTCCATGCACTCAGTGTGGAGCGGACTACGGTCCAGTCACCGCCTTTGTGCGCTTGATTCCCAAATACAGTGTGCATGTGTTTGCCTGTGAAGGAGTGTGGGCCGGCTCCGTTGCTGAAACGTGGCTCCCATCCACATGCCTCCCAATCTTATTCCTTCGGGTTTACACTGGATATGGGGTGTGTGGTTGGAGTTGAGCGTGGCGCAGCGCAAGCAACGTATAGTCTCTTCGTAGGCGCAGGCGTCCTGTGGCTGGCCACAGTGTCAGGCACATCCGTAACCGAATGCCGCCAACCATATCCGTTTACCCTAAGTTCGTAGAGCTGTCGAGCCCAATGTTTGTCTGTGTCTTGTGGTCACTCAATGAAAAGAAATCCGATCAAGTAATTTAAATTGTGTAAAGCATCGTCGAGTTTTCTTTTAAAAATGGGTAGCGTGGGCGCAGAAATGACAAAAGTTGGAACAGCGTTTCACGGTTCATAAATTCGAAAGGAAACTCAATTCTTGCGTCAATCCAGCCGACTGTATTGAGTGGCCAGTTTCAACTTATGACCCCTAATTCTGTGTTGCAGCTAAGCTTTAGGAGGTGATAGAAAGCTCGACCAGGGTATTACAAAATCTAGAACGCCAAACTGAGGTCACCCCGTAGACGGCGATAACTTCCGTTATACACTGCTAGGGCTTTCAGTTGCCTATGGTATTGCAGGTGGGACAACCATTCACATTTTTTGTTGCCCGTCGCTCTACGGCCTCCAGTACAAAAACGTCGCGATTTAACTAGGGTTTTGACACCTGGATCGCGTACGCTACATGGGGCCTCACATACACATTGAGCATTCGGAAGAAAATGGTGGGATCGAACCTCCCGAATGCCCACTGTAACAGACCAACGTGTTGATTCGAGGGTTTGAACGCCTGCAAGGACTGCACGGAACAGCCGAGATCGTCTTGCATCACCATCCCAAAGTGTCGCACTTGCGAGGCGGTTTTCAGATGTCGTCTCCAAGTTTATATGCGCACGTGGGCTTGTGGCGGACATGCGCGGTTTTGCACTTGTCTGTGTTAAATGAATGTAGACTTATCTTTGACCATTCAAAGGCGTGGTCTAAGTCGCGTTGCAGCACATCGTGCTCTTCTTGACCGCCGATTGCCCTCCATATCTTGATGCCATCGGAGAAAAGCAGGAAACTTGACTTGCTGATATTCGTAACGTCGTTGAGGAAGACCGAGAATAACCGCGGCCCCAATACTGACCCTTATGGAACACCGTAGTCCACATAAACTGGATCAGAAAATGAACTCCGAACTCGAACCTGAAGGCATCGTTGAAGGAGGAAGTAACCGATCCATACAAGGACCGGGTTCCCTACTCCCTACGCTTGCAGCTTTTGAAGAAGGATGCCGTGATCCATGCGGTCTAAGGCTTTAGAAAAGTTTAGGTAGATGACATGGTAGGTTGGGAATGATGTCCAACGTCATTTTCGGTCGTTATTTCGTGCTCTCTCATCACGGAAGTGAAAAACTGTTCCACAGCCAAGCGGGCAGAACAGCCATGTGGGCTAATCCTGGTGCAGGATTTTTTCCATAGCTTACCTACACCATTATCTACACAAGTGATAAGTCCCATACCCCGTTGATTAGGTCAGGAAGCCTAATTTAATACATGCGCTATCTCTGCTCCAAGGACAAGAACAACAGGTTCCTCGCCATGACTCAGTGTGACACGCTAGAGTTCGTTTCAGAAAAATTCTACCTATACAGAACTTATCCAAACTCCGAAGATAGACATAAAATTTTTAACGGCTGTGTGTTCAAACAAGCGTACTTACTCCAGCTTGGGGAAATACGATTTGAACTCTTGCGACTCGAATCCATCGACTTCCCGGTGTTGCACAGCTTTGTCATCCAACAACGTGTCGAGTTCCACGGTTTTGTAGGCAGCTGTACCATATTCGTCCTTGGAAGAGAAGACCATGTACCAGGAAAATTGCTCCCAAACTAATGTCCGAAAATTAGTACATCATGATATACACTAACTGACATAGGAAAATCAACTATCTCTTTGGCGTTTCCCATTCGCTTCTTGTGGAATTAAGTTTCAAGCGTTGTCCACAGTCTGTCCAACAGGACCGGGCTTCAAAAAGTCTCAGCTATGACTGCCGGTTACTAGGTATTAAAGGAATGAGATAACTTAGCCTAGGCCCACATGAAGTTAGGTGCAGCATGAAGTGGTGGAGAAAACCGCAGCTTTTGGTGCGCAGTTATTCTATATGAATGGGAAGTATGAGTGCTTAGTAAATTGTAATCTCTCTAAAATTTACGGAATAATGCGAAGCAGAATCCAAGCAGAGCACACACAAAGTTACAAGTCTGATTTTTCCGCTTATGAATATGTTTAAATTTAGCTTCTCTCACACTTGTTCTCTAGTCTTCGTATGTGAATCAGCTGCGCAACCGAAACCATATCAGAGTTGGGCCAAATAGGGAAGCACATTGCAGCAAGAAACACATCAGTAGTAAGACCAGGTCACTTAAAATGGTGGCAATTATTCAGTGGAGTCACTTTCATTGCTTATTTTATAGATGAACATGCTGCATATAGTAACGTTATTAATGTGCGTTGCACATGATTTTACTTTATTCGGCAAATATGACTTGTGGTGTGTTTGATCCTCTAGCATTTACAGGATAGTAAAACTTGGCGATTTTAGCTGACTCACTGCGGTACTCTCAGCTCCGATCCAAAAGTACACGTCGTAGACGAGCTCATTGCCGACCTTATCCGTGTGGAGAATAACGTAAGAATCGCCGCTGAAAAACTTCCCGAAGTCTTCAGGTTTAACCTCTTCTAGCTTGAAGTTCTATGATAAGGTAGGGAAGGCAGCAACGGTTCAATATATTCTGCACGTTATTCTTAGCATGCAACCTAGATAAAGGCTACCGGAGCATTAGTCGATTACTAGGTAAGTATTTCAGTGATTTTCTTATGATGTCTGCTGTTATTGTGGAACACCGTATTCAGTCCACAGGCCGCAAACGAATATAAGCTGAAGATCAAAATTGAAGAAATGGAGTCCTAAACACGCGATCGGTTGTTTGTATTGTTTACATCGCGCCATTTGAACTCACAACATCACAAAGCCAATATGTATCACTTCTATACACAGGTGTTAAGGCCTCTTTGATGCATTGCAAATCCAACAGTGAAATATAACCCAATTACTACATGTACCCACTCTTACCTCCATTTGGTATCATGTTTATGTCCAATACGGGTAGACCCAGATAAAAATAAAACAGCGTCAACAAGAACAACGTGATTGAGAGTCTGATCCCATACAAAATATAGAAGATTTGTTAAATGCTTATACTTGAATGAATGTGATTGGCGGTGGACATAAAATACGTATTATATATATATATATATATATATATATATATATATATATATATATATATATATATATACGTTCATCTATGTAACAGTCAACTATTTCAGTAAGCGAATAAACGTCCCACTGTCCCAGCAAGTGGGTTACGAAGCGATATCACTTTTAAACTCATCGAGTTACCGATTTATTTGGCAGCACACCATGGTGTTTTATCTGACCCTTTGGTAGGCAGCTCTGGAACACCTGTCACTTGACAGATGTTACCGGACAAAATGATAGACTACTGACTCAGTGCATACCTTTTCTATACTCTTATATATATATACTTACAAAGAAATTAACTAAAGGTTTATCTGTGCTTGTTCACAACTGAAATGAGAATATTCTAGACGATACGCAACAGACGTGCGCCAACTAAAACTAACCTTAATTCTCCACACCATTGTCGTTGATGAGTTAATGCTCATTACTGGCTTCCAAGCCGGTTCGGTTTGGGCTGCGTCCTCTGAAACGATTGAATGAAGGTATTGGGCGCTAAACGGAAGCTGGGATATACCCGAGCTACATGACATTCGAGTGAATCGTGATAATGTAAACGTACACATGGACGGTTTAACTACGGAATGATGGGGCAAATTATATTGACGGGCAGAAGATACATGCATAGGGGATCTTCTACATTGATCAGACGATTGTAGTTGCAAAAATTACACAAGGGAACCAAATAAAATGCGCATCGGTGCAGCTACGAGGTACAATCATTTTAGAAGCAGGGTTATGCAAATGAGATAGCAACATACGAAACGCAATAACATACTACCATAGCCAACGTCTTTTGTATAGAATAAGTGTGCATCGCACCTGTCAGCATCGATTTATGTGCATCAGACGGGGGTTGTAATTGGAACAAATTTAGGCCAACGGAACACATTTGGAGTACCGCTTATGAAGCAGAGAGTAGACAGTTGAGTACGATTACCAAATGATTTTGAAAAGAGTTACACTGAGGGTATGAACAGTTGAGTTTGAAAGGACGCTGCAGAGGTTGGCCGACCCGAAAGGTGTAGCAAGTAACCAACAGTCGAGCGACTGTGTTGTTGACGTAAATCAAGTGTTTGCCTTCCAGGTAAGTATTTGGGCTGAGTTTCAAAAAATAGTAACATACGTGACTGGGATAGCTCAGTAGTTCGGATGCCATTACGAGGTCTTCGAGTACCTGTCGGTAGCGTCTACCGAACAGTCTGAGTTTCTTCAACCCTTGCACATAACTCTTGACGAGATCCGGCAAAATACTTTGTATGTTGTTGCTCCTTAGGTCGCTCCTTTGAGACAGGGAGCAATCCACAACAAAGTTTTTTGTATAAATAGAGAAGATAGGTGTTCGTCTGGTAGTAATTCAATAAGGTGACCGTAGTCATACACCGGTTTAGTGGCTAATTCCAACGAAATCGCGATTGGACAGGAACAATAGTGTGTTACGGCTATGGGCTAGCTGAACTCATTAGGGAGGCGCTAAATTTCGAATATCAAGCAACTAGTGGCATAAATAGCTACCCCGAACACAATCGTGTTCCACTCCGTAAGTTCGAATGCTGTCCAGGACACTGTAAACTGATACGCAATGTTGACCTTTCAAAATATTTGTCAAATTTTTAACCTGAAGTCTGCATTCTAGGAATCCACAACGATGGATGGCTTATTCTACCTGATTATGCGAAATCACTATGACCCATTCCGTATGCAAGGCATCCTGTCTCCGGGAGACAAGTCAAGTAGGATGGTTGAAAATTAGTTGAAGTTGCTACGCTATAAAGACAAGAACGTATGTGTATTTTCGTTGAACATTCATTCACCCTGTTTGCGAATTAGTTGATATGGCCTTGACTACGCAGTATGGAGCAGAAAACCCAATTTCCTCCTGTTCTGCTCTGTACACACTTTCCATGGGTGCTAATATCAGGCTATTATATTCAGTGGTCCCAATATTAACTTAACTCAAACAATGTAACACCGCTATACGATATGGAAATTCTCATGCCCGGTAATTGCTGCTCACTGATTTGTCCGGTCACTTTGAGAAACCGTAGGCTAACTGCTCAATCAGGAGCATAAAACTCGCGGCCGCTTGTCGTGACCTGACGGATTGAGTCAGAACAAGCACTGACAATTCATTGGTTTCTTTGGTCCGATAAACTACTTGGAAGCCTTTGTTGTACTTTCGTACCTTCATATAAATGTAATAAGTGCAACTGGTGTAACATTCATACGACTAAGCATAATCAAACTGCCCAATGCATGCTGCTATGCTACCATACATTTAGCCGGCAATCAATGGATGATATAGGTATGGCCACGCGAAATTCTACCCGGTAGTTAGTTGCGGTGGATTTCCTCCTCTCTTGAGCGGTACCGGTACCCGTACCGGTGCCTCCACTATCACCCTCCAGCTTGTTCCTTATCCGTACTTAGAGACCCAACGAAGTTTCCGCTCGTGGCAGTTTTGCTGTGCTGTGCGAATGACACTTTCCAGATATTATGACAAAAGTGAGTATACGTAAGATCAAACATTTATGGTGATTACTTACTTTTGACAGCCCTTTCCTTATCTGAACCAAAAAGTGCCAAATTCGTATCTTTCCATGAGTAATCCGGCATCTCGATAGCGGCTACTTCTTGTTGTCCGTTATTCCGCGACTGGTTTTGAGAGGTGCATTGCAAGTGCCTGTCCAATCACAATTTATGTGCGTACTGCGCCTACGCCATAAAATGCGTTTGGCTAGCTTAGACCGTGTGCGACCAGAGCAAAATTGATCGTTCACATCCGCCTTGGCTGTTCTAAACCACCCGACAGACGGCGAATACCGCTACAAATGGGTGCTATTTAGGGAGGTTCGGAAACCAAACCAATCAAATGTTGGCCGATCTGGTACTCATTGGGCGTGTTTTTTAACTCGGTGCTTCGATCTCGCAATGACGCACATGGATTGCTGACATTTAGGGAACTAGTTGCACTGATGCAGAAAGCACTGAGATTTTCTTTCCTAAGAACGGTGCTTGTAATGGCTAAATCAGGGCTCGTCTGTCAACAAGTTTGGTACTGTCTGGAATTCGCTTAATGTCGGATCTACCACCGGACTACAACGAGTCACTAATACCTACTTCTACCCATTGTGTAGCACCAATTAAATGTGTTTTGCTCGTGCTGTAGGATCTTTGCAAAATTTCAACACCTTTTACTTTTGATAATTAGATGTTTGATAAATAGAACAACTCATTGTCCTAGATCAGGATAGCAAACAACTGCCTGCTAGCTTCATTGACTTCCACGAGGGTCTGAATCGGCTATCGCCACCCATTTTTGCTCATCAAATGATCGTTAATGAATCATTCTGATCGGTGACATCGCATTGCAGGGTCAGTATTGCTATAGTCAGCCGACGAGTCGGGTCTGTCCGCTGAAAATCTTGTAAATGAGAAAGTGTTGGAGAAGGCTGCTCACTTGCTACCTCCAGTTCCATGACTAGCCATGACCTGTATACATCTAGGTTACCTGTACTGCAGACTTATGCCTGAAGGGGATCAGGTGGAATACAAAAGTACTTAGCGTGATGACTATATGGTGCGCTTATCTAGAATACATCAGTCGTATTGTATCCAGGTGAATGACAGATTACTAAATTAGGAAACTTATGCGCCATGCTTGATTCCGGACCTCATGAATTTCAGCGATTTTCCCCGAATCAGCCTAGTGATCCACATCCACAGTCAGTATATGACTCCCGTCTTGGGTTGCAATGAACATGGTTCACACAAGCATGTGTGTTGCATTGTCCAATATTCACTGGTAACGAGATTAAAAAGCAACTCATTATGGCGCGCTGGATTTGGTGAGTGTGCTTTATCTATGCTGATGTGACCCATACTGGAACTGAAGATGGACGTGGACCATCATAGTGAACTCATTTGGGCCCATTTCGAATGCCATCTTTATATCATCATCTATTGGTTTTTTCTAATGGCTATTGTGTAGCTAAGCAAAGTTTCTTAGGGCCTAACTGTGCTGCTTGGTCCCAATTTTGAGCCAGCTGCATCAGCGTGCGATGGGTTTTCCAACAAAATGGTTCTATGGGTCAAACTGCAAACGTGCATATCACCGTTAGATAAGGAAAGAGAAATTTGTTGACGGCAAGATGCAAGAATATGAGATGCTGCGTATTCCTCCAGCTTCCTTGCGCTCATCCGTATCCAGATTGCATGCAACCCCGCAAGGGCTTGTATCCGAACTGCACGTACATTTATTTGTTGTTGTCCAATAAGTCGGCTAAGCATCGCTCGCGGGTCGCTGTAGTAATGAAATACTGGGACCAAGTGCAAAACTCATTAGCATTGTCTCGCGACTGCGTGTCTGCACAAATCTAGGTACTAAGTGTTGCTGTGAATGTGCAAATTATCGATTTATATACTTCGCGTTGTCCTCCGTACACCCGGTATTGAAGGTTACTGTTGGTCTATTTTTAATCGCTTAGCGAGACACCGTGGGGTGTGTGTTGTCATATTTTGCATAAACTCACACGGACTCATGTAGGTTAACTGAACTTTCTGTTGATCAGTATATGGGTTCCCGCTTTAGGCGGAGGACAGCCTGAAAAACAAATCGGGGGCTGAAATTTTAGCACAGATTAAGACTCCGAAAACGGACCTATGGTATCTCGAATAAAACGGATAGGAGAGAGGTCCGTTGCGATGGCTGCTTTGCGGTTGCTCTAACAGACAAAACTAACTTAGAAAAAGAAGGGCTGTGCAGTAAAAGCAGAAGTCGTAGATTGTGAGAGAGTTGCCGTTTCGTGTATCAATCACAGAACATGCAACAATGATAGGTAAACGAACAACCAACCTGGACTGATCAGTATCTGCATTTCACGGGTTTCTCCCCTATTCAACATAAAGGCTTTCCCGTCCGGACACTTTTCTATCGGGCACGTATGATATACAAACCGGACACCATAGAAGCATGCAGCGGATCGCTTTCAATATACTATAACCCAAGGGTTACTAGTTGCAATTCAGTAAGCGTCTCACTGAAACAACCAAGCGAGATGGTGTGTCAACACTCGAAAAGCGTGCAATACGGCGGAAGTGCGGCTATTGAAATCAATGAGACAAATGCTTGTGTTTGATTAAGACACTGCCGATGAGGCAGTGCTTGTCCTACTGGCTAGATAAATTCCCCTGCAACTGTTGAGACTGCTACCTTAAGCACACTAACAGTAGGCTAGTTCTCAGGATCGCTGAACACATCCCGCAGTGGGTAAGTATCCGGAACTGGTCTGTGACGACGGGATCAGTTAAATCAGGAAACCGACCTGCTTCGGCAGTCATTGTTGCAGGACTCCGTCCTTCAGCGACAAACATTTATTCTGCAAAGTCAAGTCCTCGAAAATTACAACGTTTGGCAAGCCAAACTTTTCTATATAAATTGCACGTTCAAGTCCAAAACTAACGACCCGTCTAAGTGGCTGAGGTTCCTCCTTTGCTTCAGGCAAACAAAAGGTGAATCACTCACACGCATATCAGCCAATCCGAGTCCAGTAATCGAATCTGTCACACCCTCCTCCTATTGGTTGTCTGGCGCGCTCGGTTGCTCCATCTGCACACTCTGCTCTGATACTGCCATCACAGCCTCCAATTTTCGGGTTCTTGCGCCTCCGTGTTGCTGTCCACTTCGTATACCTTGTCACTCCGCCTCGTCTTCTCTGTATCTGCGGCCTTGGTCTCCTTGCCGCATGCCATCTGGCACTCCACTCCCAATCCACATTGTTTCTCCGGTGTCGTCTCAAATGCACTCGATTTCTTCGAAAAGTTTTCCTCGAACCTTTATTTCGTACGAACTGGCACCGACTCTCGCAGTCACCACACCTTTCTTCCACAGCTCTTGACTATCGGGTAATGGTTGAACCCACACCACCTCCCCCACCGCTAGTTCAGGAAATACCCGTGCACCGCGGTCGTAGTACCGTTTCTGAGTGGTCATTCGTTATCTCAGATTGTTCTGTAGTCGCACGTGCTGTGACGCAACTGGGCGCAACTGGGTGTTAGTCCTTCGGCTGTATAGGCACTGTACTGGGCTCAAACAGATATTCGTTGATGGAGTGTTGCGATTCTCCAGTAGCATGAGGTAAGAGGCCTCTTCACTTGCTCTAGCCTTTGATAACAGTCGCTTGGCGTGCCTCCCTGCCGATTCCGCCTTTCCATTCATTTGACTGTGATAGGGGTTAGATTGCTTGTGCACGAAGTCCTATTTGGTTACGAAGGCTTGGAAGGCACAGCCGGTAAACTGGGCCCACTGTCCGAGACCAGCTCCTCCGGTATACCGAGCTGTGTGCACTGACATGTGAGTTTGTTGACTACTGCTTCAGTGCTTGTAGTGGTGAGTAGGACGATTTCAAATAAGCACAATAGTACTGCACAATGAGTGCGTAATCTTACCCGTTATCACTGAATAAATCCAACGCCACCTTCTTCCATGGTCGGTCAGGGACATCATGCAGCATCACTGGTTCCGTTGTCTGCCGGATTTCGATACATGATCTCTTAGTTGATCCATCATTCCTGGCCAAACGAGTAATTAGCTTGCTCGGTTAATGGTATAGTTGAGACCCAGGTGAGCCCGATGAACGTATTCCAGTATTTCTTCTCGAAGCGATGACGGGATAAGAATACGGCTTCCCTTGCGCAGCAAACTATAATAGACAGATAACTCATCCCGCAGATTGAAGTAGGGTGTTGGTTCCTTCGGCAGCTGTTTTTTGTCTTTGTCCACACATTTAGAATAATCTCTCACAAGGCTAAAGCATTGCATCGCCCTCTGTGTGGCGCTTTATTTCTTTTAGGTGGTCTGTCACTGCCTGGTGATGAACTAAGTTTACTGCTTCGAGCTCTTCCTGATTATGGTCGGGTACCGGCAGATGAGCTCTTGCCAGGGTATCCGCGATGAACATATCTGCACCAGGCATGTACATAAGATTCATGTCATATTTTTGAAGCCGGATAAGCATACGCTGAAGGCGACGAGGAACGACGTTCAGCGGTTTCCTGGCTATTGACACAAACGGTTTGTGGTCGGTATACACCATGGTCTTTCTTCCGAAAGTATAATCGTTTAAACGCTCCATGGCATAGACTACCGCGAGCATCTGCTTCTCCATCTGCGCATAGTGCTGCTCGGTCACGGTGAGTGCTCGACTGCGGGAATCCTAAGGTTTTCCATTCTGTAAGAGGACATCATCTATTTCGTCTTGGCTACTGTCACACTTTACGTCCAAACGCTGCGCTGTATCGTAATATCCAAGTACAGGTGCGTTGCTGATGTTTTGCTTAATAGGTTCGAATGCGATTTCCTGTTTTTTTTCCCAACTCAAATTTACTCTGTTGTTAGTTAACTTCCTGATCGGCGTCATGATATCAGCGGGTCATTGCATAAAACGGCTCAAGTAATTCGCCATACCGTTTAAGCGATGGATTCCCTTCACGTCATTAGGAGGCGGTATCTCACGAATTGTCTTAATTTTTCTTGGATCGAACCTGACCTCTTGGGTTGTTGGCAAATCCCCATAGAAAATCACCTCGTTTTTCCAAGTCCAAGTTTCTCAATGTAAGCGTCATGTTCTTTTGCAAACGACGCTGTAAAAAACGGTGGAGATTAGCGTCATGCTCTTCTTCTGTCGAGCCATAGATCAAATCCTCATCTGCCACGCATTGTACACCATCCAACTCGCCTACCGCTATCACCAATCGCTTTTGACAAATTGCACTCATCATCTTCAAACCGAACGGTAAAAGCAGACAACGATAACACCCGCATGATGTTGCAAAGGGAGTAAAGAAACTGGAGGCATCCTACAGAAGCATGTACCAGAATGCCGAAGAGAGGTCTACCTTCGTGAAACACTTGGCTTTGGCCAAACGCGACAAAATCTCTTCTAGGGTAGGTAGCGCTAATGCTCTCTACGCAAGACCTCATTCAACGGTTTTGGATCAATACACACAAGCGGTTGGCCCGTGCTTTTAGCAAGGATTGCGACCTGACTAACACAGTCGGTTGGCTCGTCGAATTTGGCAAGCATACTCTGTCTCACTAATTTGCTCAATCCAGCGGAGAACCTGTCGTGCAGTGCAACTGGAAGTCTCCTGGTCGGTAGCTCTGTCGCCCGTATCAAAGGATTCAAGGACAAGCGAGCAGTTTCCTTACACTTTCCCAAACCAGGGCTAAACACAGACGGATACTGGTCAGTAATACCGGTTTATCGCTAGCAAGCATGCACAAAATGATCATGATGAAAAACAACATAACCGAGAGACTGGATCGAATCAATACCGAGAATCGGCGTGAGCTCCTCGTCAACGATCACAAATTCCTATCGATGTGAGGTTCCGTCTTATGGGTTAACCACCTCGATTGTAGCTGAGCCATCCGGATGCAGTCTGGCACCACTCCACCTACTTAGGCAATCTTGATCGGATCGAATAGAGACTCCGGGACAGTGCTTTCTTGATATAATCTTGACAGTAGCTCCCGTAGCTAACTGGAACCGTACGGCTTTACCTCCGATCAAGCGACTTGCGTAGACACAATTTCGTTGCACTCTCCGAGACACGTTGCCTATTGCATGTTCTGCGTCTGCAGGTGACTTGACAAGAACGACCGCACTCACACTGATTGCTTGGCAGCAACGAGCAAAGTGGATAAATTTGCCAAATTTGGGACATCTCCGACCCCATGCCGTACACTGTTCGCGAGAGCTCGGGTGGCCTGCGACGCAGAATTTCCAAACATCCTATCTCACGCTAGTAGCCTTCGTAGCTTCGCATCCAGAAACGGCACACGATCCTGCATCTGTTGTGAGTTTCATTTGCTAGTACTGATAACACGGTAGAGGATTCACTGTGGTCGGTATTGATGCACTGCTGAAGTGTTAAGTTGTGTGGCCGCAAAAGCCGCTTTGTCGTACTTTCATCATTGATTCCTAGAACGATGCGATGGCGTATGAGACTGTCCCCCACGCATTTACAGAAATTGCAGGATCGGGCAAAACTACTCAACGCAGTGATGTACGCGTCGACGGATTCGTTTCGGTCTCTGTTGAGCGAAACGAAAACATAGCGCTGGTAGGTCTTGTTGGTTTGACATTCGCAAACTTCACTGAATTTTTAATGAATGTCTACAAAGTATTGGTATCTTCGCCTTTGTTGCATTGCGATGACTCTGTCACTAAGCGCGCACCATTCTTGGTTGCGTGTCGAAACATGATCATGCAATAGGCCATTGGTTGTTCGTCCAAACGTACTGAGGTGCAGAAATCCATCCACTTGCTCCCCATAAATGCCAATTACTCGTCTAATTCCCTTCATCCGTGTTCAGTGGGACAGGGGCATCTGAATGGACGTTAGTGATCCAAACAGTATCGGAGCGCCGCCGGTTTCGTTCGCCTTTGTCTTCTAACCCCATGTTGTGAGACTCAGTCTTTCAGGGACAAACGTTTATTTAACAAAGTCAAGTCCACGAAAATTAAAACATGTTTGGCAAGCCCGACAACATGGCTAAAATGGTCTAATGTGTGATTAACATGGAGTGATTTCAGGATAAAGAACTAACACGGCGGTGTTGATCCATTGCTGATGAGTAAAATTAAGTAGTACAAACTGAAACCAACTGAATAAAACCGAACACACAGTCGGTACAGGTAGCAGAACTACAAAAATTGTGCTGCGATGACAAGCAATAGCCATACCATCATCCTCCACTAGATATTTAGAGGCTTTGAAACAGATAACTAGAACTGAAGATGTTTTTTTCTACCGATATCTACTGGTGACACTGCTCCTTGAGACAAGCTACTGTTAGCATCGAGTCTAAAATAAATGATAAAGTTCATTTTTACTATCTAACAATACAGAGTAGAGGTTAGGAGAAAACGGAATTCAGATTTTCTGCATACATCTGAATGCGTCTTTATACTGTTGTTCCACGTAGCTTAATGGGACCCACAGTACTGTCTCAACAATGAACAATGGTTTCATACGGGTTAAGAAGCACTGCTTTGAGAGCCACGTTGGGTAGTCTGGTGGGTTATCGAAAAGCTTAATGAAAAAAGATGGTTAGTGGTTATTCTGTCAAAAGAATGGAATAGTATGTAATGCAGTGGCCCTGTACTCAGTGGTTCAATAGGCGAAAAGAATAACTCCAAGGTATTTCCCGGGGGTAGGAAGGACAGTGGTGTAAACTAAGTGGCGAAGTGCGTCATCCAACCGACGTTTAGCTACGATTAGTGTGGGTGCAAAAGCAATCGATTCGGGAACAGCGCTCCATGCTTGATTCATGCGAATCGAAAGAAATTTCTACGGCACTTCAAACAGCTTTACTCTCTTGCTAATTTCAAAGAGTGGCCTCTAAGTTTGGTCTTACTGCTGAGTTGCACACATGACTTGGATCGCGTCAAAGTACTTATGTCATAATGGAGTCGGCTCGTAGTCGGCGATACCGCCCTTGTTAAATAATCCCAAACGTTTCAGCCTCTGTTCATATGGAAGGTGACGCATACCAATGACGTATTTGGAAGCCCGATGTTTGGGTTGGTCCTAAGTAGTAGGGTAGTGCTCCAGCCGTAGCTGCCAGGCTTGTATTGCGTATTCGACATTAGGGCGAGCATACGCATTGAATATCTGCCTGAAAATAGAGGTGTCTAGTTGTCCGAATGCCCGTCGTAACAAACCGACGTGTTGGTTACCAGTTTCCGATGTATTTGCCGATTGCTTAGAACAGCCTAAGTTATCCTGAGCGAGCATGCCAAGGTCGAGTTCGACAGATGACTGCTACAGTACTTGCGTTCCTAGCTTGTAGTGAAAGATACTCTGGAGTTGTATGGAGAGTACCTTGCGCTTGCTTACCTTGAACTGTAGCAGATTTCGGGTTTATCCCTGACGTACCATGTGTGGTTCACACTGAAGTAACTTCTGATGGGCATGCGCCAGAATCCGACGTCATATCGCGATACCGTCAGTAAAAGGCAGGAAATTTGAAGCGATTGTCCATGCAAAGTCATTGCTGAATACCCAAAAAATTGTAGACCTAGAAAGTGCCCTGGGGCACAAGAGACTCGACTGGTATGGGATGAGATAAGGAACTTCGGACTCAGACCACTCATTGTAGTTGCGGGAGAAAGTTGGCCATCCAGCTAAACTCCCCATTTTTCTACTTAATTATGAGTGCGTATCGTCAAGCACGCACGCTACAAAAAGGAGCGTCTGTGATCATCATGCGTACGCTGTCGGATCAATTTGCTAAAATGACGAGATGACCTCGCAGGTTTACTGGTTCAAGCAAAGATCGGGAAATCGTCTATGAAGGTGGTAATTTATATACTGTGCTACATCCCGACTATGTCATTTTAACTCTCAAGTTGGCATCATGATATGCTGATGCGTGATTCGACTTGTGTACCAAATGAAACAAGCGAACCTAGGCTCGAGATTGGCATGCGTGCTCGTGAGACCAGTAAAGGTCACATTGAATGCGGAGAGCTCCAGTTCTGTCACATTAGCCTTGGTAAGAAATACTCTGCCCTTTGTTTTTTTCAGAGTTTGCCTTCGATCGACATTTGTAGTATCTAGCTTCGAGATACTTTGCGGATTCACTCAGTAAATAAATGTTAATTCCGTAGACATTTTCAAGCAAGCTGGTATCATAAAAGTACAGTGCGAAGACGAAGCTCGCTTGATGTTTGTAATTTATATATATATATATCATCATCATCAACAACAGTACATCAGCCATTTGAACTGATGCTTCGCCGCCATACAACCATGAGGACCTAGGAAATAAAGAATAAGAAGAGGGAGAGAAGGGGGACTTACCTGAAAACCTTAATGCCCTAAGCAAACATTCAGGGTCAAGGCGCCTACACCTTGTGTAGATAACATACCGTCACAAACAGCTGGCTATCGTGCAAAGATAAGGCGGCATCGGCGAGACAGCTTTCTTGCGGCTTTCACTGCCACGCGTCATAATTAGCCATTATCCCGCAGATAACTCAGCACCAAACACACTTTAAACAGGCAATCCGATTAGGAGACGGCAGCAGACGCGCCACTGAAGTCAGTTGCGAGCCATGTCCTGTAAAGTCTCGAGCCAAGCACAAGGCGAGTCACTTGGACTCCAACCCGGAAGGCGAGACGGACCAACGGCAATCAGTTTGGTCGTCAGTGACTTCATTTCCCGCTGCCAAGTCAACTTCTGTCCACCTCGAGCCTTGCGCCATCCTACACCTGGTAGACTGAACAAGGTCCTCCTAGGTAAGCGGTGACCAGGCATACGTAGCACGTGCCCGAGCCAACGCAACTTATTCAATGCTATCTGTTGTTCTAGGGTGCTAGCATGATTATCACTACTTAGTACTCGCCTACGCACATCATCGTTGCGGACACGCTGGTGCCATCCGACACCAGCAATGCTTCGCAAACAACGATGATCAAAGACTTGAAGACGCCTCAGGTCTTCAGACCGAAGGGGCCAAGTTTCACTACCATAGAGCAGAACGGCCCTCACTGTGGCCTTGTATACACGGCCTTTCAGACGGAGGGAAACTCCCTTCTGTCGCCAAAGATGACGCAGGTTCAAGACGGCAGCTCTGGCCTTTGCAATGCGTGAGCTGACGTCAGTTTCTATGCGCCCATCATTGCTGATGCAGCTGCCAAGATAAGTGAATTGATCAACCACCTCGAGTTCCTCGTTAGCAAGCGTCAAGGGGTCATCAAGTGGCTGGTGGTCCTGCAGCAACACTTTGCACTTTGAAGGTGCGTAGTGCATACCAAATAATGGGACCACTCTGGACAGGCTATTCAGGGTTGATTGTGTCGCCCCATCATCGTCGAAAAGCAAGACGATATCGTCCGCATAATCTAGATCAACTAACCTTTCACCAGGCAGCACTTCAACTCCTACATCGTGAGATTCCGCAAGGGAACACTCCATGATAAAATCCACTACGAAATTGAACAGAAACGGGGAAATCGGACAACCGTGACGAACGCCACTTGTAGTCGAAAAGCTATCCGATAGGGCACCATAGACCCTGACGCGGCCTCTAGTGTTCGAGTATAGAGCATGAAGGATGTTCACATATTTGGTGGGAACACCTTTCCGCGCAAGTAATTCGAACAGCATCGATCGATCGACTGAATCGAACGCACTCTTGAAATCGAGGAACACAGCTATTGTCGGTCTGCGGTATGCGTGGCGCTGCTCTAGCGCCTGCCGCAAAGTGAATATATGGTCTATACAGCCACGCCCTGGGCAAAAACCGGCCTGCTCTTCCCTAATCCGAGATTCCCGTTCTGCAGTGAGGCGACGAACGATAATCGAGGCCAGTAATTTTGTCACAACTGGCGTTAGGCTAATACCCCTGTGGTTCGCACAGTCTGTGCGACTGCCCTTTTTGTATATCGCCACTATAATCGATTCGCTCCAATTAGCCGGCACACTCTTCGTTCCAGATACGTTCGAATAGGGAGGTCAGTGCCCTGCAGAGGACCTCACCTCCATCCTTAAATAGTGCGGGTGGGAGGGAATCCGGGCCAGCGGCACGAAAACGATTGAGGGCTGTGATCGCGTTTCGGACCTCGGCCTCCGACGGAGGCTCTAAACTAACCGTCCATGGCTCGTCCTGCATCACCTGAGTAGGAAGAGGTCCGGGAGCAGGGGGCCAGCTGAACTGATCTTCAAAATGTTCAGCCCAACGAGCCATACGGCGCTCCTTATTGTGTATCAGCGCACCCGCGCTGTCTCTGATTGTCTCACTGACGCCTGGTTTTCTCGGACCAGTGGTGCGTATTAGCTGGAAGAGCTTCCGGTAATTTCCTACTGCTCCTGCCTTCTCCATTTCTTGAGCCCGACTGGTCCACCAGGTTTCCTTGTCAGCACGTAGGCTCCGCTTTAGTTCACGCCTAATAGCCCGTCTGGTCACACTGTGTTCAGAAACAGCCGGGAGATGCCTTCTAACTTCCAAAAGATTCACGGACTTCTCGGATATCCAGTGACTAGTGCGGTGACGACTGATAGTGCCACAAACAGATGCTCCTGCGTCGTGCATAGCGACCGAGATCCTATTCCACTGAAGTTCAGTGTCATTAGGACAAGACAGCGAGAGTTCGTTATGCAGTGCTTCTTGATAGGCTTGCCTGATAGAGGGCTGGGACAATTTCTCCGTTGCCAATCGGGGGAGACGCTTTGTGCGCATTCCGATAAAGTTCATGGAGAAACGACAGCGCATCAAGACCTGATCAGAGTCGACACAGGTACTCCAGTACGAGCGGCAATCCAGAATGGAACCGCGCCACCTGTAACTTATGGCTATGTGGTCAATTTGGGTCCATCGCTGGCCAGCTACAGGTGGACGCCAAGTGGCACTTCGGCGCCCACTGTGTCTAAAAGCAGTGCTAGTAATAAACAACTGGTGCTCCGCACGCAATTGCAGCAGACGCTCACCGTTGTCAGTCCGTTCGGAGTTAAGCCCACATTGACCACCCAGCTGAGCTTCTGAAGAGCTCAGACGCCCTACTTGTGCGTTCATATCCGCTGCAAGTACTATAATATCTGAACTAGTAGCACTGCGTAGCAGCGCGTTCAGTTCGTGATAGAAAGTGTCCTTGACTGCATTAGAACTGCAGTCGGTGGGAGCATAAGCAGAAATCACAAACGAAGAGCGTTTTGTTTTACTTCGTGCATTCACCTTAGCTGATGTCGTCAAACGGGCTGCACATAAACGGCTGTTCACCGGAATCCAATCAACCAACGATGACTCAGCCTTGGAGCTGAGAATGATACCTACACCAGCTTGACCCGTGAGTGCCGCATCGGCGTCTCCGGATGCGTGCAACCAATAACGAGAGGATAAGCCGGGTGCAGTCAATTCAATAACCCCGTTAGGGTCATTAATCCTAGTTTCGGACACACAACACACATCAACACTCAGTGTGTCCAAGGTGCGTGCGAGTGCAGCCTGCTGACCTGTTTGTCTTAGAGTGCGGACGTTGAATGTCGCCATGGAAACGGGACAGTGTGGCCTTATAAGGAACGTTTGCCGATAGGCGTCCGATAGGTGCTGTGGGCTGGTGGCTGCAGACGGTACTACTCCAGTAGCACTTCGGTTGCTGTCAATTAAGCTGGGAATTTTAGAAGGAAGGTTAGTAATAAGGGCCGGGATGGGAGTTAGAGAAAAAGGTGGAAAAGAAAGAAGGGAGGCGCCAGCAGTGGCATGCTTTCGCTTATCCGCCCTGCTGTATGCAGCAGATAAGGCGACCCTTGATAATCTGCGCGACGGCCGATGCAGGATGAAGTTTATGTTTGAAGAAAATGTCATGGTTGTATGTGGGCTGTGATACTGCCAGGGCGCCCAGACCTAGACAGGAGAACGATTAGGGTCCTCATCCAAAGCCTTTGGCTCAAAAGCCTGTCCGCAAGGCACCGGGGAGGTAGCAATGAGTTAGTTTTGTAGAAATGGACGCCATCCCATTTCAAACCCCCAACCTGGAGGACCAGGAGACTGAGTTTGTCTGACCTCTCACCATTGACCAACCTGGTAGGAGTAGCTCTCAAGATGCTCGGAGGCATCACCCAGTATAGCTCAATGGATCAATGAGGTACGCAAACCGTCGCACCACGTTAAGGTCCAGTCTCGTTGCGACGGTATATATATATATATATATATATATATATATATATATATATATATATATATATATATATATATATATATATATATATATATATATATATATATATATATATATATATATATATATATATATATATATATATATATATATATAGTTCAGGGCATCCGATTCCACATGTGCTTGTCACTGTGGCCTCCATAAGACAGCCACAAGGTGTCTGCGCCTACAGAGGGACCATGTGTGGCTTGCACAGCACCACTCACAGCTCCATTCACACACCCGATGTCGGGTGTAAACCCTAGGGAATAAGACCGGGAGGCATGTGGATGCGGAGCCACGTTTTATCAACGGAGCCGGCCCACACTTCTTCAATAAGCAGAGCGGAAGCATATATGTCTAATTGGGGAATAATGCGTACCAGGCGTACACAAGGCAGTGGCTGGGTCATAACCAATTCCACTCTGGATGCATAGATCCCGTCTTTGAGCCAATCGCAACCAGGAGGATCGTGCACTCCGTCTCCTCCAGCAACGAATAACTGTCGACTGGAGCCAGTATAGGCGAGGTGGTGGGCAAGGGAAGAGCAGGCACCATGTCAACGTTCACATCATGAGCTGCCACACCGGTGATATCAATCAATAGCCAACACCTTAAATGCGTGAATCCCAACACGTGTATTAACGCACAGACCAACTGCAATGACGTTACAGCACAGCAACTGTATCACTGAGTTGGGTTGGTAAATTAAAACGTAAGTAGCGAATTTACAAGCACTGCACTCATGCTTACTGTACATTTAACATATTCTTCTTCTTTTAGATGTTGGTCCAACGTGGCGCAGCAGGTGGCTTACGAAGCCCGCTTGGCTCAAGCACTCGCTACTACATGTGCTACAGCACAGTGGGCTAGAGGTCGATGGGCTACCCACCACCAACGTCTATCGCTTCTACAACCGAGGTTTATTTTTCACATTTTGCAGTGATTTCTCATGCACCTGGGCAACCCCCCTCCTGATATGCTATCGCCATCGGCGCTGATCCACTACCATCGACTCACAAGACCTGAAATCAAGATTAGTTCGTGATAGACTCCCCTCGATCATGTCCTGGTAAGGTAACTTGGGTTTTCCCACATGCCGTTTCTCTGCAATCAGTTGGCCATACAGTAGCGGTTTCGGTATCCGGGTCGAATCCATGCGGCGAATTTGCCCGAACCACATCAGGTGCCTCAGCAGCAATATGCAGTCCACTGAACACATGACACTGTGTCGGAGCATCTCCGCGTCTTCAACTCGGTCTACCTAGCCGATGCGTATAACACGACACGGACAACGTTGATCGAACCGCTCCAGAACGCAGACCTACTTCCGATAAAGCGTCCAGGTTTCACTGCAGTATGGAAGAGCAAACAGTGCTTAGACTAGTATACCAACAGCCTCGTCCCAACAATGAGCTGGTAGATGTTCTACACAAGACAAGCCAGCTTGTCGAATGCAGCATCCACCTTCGATACGAGGCTGTGCAGCTCGTTCGCCATCTGCAGGTCTGTTGTAATTATGTTCTAAAATAGCAAAATCTCGGCGCGGCTTCCAACACTTCGTCGGCAACCTGGATTTGGGGCATACGTACGGAATCCATTCCGGGGGAAGGCTGGAAATGACAAACAGTCCTGCTTGTGTTGATGGCAAGCCCGAAGTGGGCCACTATCGAAGCGAGCATCGAAGTCATGCGCTGCAACTCATCCGCGCTGTGCGCAAACAACGCAAAGCCGTCAGCAACCAGCAACAAACAAGATGTCTCACACACGGCTTGTCGTCCTAATCAACAGATGTTTAGCAACCCAACATCAACACAGTGTTCCAAATGGAGGCTGTACTCAAAGGAGTATCAACAGTGCAAGACATCACTGCATGAAGGTAACTATTAAATAGAGTAGGAGCTAAGACACAGCATTGATTTACGCCAGAGACAGCATAAAATTCATTAGAGGTTTGTCAACAGAGCTATACTTTAGCCCGCATACCACTGCAGACATTCACTTAAACACACAAAATCACTCTGAGCACCAAAATTACTTAATACCAGCCACAGTGCTTCGCGGTTCATCGTAACGAATGCTTTGGTGAAGTCAACAAACAGCGAGTACAATGGCTGGTGTCGCTCTCGGCATTTCTCCAGCAGCTGATGAGTTGCGAACACCATATCTGTGGTGCTGCAGCCCCTCCTCCTCCGCCAATTTCGGTTCAACGACCTGAGTGACGAAGCGGTTGAGCAGGATTCGAGCAATCACCTTGCCCACACAACTCAGCAAGTTGATGCCATTAACATACACTTTTGACCTTTGCATGCATGGTCGAGCGATGAGCTGTACAGCAATATGCCAAGAGGGGACAAATGTCCGGCATAATAGGAAAAAATGATTAAAATAAAAACTTCAAACAGTGGTCGAAATCTCGTCAATTGTCACCGTGTTTGACTCGATGCAGGTTAGGTAAGGTGTGAGGAAGCGCTTCGCATGTAAGTGCCATGAACCTTCAGAGTAAGACGAAGCGTCGAAACGCAGAGGTCAGAGATATCATGTGATGTCAATCCGAGTGCAGTAAGATGTTTGGCTAAAGTATATCATCTCTCGATTATTGATACTGACGGGGTGATGAATAATATTCATCTTCTCTGGAAATTGTTCGCGTATCTATCTCGTTATGGCCGTTGCATTCACCCCTGATCCATATTTATCCACTTTCGATTTGTAAGTACATTCCATTCGGTACGCGTCAAAATGGATACATCCAAAATGTCAACCGTGCAATTTTTAACTGCAAGTCTGGTTTAATGAAAGAGGTAGCGGTCGGAATCCTCGGCTCCATAACAATGTTAGTGCCTCGGTGCTGCCGTTGCCTCGCTATATGTTGCCCGATTTCGAGCTCAGCAAGTTGATGCCACGATAAGTCGTGCAACTTCGCTTGCGCCTTTGCCATTGTATAGTGGTAGCACAAGGTCTTCCTTCAGCTCGGCCGGCATCTCTACTTCAAACCACACGCGTTGCACCAAGTACTGCAGCGCATTCACTAACGCGGGGACGCCGTGATTCAATACTTAAAGCGACATCCCGTCGGAACCGTCGTACTTACCATTTCGCAACTGAGCAAGTCGCCTCTGCGTCTCATCCAGTGATGGTGTATCGACAAGACACATCTTCATCTCTTTTTGTTGCAGCCCATGCAAAGCGGTCCAGTCAATCTCTGAAAGACCGTACAAGAGACAATCAAAGTGCTTCCGCCAGATCTGTATTATGTATACAGTCTGTGTATAGGCAGCACCTGCAATAGTATTGAGCACTGTCCACGGCGGTTGTAACGTTGGTCCATTCACCGCCTAAAAGAAGCCGGTAATTCCCTATGCTGGCGATGTTCGGCGTACTATTCTACCTGCTTCACCCTCTCCGTCCGCAATGTATTTTAATGCGACGGAGCTCTCGAGACAATCGCCGTCAAAGTTGACGAAAATGATTCTCCTTCATGCAGCTAGCAGAGTCCGCCACACATGCAGCGAACGCTGCATTCTTCGCAGACTCCAATGCGCTAGTGGCCGAAATGTTGCCATCAAACCAATCGGGCTGTTTACGGTTTGCGTGCCCGATAGTATCTTTGCCAGCAGCCATCACATTTTCTTGGATTTGGTGCCCCAGGTCGCCCAATGTTGCCATGGGTACGACAGTTCCGTCTTCTTCTCCACAGCACCTAGGGAAAGGACGTTACATTTCCACAGGTTCACAACCTTCGTGCAACACATCGATTTACGGAGAAAGATGTACAGTGACCAGTGCACCAACTTGTGACCAGTGCAACACTCGACTCCACGCCGTACATTTGTGTTACGCGTACTTCATGCATATCAAACTGACCTTCGCTGGCATAGTCGAGCAGGTGAGCTTGATCATTCGGTGGGTGCTTCCCTGTAGCTATAGCACTCACACACAGAGCAAACTGTGTTCGTGATCGTTAGACCATGGGTGGCGCACAGTGAGAGCAGCCGGTCACCGTTCCCATTTGGCTGGGCCAATACCATACGGTCCGATTACGTCTGTCCACAGTGCTGCATCACGTCCAAGGCAAGCATTGAAAACGCCGAGTAAAAATAGTTGCCCACTCCTAGTCACAGACCGCATCATATAGGGTAAATGAGCGTTAAACTGACCCCTCTTGTCATCGAGATAACACATGGTAGGACCATACGTGCCGATAAAAGTAGCAAACTTACCTCTTCTAAATCGCATTTGGATTGTCATCAAGCGGGGGCTGATACCGGTCGGCTCCGCCACCAACGGGCAATTCAGTCGGTCGGATATTATAAATCAGACACCATCTTCACGTGGTGCTGAGGTGACCTTCCCTACCCAGTAGCACGTGTAGTCAGCACCAGCCTCATGCAGCTTGTCTTGCTCAGCTGCTTCGGTCGCCCTGTGCATTGTTTGCAGAGAACCTGAAAATTTGAAGAGTTATTGATTCACCCGACTAGTGTGACCTCCTCCTACAGGAACTTGACCGCCTGTTCCTGTGATCTGCAGAAGTTGATCTGCCGAGTAACCCGGTCAAGTCGTCATTTATTAGTCTGAGGGAGGATGGTAATGGGCTTATGTACACTAGAGCCGGCCAATCGCTACTACCCACAGGCTCCGTAAAGTATCTGGGTGTACTCTCACGTAGTGATCTAAAATTTGTCGACAACACGAACAGACTGCACAGTAACGAGCTACGCCTACTTTGAGCACTTAGACGCAGTTTCTAGGTTTGGTCTGAAGAGATTACCACTCACATGTTCTCCTCCAAGAAAAGACCGGTGCTTGAGTACCGCTTTCCCGCGTATTGTCCGATCACAATAGGTGAGATGCAGAGACTGGAATGTGTTCAGCATGTCTCTACCCGGCTCATCCACAGTTTAGGGAATATGATGTACGAGGACCGATGTAAAAGACTAGGGCTGTATACCCTGTCGTATCATCGGTTTCAAGTTGATCTCATTGTGGCGCGCCGGATACTGCACCTGGGGCACTTTCCTATGTTGAATCCGCTGCTGCACGTTCGCGCACCAAGCAGTGCACACGGATATCGGCACAAACTAATGGTACCGGATCTATAGCGCTTCGCTCACCCTCTATACTCCGAGTGTCGAGTGGCCAAATATTGGAACGGGTTGTCTGAGACAATACTCGGGGCGAAATCGGTGTCGGAATTTAAGAGCTTCTTTGACGCCCACTTTGCGCATTTCAGGTATAGGACACTATCGTAACCGATAAGGTGTAGTGCAGCTGTAATGTGCTGCACCGCGCAGGATCCGTGACGTGATTCCGTGGAGGTGCCCGATCTAATTACCACGGAGCAACACAGATTTATATATTCGCGATATCTAATTTCAGTATTCGGGCGTAGAGGAAGGAGGGCGGTAAACGACAGCCACCAAGCAGGCCTCATCGACTTTTAAGTCTAGACGGCACCAAAAAGAATCCTAAACCGTGCTGGCCGGATCCTCTAAGGGCTCACATGGTAGGACACTACAGAAGTAGAGAGCCACCCATCCACTTTTGCTGGGTCGGTAGTGCCGAACAACGCACATGGTTGGCAATGCAATCTCGATGTCATGTATGTCCGGGCATAGTTATGTCTCCGTTGTATCGATGATTTGACTGGTCTTTGATCCTTGCCGCAGCCACATTTCGGAGAATTTACTCAGTTAGCCTTGGGCTTTAGCTACATACAGGAAACTTTCTTGGATGTTAAAAGCTCTTGAGTAGGGCCAAATGCAAGATGTGGACTAGTTTCGACCGCTGAGAAAACGGCACATTGTCCTTTTTGGGGTGGATTGCCAAATCTTGATATGAATGCAAGCTGTTTTTGGTCTCATGCGCACATGCGGTATATAGTCAATCGGTAGCTTCCTCGATAGCCACTGGTCTTAGCGCACAGTTTACTGCGTCGCTGTTGTGGTTATATGCAGTTGCGGGTGGTGTCGTTTCCGCGAGGACAGCGAGTACCTGCGGTTCTCTAACTGCTAGCTTCACTCATAGTTCCGAAGGAAGTGTGTTGAGTAGTATCTACCAGCTACGGATCAAGTGCACGGCCATTTGTTATGACTGTACGATTAGTTTCGGTATCCTCGGGCCGCCGGTTTTTAGTGTGGCGACAAGAATAAACGTTTAATCGACTGAAGTATGACGGCACCAACACAGAGATCTTCATGCATTTATCGCCATTGTTTCAGGTATTGATCATGGCCTTCTTCGTTGCTAGATGTCTGTAGTTCGGACACGCCATAAACGAAATTGATTCGTCTGCTGCTCTCGGTGAAGTATTCTTCTGATGTATTTTGTCCCACTGGCGTTCGCTACATGGAACATCCGGAAACATGCGTATCTCACCGTCTTCAGCCCGCATGCGGAATGCAGACAAAAATACCGTCTCGACATCATCTGTGGACCCCAATGTTCCTTGCATTAGCCGGGACTCCCCGTAGTGAATTGAGATTGGATGTCTAGTTATGCGCATTAAATTAGTCGGCCTGGCTTGGGCTCCGATTCTATCACAAAGAAAATTCCATTGCCTTATGTCATCCTGATGTTTACCCCTTAACAAGTTTGTCTTGGGCTCAGGAACTTTGGTGCATACAAATGTCAAGACACGGTAGTCCCGCCAGGTCTTCGGTGAAGTGTGCGGCACGATATCAAAAGCTTTGATAACCTTAGTGCAAATTGTACCTGCTCCTTGACCTGTTTTATGACTGTTTCGGGAGAGGCTACTGAGGTCGCACTTTGATTATATCAAGCAGTAATGGTTGTATAAGTGGATCGGTCTCTAGAGTGCTTCGCCTTTTGTTGGTCATTCGGAAGGGTGGGTGTTAACGCTGTTGCACTAGTCGATACATTGGATAAGAAGATGTGGGCGGTGGAGCTAGGCATGCTTCTATCGTTAGCAATGACAAGTTGGTTAGTGTTTCCTTGGAGTTCTAGTACTGCTTTGCCATGCGAGCGCCTGGCCCTTTTCCTTGGTTTCTATGTACAGGTTAGGGGAGATGGATGAGGTGCAGGATGTGCTATTGCCGCCTCGAAAGAAGCAATTTCCGCATTTAAATGAGGTTTAGTTTCGGTAACTAGACTCTCGTGCTTCTGCGCTAATGCTGGTTAACATTTTACAAGTGGAGCCATGGTACACTTGGAACAAAAGCAAAGTGAGCCCATTGTTTAATATTTCTTTATTTCGGTTCTTCAGACCGAAACATATTTCAAATGGTAATGGCTAATGCCATTTGTGAGGTTAACCTTACCTTTAATACCTTAGCATATTTTGATTAGCGCAGCTTACTTCGTTTGAATTCCCGGTGTTATGGCTGTGATGGCCGAATGGCGCTGTCGGTTCTGCGGATAGTCTTCGCGTCGCCGTCGGCTAGCGTTTGGTCCCCCACCGTCAGGTCAAGGTCAGATGACTGGCTCATCCTGCTTTGTGTGTTGCTTTCGTGAGTTATACAAGCGCGGCTACTGAGTCTGGTGTGGTCAAATTATCGTGCCGGGCAGGTTTGTCGATCGCACCAGCTGTAATCAGGGGCGGCATAAGTTGTCGGTTGCTTTCTTGATAGCGTTGCACAGTGGGAAGGTAGTTTGTTCTGTAGCTGTAGCCTACGGTGATGGAACGAGACAAATGAAAGCTTGATCGAGAGATGGGAGACTCCCCTCTCAAAAGAGATAAAAATCCTGGGTGGGTGATTGAAACTGCGATGATTGACACGAATGAATAAGGGTGAAAATTTTCCCAGATTTGTAAGTCCTGTAGAAACAATCTCTGCTGTGAGTATTACATAAAAATACTTTCAATACATAGAGCTCGTCAAACCGGGACGCAAAGGTATAAATCCATCGACATTCTACCAAATGTCACGTAGAAAATGCGATAATACGTGGAGCAGGATATGAAGCGGTTACCTCTGTTATATTGATTTATCAACAAAGGGTTCAACTGATTTAAATGCTGTTAGTTCCTCCTTTAGAATTCAGGTGCACATTCAGACTATAGTTGCTGAGACTGAAGTCCCAGATATAAGTCTTTTTCCTCAATTGTCGATTCTGCTATCATTCTGAATCTTTATTGAAGCAACAAGCATAGGAGCAGCAGCTTCCTTTCGTAAACTTTTACTGCCACATTCTGGTTTCTCCTCGGATACTTCACTCTCCTCGTTGACTGTAATGAATGATCCATGAGGTACTGCTAAGCTGGCCTCATCGTCAATGTGTAACTGCCTCGCTGACAGATAATTAAGAGATCCAGCATCGTGTATCACTTCAATGATGTCATCCTCAACAGATTTTCTCCGTCATCCAGAGGCGAAAATTAAACGTTTGCTTCTTGGACATTGTCAGCTTCCCTCCAGCTGGTAATATCTTCGAAAGAATACACTTTAAACGCCCTGTTGAAAAAGAAAGCATTATGTACATATGGTTTACACACCTTTTAACAAAGCAAAGGACATTAAAAGAGAAATATATGTTATTGCCGTTAGAAATATATAACGCTGCAATAATAGATCCTGAACATATTAGAATATATATATATATATATATATATATATATATATATATATATGAATAATGATGGTATGTTCACTCATTTTACCAACAGTTTAGTTACTCCAGCTATATGTCAGGGTATCATTTGTGTCTGGTCTGCTTAAAGATGCACAGAGAGTTGTAGCTTATGGATGTAATAGCTATCACAAGTGTTAAATCATTATATCTGAAAATGCAACCAAGAACTATAAATGTACAAAAATGTAGCAGAGTTTGTACTTTTCTCTGAACAATTAGTTAATATGCACTTACATTTTCGGAATTTCCAACTTTTTTGGAATTTGTGATCACATAAGCAAAATAAACTTGGACAAGATAAAGCGTTTTCAAAATATTGCGTATTAATGTATTATAAAACATTACGACTAAAGAAATTACAAGTAATAGGTTATTCCAAGATCTTAAATCACATGTACCAAGTGTCATTAGAAAAGAGCACCAGCAGAAAATGGGTTAACGTCAACCCAGCTTGTACCATCAACCGAGGCTATTCGGGAAATTGGACTAACTAGCATGTACACCCACAACATGTGAAAACGCACAAGGTCTTATGAAGCATGCCTTAATGAGACCTTATAAACAAAGTGGAGAGCGTCATAATATTTCACCTTTAGTTAGTATCAGTTTGTGATTGAAACCACAGTTTTTGTATTAATACAGCGCTAGGTTATTTGTACAATCGGACCGGCGTATTCTTTCTGCTTTTAATTAGGGCAGGGGTATCAGAAGGAATCGTACAGCGACAAATCTCATTTAAATATAATGGATCCTACACAACATTTTAGCATCTAATGCACTCGCTGATCCCATAAACCCCAGTGCTGCAGAAACTTGGAACTTCAGCTCGGTTAACCTAAATACGTTTCCCTTGTATGTTGATTAGTGAAACACGTAAATGCCAATCGAATGGGGCAATTTATGCCTTTCAGCGTCAGGGTTAAATGCTAACCATGGTGGATGGACCGGGGTAGACAAAACGATAGGTAAGCAAGTTGGTTTTCGGTAGGCGCACAGTACCACTCCATTGCGCTGTGTATCGGGTTGCTTACTTCCCTAGTCGCCCAGTGGGAATATTTGGGGACTGTTGTATTACCATTAGCTCTCTACATCCGAGAACAGCTAATATGTTCCAGGGAGTAATTTATAGTCTTGTGTGATGGGAGCAGAAGATTTGGTCGTATCGAAACGTGTGTAGATCACTGCTACCTTGCCGCAAATGACCGGGGTCACATTAGTGGAATGCCGCAAAAAAAAGCACAGTGGTATTAGTCTGTAACAAATGGAAATCTATACATACAGTTGCTTTCTCTACACAACTAGTGTAAGTATTAGTTTAGTTAGCTTCAGCCTTATCGTTTTCCGATGTCTACTAGCAGACAACGTTAACTGCTGCAATTTGACCGTTCATTATAACCGACAAAATTAACGAACTTTTTATCAAATCCTTGGTCTTCGCATTCAGTTGTCACTGTATGCGCGTTTTGTTACTGGCTGTAGTGTGTTGGGTGGAGCCTGGGATACTAGTCGGTAATCAATGACACATAAGAGCCGTGTCGAATACGGGACAGTATAGAATTTGGAGGTGACTGGACCCAACGTATATTGTGCAGGCTACAAAAGTAGGAAGCGAATCAACCAGCGCGAGCAACGGTGCAGCAAGTTACTCACCAAAATGCTTTGTTTGTCAACGGATGTGTCGTCAGTAAAAATAGTGGACGTTTTGAAGGTTAAAACAACCACAAAATCCAATGTTGCAAAATACTGAAAGAAAGTGTTTTCCGGTACACTACAAGTGACCTCGAAGTTTACTGGCGTCTGTGGGCCTTGCGTGAAACCGAAGAAATCACCCGAATATGGCTGGGAAAATCTTTAGAATGAAACGGCTATTTCCACCATGGTGCTTTAGCACGAAAGCATTAAGGTTGGCACGATCTGTGGTTAAGAAAGCAGTTGCATTCGAAGTTCAACGCCTTCTTGCAAAAAACGACGGTAACGTGAGATGACTTTGTTCTTGTTGCTTTTTAAATTATTATTATAAAGGACAATTCAGTTTTATTCGGAAGCGCTTCAGCGTCCATGAATGAGAGATGCAACACGTAAGCAAATTTGATCAGACTGCTTGTTAACTGGTTACCGATGCGTTGTTCATATGCTAGCAGTAGGTAATTCACACAGCAAACCTAAGCGACTACTCAATCTTAACTTTGGGTAGAAAAGTGTATGCATTATCCTTCTCAAATTCGGTTGCTAACCGTTTTTAAGACAAGCATCTCAGCTCCTATATGACACCGGACTGCCGTTTAGTCTGTTTGAGGTTTGTATACAATGTAGAAGCCTCCGAAGTTATCAGTTGGTGCAACATAAAGCTAGCAAGGATTGAGGGCAGCCTATTGTTAAGTCTCACGTACACAGAAGTTGAAATTGAAATAAGTTGACGAAGTAAAGTAAGCATCGGTGAAGTGATAGTGCAATAAGGTATGGAACGTGGATTGTGGGAAGCAGAGTGCCGGGCAAAAGGAAATAACAAGCGCTTATGGTTAATACGCTTTGCACATAAGATTCGAATTGCTCTTCCTTTGCACTGATGTACGTGAGACAATGTGGGTCATAAAACAAAGAGGCTAGTTGGCCAGAATATATCCAGCATAACCCTTCGCGTAACAAATTGTAGAGCGTTCCATTTGATATCAATCGTATTTTTGAAAATAGCCAAAGTGGGGGCATAGACGACGAGTTTGAAAGGGCGTTCCAGGGTTGGCAGACCCGGAGGGAGAAATACGTTCGTCCACAACCTAGAAGACGGTAGTGTTGACTCAGTTTCAGGCAATTGCCTTTGACGTTGGTGTTCGGGCAGTGTTTCAGTAGGTGGCGGCATACGTTATTGGAGTTGCTCAGTATTTGTTTAACTAACATGAGGTCTCCACGCAGCCGCCGGTGGCGTCCACTTAACACTTCTAGTGATTTCAGCCGTTGCTGATACGGAAGGTAGCGCAATCCTTAACAATTTTTGCTGCTCGGCATTGAGAACTTTCCAGTGCCGCAACGCCAAGCTTTAAGCAAGGACGCCAAGTCTGAATTGCATATTTGACTTGGGGACGCACGTAGGCATTGAGCATCAGAGAGAAAATAAATAAATCCTAAATCTCCAGCGCTCTTCGTGGGAGTCCATGTTCGTTACCACTTTTGAGGCGGAATCGGATTGGCTGGAACAACCAAACTCGTTCTACACCGGCACACCGAGGTCACGTTCCTGAATGCTTGTCTTCAGATCGTGCGGTCCAAGCCTTTAGGTGCAAACGTGTCGATGGTGAATGTAGACAACACAACACTTGTACACATTGAGTGGCAGCGCCTTCCTCACCGACCATTTGCAGACCTCATCAAGGTCTCGCTGGAAGATCGTGTGGTCGTCTACTCTCTTGATCGCGCTTCAAATCCTACTGTTGTCTGCGAAGAGTAACAACTAAATGGTGCTAACCCTTGCTAGATCGTTAATAAAAAGTAAGAACAAGTGAGGTCTAAGTACCGAAACCTGCGGTACGCCGCACTCCAGGCTGATTGGGTCGGCCAAGGAGCTTCGGACTATAAGCTCTAGTTGCCGTTCGCGGAAACGTTACCAATCCATTTTAATACCGGATCTCCAGTGCCATAGTACTTATTTTGTGAAAAAGGATACGAGGTTCCAAGTGATCAAATATTGCTGAAAAGTCCAAGTAGTGATCATTGATTTCTGTCATGCTCGTCGACTTCTTCAGCACAGTTATCGAATGCAATCAGCAGGATCGTTTTGTAGTTGTTGTGGCGTTCGCCAAGCAGAGCAACCTGATTGCAGATGTTTCATCACCATTCCAAGTGACCTGATGAGTGCAGGAGTGATAGCAGTTAGGTAGCAGGGGCTGGTGGAAAGCGAACCCAAAGCGGTTCATGGTACATGGCGGATGTTGACGAAACCCAGGCTGCTCCGTCACAATGAGGTCGTAGCTTTTCAGGTAGCCAAACGGTGCGTCCGCAGTAATCTCATCCATGACCTTGGCAGGCATAAGTGTTAAGTGTGGCCCTTAGCCGATGGAGGGAAGAGAAAGCGCAGGCATACCATGGAACAGTTTTACTAAAAGCTTCCTATCTTACGGTGGCTAAAACGCCGAAAAAGAAAACAAAGGAAATAAGGAAGGTAAAGCAAGGTCAATATCAAACAATCATGTGAGCGCCTGTGTTCACGAATCAATACTCAACTGCATACTGTAGCATATCATTAGTCGTTTGGTTGCTGACTAACACATTGTCTCTTTCTTAGAGCCGCTGGCACACAAATCACTAAGCGACTCTTTAAGTCAACGAAAGTCCGAGTATTTCACGGATAGATAGTGTTATTTGACCCGCTCCTTCTTCCATCGGTCTCCCCTTACGTGACCTTAACCGAAACTGACGACTCACCTCTCTCGTGCGCGACTGTTCCCCGTTGTTCCCTTGTGTGAGGATCCGCGGTCCCTTTGCTTCTGTTGTTGTTATTTTCTTCTTAACTGTTCCTTCTTCCTACCATCACCGTGGAATAAAACCTCTTGGTTATTGCTTCTTATTTGCGTGTGAACTCACCCGTCCGCCTTGACGTCTACTACAATACGTAATACCCCTTTCTTCCGCGGTAAAGACTGCAGACTCCGGATGGCTACCGAGCAACTGGCTTAGGCGTGCGCTTTGAACATCTTAAGTGAGGTAGTTCTGCATCTATTTGCGATTTCTGCTTTTGTGAGGCAGATTCGCCGTTTGTTTTTGCGCCAATAGCAGTCGGGTTTTGCTCCAGCTCATGCGGTTCGCTTGAATCTAGCCCGATATATTCAAAATGACGGCGCACCACACGGCTGTCCTCCAGCTGTATCTCTGCTTGGTTACTCCTTGAGGACATCAGTGTAGCTGCTTGCCAGCTTGCTTCGTGAGTCAATCTTGTGTAAACCGGATCAAAAGCATTGAGACACATCTCCTCTGGCATCTTGTCATCTCCACACATCTTCGCCTGCATTGTCTCCATTCTCCTTTGAGGTTTCGGAATAATTAAGTGCAGTCTCGTTCCTAGTGGCTATCCAAACACAAGGCTGCGGGTGCCTTCCCTGTCAACTCAATCGGTACCTTGCGGCAAGAGAACGGAAGACGATCCAACTTAGTTTATAGAGTTTCATGAGTCTGGTTGAAGAGACTTTGCTTAACAGTCCGGACTGCACGTTCTGTTGTTCGAGTGAACATGGGATGGTAGGGCGCAGGAACTGTTGAAACTCTTCACGAGTAAATGGTGTAACATTCTTAGTGCATACAGTCTCTGGGATACGGAGAATAGCGAATATGGAGCGCATTTTTACAACTGTTGTTGCGGAAGTCACATGTGGGAGTGAATATAGTTCTATCCATTTAGATTGGGCCTCACTCAAAAGTAAACACATCAGCCCATTTGTCAGGCCACATTAGTCCGCGTGTACCTGCTGCCAGGGCCTCGCCGGCCAACGTCATGGACTTATCGGTCCGGGAGGTTATATCTTTGATATTTCTGACATTGCATTTTGTCAGCAGCCGCTCAATAGCCGGGTCAATGTTCTGCCACCGACAGTAAGCAAGTACCAGCGCCTTCCTTCTCTTCCCGCCAGATCGTGCCTCATGCAGCTCTCTCAGCAATTGAGGCCGTAGTTCTTCTGGTGGAACTATGCGCGAGCCCCGAAATATGCAGCCGTTGTATAGACTCATCTCATTACTCCGGCAGGTGAATGGTTTAATTTCGTCTTCCGTGCTTGTAAGTCATTCGGTCATCAAGAACCGTTTCACTATAGACAACATAGCGTCGCGGTCCGTCAGGCGCTGCACCAAGTCACTCCGGATGGGTGTCTATTCAAAGTGTTACATCAGCTTGATTTACTCATGGGTTCACTGTTCGTTCTTGTGCACTGCAACTGTGGGAGGGGGCTAAGTGCATCGACAATAGTAGTACTGAATTTTGTAGTTCTATGCGATCAAAAGTAGTGGCCACGTTTGCATTCGAGGCTAAGACATCTGGTGGCTTCCTTTCGACTCACCCAGAAGCGAAGGAAGTGGTTTATTCAGTGTGGACTTTGAACTGTCTTCCCCAGGCATACTGGTAGAAATGGTTGACTGCGAAAATAATCGCTAATATCTCTCTGTTCAGTTGGGCGTAATTCATTTCAGCCAGTTGCAGGCTGCGAGCAGCAAAAGCGATTGGACGAAGAGAACCGTCGTCCGTCCGGTGGCAAAACATGAGCCTAATCCATTTACAGAAGCAGCACACTGCAGCACTAAAAGCTGACTCGGAGCAAATTGCAAGGGATACTGGAAGGCGCTGAGCAGTCTTTTTTCATCTGTGAAGACGTTTCTTTGCTCTAGACCCCAAGTCCAGGACCTTCTATTGTGCAACAGTTCGTACGAGGATGCAAGTACAGTTGAGGCGTTAAGTAAGAAGTGACGATAGTGCGAAAACATCTTTAAAATGATCGGAGTTCAGCTTCATTCTTGGGTTCAGGTGTCACAACAATGGGTTTGACTTTGTCTTCTAATACGTGTAATCCGTTTTTATCTTGGTGGTAACTCAGGTAACGGAATCTGGGGAAAACGTACACTTAGACTTCTTCAGCTTGAGTCCATTCAGTTGTGGATGTTCCAGCACAGTGGATATGATTTGTAAATGTTCAGCATCTACAGGTCCCGTAATTAGAATGTCATCAAAATAGGCACAAGTGTAAGGAATATCTTCGATCGGGTTGTCAGTAGTTTTTTGGAATATCACCGGGTCCGAACTGATCCCGAAGGGCAGATGTTTGGACTGGAATAGACCCATGTGGGTAGTTATCATAGGACATGAGCGAGACGTCTTGTCTAAATCAATTTGTAAGTCCGTGTGACTGAGGTCCGCCTGTCAGCTTAGCATCCAGATCTTCTATCCGCGGTAAGGGGTACTTTTAGACTTAAACAACGAGTAACAGTTAGTTTACAGTAATCACCAATACATATCGGACCATACGACTTCACGACTGGAACTAAAGGAGCTCCCCACTCACTGTACTGAACTGGCTCGATTTTTCTTGATGATCACAATCTCTTCATCTCGTCTTCCACCTTTGATCTCAGGAAATAAGGTAGGGCGCGGGATCTGAAAAAGCGAGGCCGAGGTCCCGGCCGTAATTTGATACCAGTCTGATATCCGTTCAATTTTCCCAGTTTATCAACAGAAACGCCAGAATATTTGTTGAGCACATCGTCCAAGCGCTGATTAATGGACATGAACTTCACTGTCTCTAACGTAGCCGGAAGGCATTTAATCCAGTCGCGCCCGAATAAGTTTCGACAATCATTCGGCACAACATGTGCCTGTAAGGTCCGTTTCTCCGCTTGATAATTCACATGAACGGTGCATTTTCCCAGGACTGGTATCGGCTTCCCGGTGTACGTCCACAAAGTGCATTCACAGGGGGATAATTTGGGTTATATTTTAAATGATGCAACACTGATTATGGTAACTGAGGCATCGGTATCAACTTACATTTTAACCAACTGGCCTTTTATCTTCAATTGCGCACGGCAGGGTAGGTGAATGCTACAGATACTCGACCTTTCTTTCCAGATCTTGTTTAGCTGGTCATCTTCGTCTAAAGACTGGACGACCTTCACGGGCTTCTTGGGAAACATGAGGTCGCAGTTATGCCAGCTTTAGGTACGCAAACTCGAGTCAAGTGTCCCAAGTTTCTGCATTGCCCACAGAAACTCTGTTTATGACGACGTTCTTCGGCCAATAAAGGCTGATTTCCACATCACTAGAAGGTAAAAAGCAATTCGGACCGTCTCGGGGTAACACTGTTTGGTCGTTTGCTTGGACTGTATTTGCAAGAGATTACAGGGAAAAGCTGCTAACTGTTTACGGACATCTTCCTGCTGCCTACCAATATTGCAGGCCTTCTCCCAACTCATCGTCGTCTCATCTTCCGACAACAACCTTTCACAAGCTTGTTGTCTACGGATACCGGACATCAAGCATTGTTAAGTCGTCTCCTCCTCGAACTTCCTACCTGGGATTTCACTATACCGACACTCTGGTAGGGCTTGCTTAATCCTCACAAGGAAATCAATGACACTTTCTTCAAGTTTAAGAAAGAATACCGCACAGTGTATGTGTTCAGTCGTGAACCTCATAACCGCTGAAGACTTCTAGCGCGCCGTTAACTGTTGCCTGCTCTCCAATATGGAGGGCATCCAAACGTCCTTGACATTCATCCACAGAAACTGGCTCCGTAATGCAATTTTGTGACTCTCTGAGATTAACGTATTTGCTTGCAAGATGGGTAACAGCTTCACATGATCCAACAATGTGCACTTCCAGAGGTTCCAGGTAGCCGGCGTTAGTTTTTCAAAAGGAATATTCTAAAGTAGTGTAGGAATATGCCACATCGCGATAGTTTAACCTCGTCGCCAGAAGCTTAAGTATGCCCCTTAGCCGATACACGGAACAGAACGCGCAGGCACATTATAGAACCGTTTTACTAAAAGCTTCCTACGTTACAGTGGCTAAAAACGCCGAAACGGAAAACAAAGGAAATAAGGAAGGTAAAGCAAGGTCATTGTCAACGAGTCATGTAAGCGCTTGTGTTTACGAATCTATACTTAACTGCATACATGATATAAGGAAGAGCGTCGCCAGGTCGTAATTGGAAGGATTAGACCTTCTCCCTTGTGGGTAGAGGTGACTATACCGCATTTCCACTTTTAAGAATTAGATTTTTGTGCGGAAGACACTACAGCACTCCATCAAGTCTTGCAGCTAATTGCACGGCTCCTGCGTGCTATGGTTTCCGGTGAATGCCATTCACTTCAAAAGCGCTGTGTGTACCCAACAATAGCAGCTTTCTCGGTAACGCTTTTGCTGTAGATGTGACACTGCTTAAACCGGGTGGTAAAGTGATAGAAGCAGTAATGGCGTTCTAACCTTGTGTCCCGTGGAAACTTGGTGAGCACAGGATGCGTAAGAGGTTGGTTGCCTATTTCGCTGTTTGTGTGTACCCACAAGTCATAGCTTATGCTGGGATTCTGCGCTGCAACTTGCGAAGTCTATGGACGTGTTTGTATTGAAACGTTAATAAAAACAGAATTTTTTCACTAGCTTCTGTTGGTCTGCCAACTTGTCTTCACAAACCGATTGCACAGAATAATTGCGCTGAGCTACTCACGCTGTCCAAATTTTGCGTTGGGATTATTTCGGTGAAGGCATCACGTCCGATCCCTTCGGGCAATATATTTTCGTGTCCGATATCTCAGCAATGATTTTCGTCTGAGGGGAAAATCTAAAGCTTTTGGCCCAGAGTATTGCCGATTAGTGACTAGAAGGTTTTTAAGTGTTTTTCAGGCCATTTAGCGGAAGCGCACAGTCATGAATGTCCATCTAGCGTCTTCAACAATTACGGACAGTGTATCATCGGGTTAATCGGCTTCACAACTGTAATCGAACAGTAGGGTCACGTAGTCGCTTCGACCCAAAGTACTACCAACACCTAGCCCGATGAGTTTAAGCTGCCCTCTGGTGAGCGCTAGGTCTAACATAGCTTATTCGCTGTTCTGAACTTGGCGGGAGTGATGACATCAGTGTATAAGGATGTACTAGAGATTATCTCTTGCAGCTGGACCTTGAATTGTTCACTCTCGGCTGCTTGAATTTAAAAATTATGGATACTGAAATCTTGTGTAAAGTGGATACGGTTTTATTTCTGATTTATCATAATATCCAAGGCTTATCAATTGTGAGCCGTTTGTTGGTAAGCGCTGAGTCAGACACGTATGGTTCTTTTTCCAATATGAATCTGGTGAGCGAACTGACATGACTGAGGAGCGGAATGCTTTCATGTAACTATTCCTGGTCGGTCTTGAACTGCTCTCTGGGGATATCGGAACTACCAGATTGTGAGCATTAAAGTAACCTGAGATTAGAACATGATCGTATCGTTGTCACAGGAACCTTCGTAAGCCTGATGGCAGATAGAAGTCCATTTCTTGGCTGGATATTGTGGGACGATATGCAACTGCCACAAGGCATGTGTCGCTGCATTTCAGTCGCAGACTGCATCAGCGTCAGTCCAGGCTCAGCCTCCGGATTACTGTCTCGTACTTGTTTTCGAAGTGAATTGTACACCAATATTTTTCATTTGGTCTAGTTTTCACTCTGTGCTAATTTGTTGAATATCGCCCGGTTACTTTCGGCGCAGACGCAACATTGCTCTCATCCTGAAGGGCAGAGTTTATAACGCGGTCTTCCGTTCAACTGTCCAATATGATTGCGAATCTTAGCCCATCAGGTCGACAGACATAAAGAGGCTCGTCGCATCCGATCATTGCCGCCTTCGCAGCTTAGCTCATGTCTGGTGAGAGCACCACCTGAGCAATGAGCATGTTCGTCGTCGCCTAGTTGGTGTAGGAAGAGCGAGTGAATTGCGCAGCACCACTATGACACGCACAAGGCTCTGATGGCTTGACCACGTGTTGCGCATACCAGCACACCGACTCCCGCAACGTGCATTGTTTGCGCGCCGGGGGTATGGTTGGAAGAAGAAGAAGGTAGGCCAAGCGATGACTTTGTTGAGAGAAATGAAAACCCACACTTTGAAAATGGCGTTGGTTGGTGCATCCCGACTGCCTTGCTAGGGTCCTAAGGACGATGGACACATTTGATTGGACACGCTTGCTGATATGGCTAGGAACCGGCCACAATGGCGTTTGTGTTGTGAGTTTCATTGTTCAATTCCGATCTCATGCAAAACGCGTAATATAAAATTTAAAATCATATTTTTGTGTTGTAAATTGTAGGGTCACTTTTAGTCTCTTATCTTTTGTATTGTGGCACATTAGCTGAAGTGTGTTTCTCACCCTAAGCTAACGTGCACCGATGATGATGATGACGTTCGGAGATCTCAGTGTTTGGTTCAACTGCCGTCTGGGTTCGGCATCTTGGATTTGTTTGGCCTTGTTAGCCGGTGCTCACTTGACCCTTACAACTTCAATGCTCGCTTGAAAGATGCATGCTTCCACAGAGGTCGGAAAAGTCAGCACACTGGCTCTGGTAACGACACCAGGCCGAGTGGCAAACATCGAGTAAGTGCACATTCCAAAGGGCACCAAGCTAACGGTGTTTGCGGGTCTGGAGAATGTAATCGATTAGTCAAGCGGCTTAATTTGCTCGCATGGTTCCAAGTGGTACCAGCCGACGTGGGCCAGCTTATCTCAACAGCAGGTGCGACAAATTAATAGCCCACAACATGTCCTTTGGTTCTGTACTACCTGTTCGACCATGCCATTTGCCAAGTCTAGGTTTGTCCCAGTCCAGAAATGAAACAAGTTGATAGCAGTAGTCGAGCAGCGAATGAGCACTAAGAGCAGCACTCATTGGAAAGAAGTCTGAACCAGTGAAATCTAGGGACATTTAACCAAAGGAATGGTGCACAACTTATTGCTTCTGAATCAATAACAACCAGGTTCTAATCGCCGTTGTCTTCCCCCTCTTTGGCACAACACCAGGCGAAAATTGACCGTAATTCCGAGAGGCAAACAGTGTTCGTGGTAACTAAAATTAGGCAACAACCGAAGCGTGCAAGTAAGCAATTCCTACCGGTTTTGATGACACCTCTAAGGAAAAAGGACAAAGCAGCCGAATAGCAACCCTCAGCATCTGTAGCTCATGAGTATATTGTCGAGCCAAAGTCACCTAGAACATAAGTCACATATCCCGCAATTGCTGCAAAGTTCGCCCATAAGGCCACTCTTTTAGTCGCTTCTGTAACAAACGCCACTAATTTGAATAGAGAGACGAACACGAAGCAATCATCATTTGGTAACATGTCAAGACAAACGACTCTTCAGCCTTACAGTTCAACGAAAATGGAATCTAACCTAGTGCCGTGACTGTTGTGTGCTAGAACGTACATTAATCAGCGGCTATCAAAGTGCATGGTAAATTGTCCGACGACCTAAACCAATGAGAGTCACTGTACTTTCTGATGAAAGTAAAAGGCAAACCCACAAACTTAGTACGAATTACTCGTCATGCGAACTCTGCACAATCGGACGAGCCCAGACTAGTTAATTTAACACGAGAATCATCTAACGATGTGGAAAACGTTCTGCTCTCCGCAAACTCGCCGCAACATGGATCGTGTGGGATACGTATCTATCCTAATGTTCCATAGAACATGCGACAATTGAAAAGAAACTCCGAAGAAGAAAACGGCAAGCCTGATCGCCCAAACACTATCTTCATCCATGATGTCCCAGATCTTCCTCTACACGATAATCAAGATGTCGGAAATCACTATACAGAACAATAGCCATTCATCCGCAAAACCCTTTCTGTGAATAATGTTGTGGCGCTGTCGCTCAAAAGGTTACCACTCTCGCCCAATTATAGAGGATGCGGCCCGAGAATCCCAAAACTCGTGGTTCAGTCTGAGCAAGCAGCGGTGGATGTATTACATAATTGACGCAAAAATCGAAAAAGCCGTCCATCGGAAATTCGGTTAAGGACTGCAGATGTTTTGCAACGTCCAGTTAAGAACTCATCTGAAAAAGCAGAAGTGCCGGCGATGATTGCTCCTTCACGTGATACTGACGTAGATCTAAATGTGGGTTAGGACGTGCCTTGGTCAAAGCTGGGTACGGAATTAGCATCAGTATCACATCAAAGAAACGAACAATGTCCGCCCTCACGTAGGTCGGTACTCCCACAAACCTGAATTCCTTGACCCCCCTGTGGTCTACTAAAAAGCGTTGTACTAGTCTGCTTGTACAAGAATGCTCAGGGCCTCCTCAATACGCAGACCGAACTGAAAGATATCCAAGTTTCCCCGAAACATGATAGCATCGGCATCACGGAGACATCAATACACACTAAAAGGGCGGAAGCTAAAATCTCACTGCCTGGCATTTCACTCATTCGGAAGGACAGACTAACAAATTCTGTATTATCTAAGCGACTTACAGTGCGAAATCATGGAGGATTCAGATTCACTGATTCCTGATTCGCTCTGGTGCCACCTGCAGTTAATAGACATTTGCCTTATAGCCTTGGTGTACCTTCCCCCTAAGTCTACATCTGAAACGGACTGCCGAATTATGACTGTCCTACGGCGAACTGTAAAAAGAAGATTTACTCACATCTGGATCTTGAGTGATTTTAACGTGCATATTTTAGAAACCCCTGCAACGAACGAAGAACAATTTAAAGCCAGTCAGAAGGAGCTTGTAACCAGTGTTCCGTTTTCTAATCATGTCACTTCGACCACTCGGTTCAGAACAGGTTATAGACCATCTGTGCGTGATCTTGTGTTTAGCAACGAAGAACATATGATTGATACGCTTGTTGTAGACTGCCTGTCAGGTGGCAGTGATCATGCAGTCATTAGTTTTAAATTCATCTGCTATGTAGAATACTGAGATGCGGACCAGCACATGCTACGACCGATTAGCCCACCTCGTCAGTGCCACAACCTGGTCCCTCTTCGCCGAAGACCCCCAGATGTCGCCTGGTTTGAGTTAATAAACAAATTGAAGCGGCTTGTTATAGATGCTTCAGAGACAAAATTTTGTAAGCCGTCTGAAAGAGTTACGTACGTAGGGAGCAGAACTGGAAAATTACTGGCAGTACGCAACGCAGTGGGACGACAGTATAGGTTATGACAAACACCAGAAAGCTGGGATAAATAGGTAGCCCAACGAAACCGGCGCACTCAACTGCTAGGAAAGGAAAAAAGAGCGCATCAGTAGAACATGGCAAAAGCCTTCAGTAATGAACACAAACTGCTGTATAAGCACGTCAATATTCTACGGAAGGTGAGGCAAGGAGTTCCGCCACTCACGACGGCTGATGGCCAAACACTAACGGCTACGGAAGCAGCAAAGGCCTTGCGGATGCAGTATGCCCCTACCGTCCAGTGGGTATTACCATCAGGAGATTCTCCACCTCTCATTGCCCCGCTGCCGGAATTCACTTACATCTCCCCTACCAGCGAAGCTGTCTTGCAGAAGCTGACCACTCTACGCAAACACCAATCCCTGAGCGTCGATACTATTCGCCCAGAGACACTGAGAGCAGCAGCAAGTCAACTGGCATAAGCACTCGCTCAGTTCTTTCAGTGCTACTTAGACAGAACCAAGTTCCAGCCTTGTGGAAGCTTGGAATAATAACACCCATTCACAAAGGTGGAAGCAGAACCGAGGCTTCAAATTACCGCCCAGTTTCCCTTCTCCTTATACTGTTCATGTTGATGTTCTCTATCATAGTCGATGCGCTGGTGGGGTATTTAGAAAACTCTAACATTATCATTTCTGAGAAATCGATCGTGCACAAAGAAGTTGCTAATAGCACGGAGTGACTGGACCCAGTCAGCTGACGCTGTGGAGTATGTTGATGTGACATACCTGTGTTTCTCGAAAGCATCTGACCGTCTAGATAATCCTTCCCAAGGTACAGCGTTACGGCATCGGTGCCCCTCGTCTAATTCAGCGGCAATTGGTGGTCAGAGTTCGGAGCTCCTTCTCTGACCACGGCTTGGTGTTAGGTCTCAGATTGTTTTTGGTATTTATCAATGACCTCATGCAGGCAATTACACCTAACATCCAGATGTTTGCCGATGAGGTCAAGCTTTGGCGCAAGGTTTAGGAGGATACTGACCAGCAACTGCTGCAGAGTGATTTAGACACGGTACATCCGTGGTCCATCCAAAATTCTCTGCACTTCAATGTGAATAAAACCAAGGTGCTCATCATACGACACAAGAGCAACCACTGTTACAGGCTCGGAAGCCGAGCTGCAGCGAGCTACCACCAAACTTGCTTTGGACGTACTGGTTCATGATGATTTGATTTGTTCTAAACAGTCCGCAAAAGCCTCCAAAACTGGTAATCAACATGCCGGCCTGTTACGACGGGCGTTCGGACAAATAGATAGCTCTATTTTCCGGCAGATGCTTAGTGCGTATGTTCGTCCTCATGTCGAGTATGCAATTCAAGCCTGACATCGATGGCTAAAACTCGACCTTAGTGTATTGGAGCAGCCGTAACGTCGAGCATCAAAGTGCATTATTGGAATGCACCATGTTCCATACGAGGAGATGCTGTAACCATTGGGGGGTATTCGGCGGATGTTACCGCCACTTACGAAGTGTGTTGATAATGGTGTACTTAATTCTGCACGATTCACATCATGTGTGCCCCTCTTTACTGCAACTCAGCAGTAGTACCAACTTGAGAGGTCACCCACTAATACTAACAGAACAGTACAGCCGCCTGGATAGCCGTAGAAATTTCTTTTCCATCCGCGTGTGTCCTCCGTGGAATGCTCTTCCAGTATCAGTCATTTCTGCACCATCACTATCTATTTTTAACAGACGTTTGGATTACTCACTTGCTCACCTACCCTTTGTTGCCTGGTACTACATCTCTATCCCCCTTCTGGAAGATAGTTCGGATTTATTTGCTGTTACATGTTTGTGTTTTGAAACTACACGGATTGCAGAACTAAAGCGAAACAAACGATAAGTGCCTCTTTTAAACGTAAATAACCTACTGCTTATTATTTTTCGATAACACCGCAAAACCACCCAACGGGACATGTACAGTATTGCTTCTTAATCCCTATGAATTCATTGTTCATTGTCTCCGGATCGTCCATCGGTTCGCACTGCAGGTCACTGCGAGAGTATAGAAGTACCCAACCGTCATTACCTGGATGATCGTATCGTAAAAGCGATGGATTCTGTACCATGATTTCGACTTCGGTAATTTGCTGGTGCAACCGGGTATCAGTTAGGAAGGTGAGGTTCCAGGCGTATGATGGTTAACGTAGCCGTAGTTCCGCAAGCCTGTGCAGGTACTCGTGCATTGGTGGACATGTCTCGGTTCTCTCAGCAGTGAATCAGAGGACGTATGTTTTGAGCGCCATGTAATACCGATCGATGAAGATTTGGCCACTGGTCGGAATTTTGGGTTGGGCAATGACGAATAAATTTGTGTCAAACCCAGCGACAAGTTAAGAGGCCGTTCGATCAAATGTTTCTGTAACCTATGGATTGCAGCCAACAATACGGACATCTGGATACATAGTGTTATCTGTACCGTTACTGCACGCGGCTCGAACGAATTCCCACTTGGCCCAACTTGTTTGCTTGGTAGTTGCAGCCTAGAGCCGGAACTAAAAGTGTAGTTTGTTGCGAAGCGCCCACCAACATTCCAATGCCATCAACCACCTCTGCCTGCATTGAAGAACCACCTTCAGTATTTTTAAATGACATATTGAAACTTGATAAAAAGGTGGCCTCAAGATCGATCGAGCTACTGTTTTATTCCGAGAGCGCTTCTCGCGAAACTCGTCCCACCGCTCGTGAACTTAAGCCCTTTTTCTTGATCACTATGTCTTCCAGTCTCGGAAACAAGGTGAATAAAGATAGTCCTGGTTATAGATTCTCTCTCGTAATGTTTCAATCCTCGTTTCACCGGCTTACGCACGTCCCACCGAATATCTAAGTTGACGTGGACGCATCGTGAGACATTCTGGAGACGGGCTGTCGACATCAAGACTGTTGCCGCTTTATTAATGGAACCCAGCGCTACTCAAAGAAGTTTCAGCTCATCATAATGCTTAGAGTTTGGTTGATGACTGACGCGCAACAAGCTAGTAGCCTTAGCCAGAACCCATGGGATGTCACACTTGAAGTTTTCCTGATATGCTGCTCTCTCGGTTGCAACTGCGAACATTTAGGATAAAAATATTTGACGTAATTAAACATGGACTTCCTGTTTACTAGTTTACTCGTGAAACTCAAAGCATAGACACCTTGTGTTTTGGTGATGTTAAACACGGCTCTTGTTATCGACCCCAGCAAATCACACTTTCTCTGTGTTGCTATTCACCACTGCTCTCCGGTATGGCTGTACACTCGTTGGAGAGTCCTTACGTTTGGTCTCGGTTTCAGACCACAAGTTGTCTTGTGCAGGTGAGGAGTTGTAAAAATGCACACTTGTTTCTGCGAGAATGGTGAAATGACTACTATATGGAGTGTACTGAATAGCGCTCATCGAGTTAGTTTGACTTAGTGTGTACAGGTGCGCGATAACAATTGAAAAGACGAGTCCGAGGGACATAAGATAACCGTAAGAATACATCAGCACAATAGAGATACTCAAGCACATAGTGCTTCATTAGCTTGTAAGTTGCAAGGTACTTGAATCGAGAAAGTCGATGGTGTGTGTGTGTGTACCTGAATTCTTCGAACATACTTGGTCGCTTAGATCATCGAAACCTGCTTCAAAGCTCCGGGAATATGGTATTGATGAACCATTGCTGGGTTAGATAGGTAGCTTTTTGAGTGAGTCCGGTAACCTCGGTAAGACATAGTTGATCTAAAGTGCGGCAAAGCAGAACATTCAATGCCAGGGCCTTACATTTTCTTACTTTTTCTAGAAGGATTTCATACTATTCGTGCATGTGGTCAACTTAACAATTCCATTCAAGAAATGGTTTTATGTACCCGGAGCTGAATATTCAGCTGTTACACACACGGTTTGAACTTTGTAAATAGAACGCACAATAAAGATGATAAACAGCAGCGGCAGCAATATTGTAACATGGCAAATTTGTTTGTACCCTCCATAACGACTGAGGTCTGGTTACCCGAATAGCGCGCCAACAATGGGATTACGCATGAGTGATAGATCCTTGTACTGATAGAAATGGACCCTCAGTTTTGTCTAGTTCTGGAATTTGGCATACAGGAAGGCAGTGTAAAATGAAGGGGGTAACTTGCATCAGCGAGTATTTTTGAAGCAAAGTGTTGTATGAACTGGAGTGAGTATACCCAGTAATGTCAACAAAGGGCGGCTCTAGCATACTGCTACATCGAGACAGTTGTGTCAGTGACCTATCTATGATTATGAAATGCTTCCTTCATCATACACGTCATACACGCTAGCTAGAGGTGGGGAACACCTCAGCTACTGTGCCGCAATACAAAGAAAAAAGGAGAGAAAAATAAAACAACTGGTGAAAGCTGGCTGAGCTACCGGTAACGGATGGGCATCGTTCCGGTAGGCTACCAGCCGGCTGCTGTGCACCCAAAAAAATTATTATGCAAAATTATACAAGGCTAAGTAATGAGATCGTGGTTGGAGGGGGAGGCTAAGAGGGATGGGGTGGGACAAAGAAACTCACAGCACGAACACCACTGAGGTCGGCTCCTAGCCATATCAGCAAGTGTGTCCAACCAAACGTGTTCATCGCCTTTCGGACCCCAACCAGGGAGCCGAGACGCTCCAACCGAGGCCAGCTCAGAAATGAGGGACTTCATTCCTCTGGACCAAGTCATAGCTTGGCCACCCCTCCTCTTCTTCCATACACATCCCCGGCGCGCAAACAACACACGTCGCGGAAGTCGGTGGGCTGGCATGCGTAACACGTGGCCGAGCCATCGGAGCCTGTTGCGTGAAATGACGGTGCTGAGCGGTTCAGTTCCTTTTCCTGTACCATAAACAAGGCGTCGAACACGTTCGTTGCTCACGCGGTGTTCCCACCAAATGTGAGCTAAATTACGAAGGCACCAGTGGTCGAACGTAACTAGCCTCTTCAGGTCCGCTGCTTTAAGCTGCCAGGTTTCACAACCGTACAATAGGGTCGAACGTACTGCTACATTGTACACTTTACCCTTCATGGCAAGAGTGATGTCGCGCCGGCGCCATAAGTGGCGAAAGTTAGCAAAAGCGCCCCGAGCTTTTGCTATACGATTCGTGACTTCATCTTCAATCCCACGGGCGCTGATACAACTTCCCAGGTAGTTGAATTTTTGAACGACTTCTAGCTGATCCCCACCAAGGGTCAGCGTAATAGGCGGTCCAGACCAATCTTGGAGGAACGCTTTGCACTTCGAGGGTGCGAAGCAAAGTCCGAAGTGACGGACAGCTAGTGCTAATCTGTACAGTGCCGCTTGGCACGTTTGTGAGCTGTCACAGATCAGGGCAATACCATCAGCATACTCTAACTCAAGAAGTCGTTCTCCTGGGAGCAGATACATACCTTCTAAGTCGTGTCCTGTGAACGCGATGTCCATGACTTCGTCAACAGCGAAGTTGAAGAGGAAAGGTGACAGCGGGCATCTTTGTCTCACGCCGCTGGAGATATTAAAGGGTGACGACAACTTACCGTAAGCCCTCACTCTGCCGGAGCTACACGCATATAATGCTCGGATAATATTCACATATTTCTCAGGTACACCTTTCCTGAGTAGACAGTCCCAAGGTGCATGTCTATCCACCGAATCGAATGCACCTTTGATATCGAGGAACACGACAATGGTGGGCCGTTAATATGTGTGACGGTGCTCCAACAACTGACGCAAGGTGAAGATGTGGTCAATGCAGCCACGACCTTGACGAAATCCAGCTTGCTCTTCACGAATCTGGCTTTCACGAGTGCCAGTCAGTCTGTGAAGAATGACAGAGGCGAGCAATTTGGAGACGATGGAGATCAGACTGATTCCTCTATGGCTGCCGCATTCCGATCGTGAGCCTCCTTTGAAAATTGGGACTATGATGGAGCGGCTCCAATCGGTTGGGACAGTTTCCTGCTCCCACAGTCTCACTAGTAACTCGTGTAAATCATCCACAAGAGCAGGTCCCCCGAATTTGAAGAGGGCTGGAGGAAGATCATCAGGTCCCGCGGCTTTATTTAACTTCAACAGTTTGATCTCATGTTCGACTTCTGAGCGAGAGGGTGGATCCAAAAGAACAGCCCAGGGAGTGGGGCGGTCACTGGTCGGCGAGAAATCTAACAATTCCGACCGATTCAATTGCCTTTCAAAGTGCTCAGCCCAACGTTCCAGGCGTTTTGATAAGTTGTGGATAGGCTGTCCACTCTCGTAGCGTATAGTTTCACTACACCAGGTCTCCTGCTGCCCGTTTCCCGTATCAGACGGAATAACTTACGATGGTTACCAAGGGCAGCGGCCATTTCCATCTCTGTTGCACGATTTGACCACCAGGATTCGCGGTCTCTCTTCAGGCTAGCACGGAGTTTTGCCCGGAGCTCTTTGCGAGTTTCATTGTGTTCGCTTCCAGCCGGAATATGCCGGCGAGCATTTAAAATTCCAAAGACTGTGAAAATACCCAATGTTCATGTTGGCGAATAGACATACCACATGAGGATTTGCCTGCTGCTAGTAAGGCCTGTTGCATATGAGACCAGTGAGCTTCAATTGCATCCAGTGAGCGTTTATCCAACTCGGATGACAGCGTAATTTGATAGGCGTTCAGAAAAGCTGGATTCACCAGTCTGCCGGTGTCAATGCGCTCACAACATCGTCGTGGGCGTCCGCCAAAGCGCATCCGCAGGTCAGCACATACAAGTGAATGATCGGTGTCAACACCTGTGCTCCAAATCGAGCGACAGTTCGGTACGCAGCCTCTCCAGCGGTAACTGATAGCAATGTGATCGATTTGCGTCCATAGCTGGTTCGAGGCTGGTGGGCGCCAAGTCACCCTCCGTCGGGTGCTGTGTCGGAAATTAGTGATCGCAAAAAATAAGCGAGCATCCTCACACAAATGAAGTAACCGCTCACCGTTATCATTACGGGAGCCTATACCATGTTGGCCGCCCAGATGCAGCTCATCTGTGGATAATTTTCCAACTTGAGCGTTCAGATCCCCAGCCAGCAATACAATGTCCGAGCTTCTTCTGTGGCGAAGGAGCTCGTTCAGTTGGCGATAGAAGTCGTCTTTTACCGAGTCATCGCTACAGTTTGTCGGTGCATGGGCAGCGATAATGAATAGACACCTGTTAGTCCCGCGCGACTTCGAAGTTTTGAACGAGCCAGCCAATCGGACCGCACACATTCGGCTGCTGATTGGAATTCAATCAACCAGAGCAGCTTCAGCCCGGGGACTCAGGGCAATACCAACACCGGCTTGGCCGGTGTTTGAAGCTGCATCCTCACTGGATAGGCGCAATGAGAAAGTGCTGCTAGTGTCACCTGAAGGGGATCGCAGAGTGAGTACAGAGCTCGAGTCTTGCAGGCGGGTCTCCGATAAGCAGCAGATATCGATCGAGAGAGTCTCCAATGTTCGGGCAAGTGCTGCCTGTTGACCTATCTGAAGCAATGTGCGAACGTTGAGGCATGCCAGTCTGAAGGAGGATCGAGGGCTCCAAATGGAAGCCGATGAACTGGAATGGGCCGCTTGCTTGGACATGGGCCTGTTGATAGTGCAGGAATGACGCTCTGCGTTCACCTGTGAGTTGAAACTAAAAGACAAGCGACTATTGAAGCAAGGTGGGGGAGGGCCGAGAATCGGGGGGTTGAAAACAGGGGGGATAAAAGTAAAGCTGGGACGGGACGATAAGGGTGAAAAAGCGCAAGAAGGGGAATAAGAAGATGGGAAGGCTTGAGCAGTAGCATCCAAACCCCTATCCACCCTGCTCGATGCAGCAGATAGGGCACCGTTGATTATCCTCTGCGGTGGCCAGAGCATCAGAAATTTGTTTGGGGAAGGATTCATTGTATTGCGTGGGCAGGATACTGTCACGTTGCCCAGGCCTAGACAGGAGAACGATTAGGGTTCTCAACCAAAGCCTTTGGTTCAAAAACCAGGCCGCAAGGCAGCGGGTTTGGCACTGGACTACAAGGAGTCCGTTTTCAGGAACAAGGAGCCACCCTCATTCCAACCCCCAGCCTGGAGGACCAGGAGGCTGAGTTTGTCTGGCCTCTAACCATTGACCAATCTGGTATGAGCGGCTCTGAAGGCGCAAAAGCACCACCCAGTATAGCTCAATGCATCACTGAGGCACACAAACCATCGCACCACGGTAAGGTCCAGCCTCATTGCGATGAAAAAATGTTTCCTTAGGAAATCGGGGAATGTAACACGGGACTAATAGGTCCAGTGCGGTAAGACACAATCGGTGATCAATCACAGTATGATGTAGAGGGGAACAGAGAGGGTCGCAAACGAGCAGCATAAAAGGGATGCCTCCTCCCTTTTGTAGCAGCTTCATTCACATTGAGTGAGCATGATAGACCAGGGCTGAGTGCAACACCTAGATACTTCACGGACACGATTGAGTGTAACCGCTCATTATCTTTGTGAACATCAAGGCAATCCATTGGAAGTTGCTGATAACTACGGTCATTGTGAAGGAAAAAGAAAACGTCATTGCATTTTAATGCATCTAGCGATAAAAATGAGCTCTGGACCATAATGCGAGGTCGTCCAGGTAGGCTTGTAACTTAAGTTATGAAGCAGAGGTCGGATGCTCGTACCTAAGACCATCTCGTTTGCATATTTCAGCGATATCGCTTCGTTAGTAGCGGGTACTGAGGCGACATAAGTGGAAAAATGCTATGGTAGCAAAATGGCTTCTTGAAGATCCCCGGTAGCTGTGTAGAATGGCGAGGACCTCTTACCCCATTTCGGGTAAACTGGGCACGTCCAGAGAAATAGTCGCTCAGCAGGTGGACATGGAAAGTTGGATTCCGTTTTCACATAGGACTCTCAAAAGTAGCACGCGGTTTACACTGTCGAAAGTATGGTTATGGTCGAGATAACATACTCACACGGATTTGATCTTATTGTCCGGTGACGCCAGCACTGAATGTACAGAGGATGGGGAATCCGAGAGATCACGAAGGCCTTTAGCAAGAGGTTGATACAAGTTCGATTTTATCAGTTCAGAATAACTTGCCACCGAACCCAGAGAAGTGACGGTTTCTTCAAGTACGCCATAGAGATGTCTGGATATATGGGCTTGTGACACATATGCTGCGGACCAGTTTCCTGGAACACAATCTAGGTGTGTTCATAAAGGATGACGTCGACTGTCTAACACTGCCTGAGTTAGCGAAAGAATGAGTTAGCCAGCACATCGGTCTGTTGCAACGTGCATTCGGGATTTTAACCTCTCTGTCTTCCAGCTAATGTACAACGCTTAAGCTCCTCATCAGTTGGATTATGCTACCCAAGCTTGGCAATCTTTGTTGAAACGCACTCTCGTGGCGTTGAAAAGGAAAATGCCACATGTCTTCGTAAACTATCTGGTCAGCGAAGACAACGTACTGAGAAGTTTAAGCACGCGCTATCGAAATTTACGTCAAGAAACCATAATAGAGAAACAACTACTGAGTGACTCCAAGCACAAATATCACAATCTAGCGAAGCTCAGCTAAAACACAAAACTAAGACGCAGCCATCCGAAGCTGAGTAAACAATACGGTCGTCTAGATTACAAGCAGAATAACGCTTTCGTTGGGATTAGGAATCTAGGAACACTTTTAAACCGTTTGGTTCCCTCTACGAGTTGGGATCTTTTCAAAAAACTGTTGGATATTATTTTTAGCTCCATACACTTCGTCAATAGAATTAGATGCTGTGTGGTATCTTTTTGTTTCCTTTTACACGGATGCAAATAAAGCGGCACCTAGACACGTGCTTTGTCCCCACACTGTGTCGTACACTAACCTTCAAGTCTTATTTTCTCACCTTCGTCCTGTGGCGGCGCACACAAAGAGCTCGCATCGTTTCGCTACCTTATCGAAAGGTGCACAACTTGACAATAGCTGTTTCGATCTTGCAGTTTTCACTTCGACAGTTCTACAGGAAAGGTTGAGCACCTGCTTGTGTATACGTGATAAATCATTGATCATTATATTATTCATTCGAGCAGATAACTTCCCTCAACTCGAGCCCAGAGAAGGAGCTGTACTTACATTTTGTCGTCCGCATCCAACAACTTTAGGTAGGTTCACTAACTAACCATTTTGTAACAGCCGATTAAGAGTTACAGTTGAGAAGTTCTGTATGAGCAACGCCAGGGGGAACGCAATCTTACACGCACTGGTAGTGGGTAGTTTGTCATTTTCACAATCAAGTTGATCCACACAGTCATCACAGATCTTTTAAAGCCCAGGATGGTCTCTTTGGTCCAGTTGGATACATCGGTAATGAATGTCGCCAAAACCCCTCTGGAATTCAAGCACACGCCGTTTTATCAACATTTACCAACGAGGTTATTCCGATAAGGGAATATGAGGTTGCATCGCGTGCCTTACTACCATGGCCCCCATGGTACATGTTTTGTCTAACTTCACACACACACACACACACACACTCACACACACCAGTAACACTTTTACCGCCCCGTGATGCTGCCACTGGTGATGACCAGAGGCATGGACTACGGTGCAGAAACTGGTCGTTTATGAGAACACACCTGTTTAGCGTCGCATTTTTACGCGACCAAACTTTTTAAACTGTCCATATAGTACTTGCTACTTTCAGTGTTACTATGATTGGAATTTATCCGCGAATTGTGCGTGCTAATATGTAGCAGAGGATATAATAATTGTGGAAAGCAACTCCGCCTTTACTTATAGGTAGTAGGGATTTGGGTGTAATTATAGACGTAGTTCGTTGTAGTCTCCTCCCAGTCAAGGCAAGTTTTCACACGTCTGTAAAAGCCCCAGGCAGCTGTTTCGACATTCTAGGTCTCATCAGTGGTTCACGTTCCTCGGACATCTGACGGGTTCCGACCACATGATTTCCGGATGCCAGCAGCCTATGCCACTACACCATGGGTGATGGCGACAAACTATATCTAAAATTACACCCAATCCCCACTTGTCATTACTAAAACAATATCCATCCATATAGCTCCTTAGTGCTATATTGTACCCAGTCGCTTTACGAGAAGTCCTAGATTTGGAGCTAACCACTGTCCGCTGCAGGGTTCGTAACTGGCATAGAAATGAAGGATGAGCCGGGCTACATCATAGTCAGCTGTCGATCATGCAAGTCCACGGCCGTCCCCCATGGCTTGGTGGCGTAAGCTGGTGGAATTCGGTAGTCATGTGGTTGGAATCCGGCATGAGTCCGAGGAATGCAGACCACTGACGAGACCCTGAAGCTTGAAACAACTGTCTGGTGCATTTCCAGACGTGTGAAAACCTGTCTGACTGAGAGGAGACCGTGACGAGTTACATTTAAAATTATGCTATTATTGCATGATTGGTGCATATACCAATTACGGGAATACATAGGACACGGTTATATATGGGTG
>OX104064.1:165694288-165755485 GCA_944474145.2 Dicrocoelium dendriticum | reverse complement strand
TATATAGAAAGACAGGCATACAAGTATTCTTCCACGTTAACTCTGTAGCCACAGGGTGCGAGATGAGGAACGTAAAAGACGGCTGGGAAAGCTGATTGCTAACGCGTGGGTGTACACCACAAATCGTGCTTGTGACAGACCCTGCGAGCGTGTTGCCAGGGCCAAGCCGAAAGCTGATGAAAGCACGAATCAGACAGCATGCGTGTTGCCAGGGTCTGACCGGAAGCTGATGAAATCGCGCTTCAAACATCACGTGCGTTGCCATGCCCGGGGTAGGCGGATGAAGACTGGCGTGCCCGAGCAAGACGGTGCACTGGCCAGACGGAGCGGACAATCAAGTGTGGAGCGTGGACTTACAGCCAAATCCGCCAGGCGATGTTTAGAGGATTGATGAGACCGACACATTAATATGAGCGTCCTCGGTCCTAGTACAACTCTGGTCGGTTGAGTCTTCTTCTGTCCTCCTTCCTGTCGGTTTTGTCAAGGCGTCAAACAGAGCAGACGTAAAGGCGCAGATGTAGCAGCAGGCGTGAATCAACCGGTCGACTGCGGGTACAGCGTTATAACTGTGGCGACGCGAATTCAACCGAACCCAGAAATGGCAATCAGTTTTGAACGATTGCAGGTGCATTTGCAGCAACAACAGGCACAGTTTGAGGCATCTCAGGCCAAGCTGATCGAGATGCTGACCCGGAAGCTGACGGTGCAGTTAAGTCCAGGGTTAGGCACAAGTGAAAGTGCCCCCCCCCACCCTAAACCCTGACTCAACAGATCAATGAGTTCCATTATGACGCTGATGCCGGCATAACATTTGTTTCTTGGTTCCACAAATATGAAGACATGTTCCGGGTTGAGTTCGCCAACCTTCCAGCGGAAAACAAGATTCGACTGATGCTACGGAACGTGGGTGCTGCCGAACAGGTGAAGTCCACCAACTTTATCTTACCTAAAAAGAGTACCGATTTGTCGTTTGATGAAGTGGTCGCAGTCCTGTCGCAAATTTTCGGAGAGCAGACATCGGCAGATGTTCTCACTACCATATCATCCGCAATCAAACAGACAGGCGGAAAGGTTCGTGGATACGTTCAAACGTGCACTCCGTAAAGCAAGACAAATAAGGGCTTCACAGGGTGCAATATGATCTTTCCTATACATGCATCGTCACTATCTGGTAAACTTACCAGCAACTATCGGAGCGAGGACAATTTATGCGAGCAATTGTGGTGCACAATTCGCCTCAGACGCACAGAACTAATAGTGGGTCTTATCTACCGTGGCCGATTAGACCGGTATTGCAATTGGCTATCACATATACAGAAGCACATGAGCCGCCCTCAGTTCTTATTGATGGGTGGTCTAAATTTACCTAAGATATTCTAACCAGACGTTCGGCTTCTTCCCGGTCATGGCAACGCTGTGACTCAATTCGCTCAACTGACTATTGAAATGGGGGCAACGCAACATGTCATCCAACCGATGCGCGTATCTCCATACCAGACATCTTGTCTGGACCTTATGTTTATAAGCTGAGAGCGGAAGCTGAAGGAGATCAGAGTCCTCGAACCTCTGGCGAACAGTGACCACTGCTCCAATGTGGCAAGCACAGAGCTGCCGTTTCGAGGTTACAACCAACGGAAGCCGACATGTAACAGTTGGAAGACGGACTTCAACGGGCTCGTTCAAGCCGCAAGTTAGACTGATTGGACACTACCAAAGGATGCGTCGCTTGAGACCTGTTGGTCATTAATGGAGGGGAAGTTTAACTCCCTGTGTACTCGGTTCGTTCCCCTTAAGTATTCAAAAATCGGACCTGTCAAACTGCATTGGTTTGATACGGAATAAAGACAGCGCGACGGCGTCGCAAACTTTGGGATAGATAAATCAGCTCGGGTTGTGATGAAGATTACACGGTATACAAGAAACACCGCCGCAAAGATCAAGAAGCGCCGGTAGTTCAAAGAGGAGCCAGTATCCTCGGCCACCACTGAACCCAGAAGAATATTTGCCTACTTGAAACGTCAACTGAAACCTTGGGGCAACCTGCCAGTCATAGAGAGCTTGGACGGACAGACACTCATTTCAAACGCGGAACGCACGGACACCTTGGCTACGCATTTCCTCACCGTATTTTCCAGTTGACCGGCGGCTGTTTTAGTACCGGGACAGGTTGAGCCAGTCTTACTCGACAGTCTACAATGTGATGCAGACGAAGTGTATCAGCTATTCGTCAAACTCGACAGTACAAAGCCCCCGGACCAGACAGACCACACCCACTAATACTTAAGTCCCTATGGATTATCGTCTCACCAACCGTGACAAAAGTATTCAATAAATCACTCTCTGAAGGATCTGTCCCCAATGACTGGAAATGCTCGATGGTGAGACTGCATCCCAAGGGTGGTGATCCGAGTAAAATGGAGAACTATAGACTGATCTGTTTGACTTCGATATTATCCAAAGTTCTCGAAAAGATTGTGAAAAAGTGTCTGCTCACGTTCTTCGAATCGATGGACGTATTGAGGCCAGCGCAACACGGCTTTATGAAAGGGTGATGCTGCATCACCAATTTGATGTACGCACACCATCACTGGGTACGAGCTCTCAACGAACGGAAAGATGTTGACGTGGTGTACATCGACTTTAGTGAGGCGTTTGACAGTGAACCACGAGGTACTCCTTCATAAACTGAGGACCTACGGAATCGGTGGCACGCTGCTACATTGGTTACACGAGTTTATTGAGGGACGAAATTTCAGAGTACAGGTCAATGACTACCTGGCAGACTGGTTCCCATCGACTAGTGGCGTGCATCAGGGAACTGTACTTGGGCCAGTAGTATTTCTTATTCATATCAGCGATCTTCAGCAGCAGCTCCAGTCACCATGTGCTTTGTTTGAAGATGATTTGAATATATGGAGGATTAATGAGAACCAGGACGACTGCGCTAGCCTCCAGCATGGCTTAGAGCGATTGTCAACGTGGTCCACTGAAATGCAACTCACGCTTAACGCCAGCAAGTTGGAGTGCAGTATCTCCAGACGTCCAGCCACTCGATCATACACCTTGGACGGCCAGTTGCTCCATCCTAACACATCTGACAGAGACTGGAGAGTGCTCTCGCGACATGATATGAAATAACTAGAACACACAGAGCAGTCGTACCGTGTGGGACTTCGTATGCTCTGGGCATTACGACGCAGTTTCTCCACATGTTCCGAAGAAACCGTCCGTCGCCTATTCATCTCGCTCATAAGACCAATCCTTGAATACGGTGCCCCGGCTTACCATCCGATAAGCCAGTGGGAAACTGAAGAACTAGAGAAAATACAACATATCGCAACTAGAATGATACCGAGTCTACGTAAGCTTCTGTAGGAAAAACATTGTGAATGTCTCGGGCTCTACACACTAGCCTACCGCAGAGTAAGAATTGATGTTAGTATGACCCATCGAGTACTACACTTGAATCACTTCCCCATACTGCGGTCAATATTTCACCTGCGGGAACCCTGTCACACCCGAGGACACCGTTACAAACTCAGGGTCCCAAGCATGAACAAGGTATCAGATCAGCTTCGTATAGAACGGGAAATCGTCAACTTATGGAATACACTGCCAGAAGGATTAATAGAGGCCGATTCTGTGAAATGTTTTAAAACATGTATCGACGGTTATTTCGTAGACCTGTACTTTTGTGAAACGGTGCACATACAATGCCAAAAGAAGACATCGTATACCCGGAAATAATGACACCAGTAGGAATTCCTAGCCAACAAGGATAAACGATTAACTGACAAAATACTACCGCTGACGATTCGCAATTAAATGTTGTTGATTTTTCAGAATTCGATAGAGTTGTATAGAAACCTTTCTACTTGTTCTTAAATACAGTATCAGTATCGGTATCCGTATCGCAACGCTCCGAATACAAAAGCCCCTGGTGGGAAATCCCCATAGAAGTACTGTTTGGAAGAAAGACCTGGACGTTGTTCGATAATCTTTTAGCAAGGAGAATAGAAAAGCACGGTAGCAGTCACCTGGAGGAAGATCACCAAGTCAGACTCAGTAACTTCAATGTTGGTGACATGGTTTACGCCCGGGATTTTCGAAGGCCGAAAGGGTGGTCGAGCGGAACTGTTATCGTCAGGAAAGGCAGAGTTATTTACGAGCTGATGGTTGGACGTGAGAGGTGGATTAGACATATCAATCAGTTGAGACCGAACCATGGCAAAACCCAAGGTCCCCACGAACCACCAGCTTTTCATTGGGACATTCTAGTAGATAATTTCGGGCTGGAACTTGAGGGTCGGCAACCCAGTGAGACAAAACAAATGCTGCAAACATCAGATGCACAATGTAGGCCGGTTCGGAAGCGGAGAAGACCACAATGGCTGCAAATCGATCCTCGGGCGAGAAGCTACGAACACTATCAAGTTCGAAGAGTTTGCAAGCTGACTCAATTCGGAAAGGGTGGTGACAGCTGGGCGAGAAAGCTGATTACCAACGCGTGCGTGTTCACCACAAATCGTGCTTGTGACAGACCCTGCGAGCGTGTTGCCAGGGCCAAGCCGAAAGCTGACGAAAGCACGAATCAGACAGCATGCGTGTTGCCAGGGTCTGACCGGAAGCTGATGAAATCGCGCTTCAAACATCACGTGCGTTGCCATGCCCGGGGTAGGCGGATGAAGACTGGCGTGCCCGAGCAAGACGGTGCACTGGCCAGACGGAGCGGACAATCAAGTGTGGAGCGTGGACTTACAGCCAAATCCGCCAGGCGATGTTTAGAGGATTGATGAGACCGACACATTAATATGAGCGTCCTCGGTCCTAATACAACTCTGGTCGGCTGAGTCTTCTTCTGTCCTCCTTCCTGTCGGTTTTGCCAAGGCGTCAAACAGAGCAGACGTAAAGGCGCAGATGTAGCAGCAGGCGTGAATCAACCGGTCGACTGCGGGTACAGCGTTATAACCGTAAGTCGTAGAATATAGCTAATGAAGCGTAATACCAATGTACGAAAATAAGAAATTTACCTTCATAACAAGAATCGCACCAGGGTAGGACTGACAAATCCTTGCAGCTAGCCACCATCTGCTCGTGTGGGTTACGTTGTTTGTGGTGCGCAAGGTACGGTAGACGAAATGTATATCCAGCGACCCTCTCATGTTGGTCTGGGTTTCATGATATATCAACGCCCCACCCGCCAGTTGTGAGCAATCAGACCTAACAGTTCATTATTTATATGTATAAGTGTTAGCGGCATATCTCCAAATGAGTGTGATTCCTGTCTGTTGCACTGTCACCGCAAGAAAATGCTGTGCGCAGTTGCGACAACCCATGGTTCATTTGGGTGAGGTACTCTGGAACAGCATCAGTGCGGTCCACTCTAAGACATCGGTTTTCGAATAATTTGCACCGTTATTAAAGCGTAATAGTTCAGGATCTCCGAAGTATGTGTTAGATATCGAAGACACCCGATGTTTTGTGGTGCTGACTGATCCCCGATGCGTATTTAAGGTTGAGACCGTATGTGACTCAAAACGCTGTGGTCTAACTGAGTTCCAGCGGTGGAATTTGAGACCTAGTAACAGTGCTAATTTGTGAAAGTCACCTAGTTAGGTAGGGGCGTGGTCCGAGGAACAGTGGCACATGACTGAGAGCTGTATGTGTATCAACTTAGATAAAGTTATTTGTGCTCATTGCATACCCTGCTCTGGGCTCGTCCTCCGTACTCATTTGCCGAGACATTACGGCATGTTGACTTCCGTAAACGATTCACCACGGTCCATCTGTAGCCGTCTGAAGTGAGTGTAGGCTAATCACTACCATGCGGAGCGAGACTGAAACTAGATGCAGCCGCTGAAAATGTGCGGTACCGGAACTCTTCGGGCCTCGACGCAAGCACGTCCTCAGAATTAATACATAGAGCTTTGCCACGCATTGTGCCCAATTCAATCAATGCATTGCAACCACGAAGGCAGGCTCTAAATGCTGTCATGTCATCAGGTCAACTTAGCACAGGCAAGCCACCTAACGGTTTTTCAATGAGTAGTGGCGTCCGACGGAGTTTGGGTAGGTTTTGTGCATGTTCGAAATGAGCCACGGGGACGCCAACAAGGGCGCCGTAGAAGGTCAATAATCTACTTAGAGCATAGCACAAATGCGAGTTGTTAGACGATTAACACATTGTCATGGAGTCGGCTACTATCACGGAAGGTGGTACCCCATCTGCTGATGTAACGTTTTCGACCCAAATACCTAGTTCGGCGAGCACATGAGCATTTGAACTTACTCAAAGTGTTGAAAATATGACTTGAAACGCTTGGATTCGAATCCCTCAACCTCGCGATGCTGTGTGGCTTTGTCGTCTAGAAAGGTATCCAATTCCACTGTCTTGTAGGCCGCTGTGCCGTATTCGTCCTAAGTAAGGGAGAAATGATTCAAAGTTCATCATAACGAAAGCATAAAATGGATAGGTTTAATGAAAACAATAGGGATAAATGACACTACGTGAGCATTTTCACTAGGTACCCAAAGAAACAGGGCTCCAGCTCTGCGTTCAAAGCCCGAATAGAGCCACAAGTTGCTCTGATGACTTTATCCACTCATGCAACGAATATCCCTTGTTATGTAAACAAATGTTGGTTTTTGGAGAAGTCTTTTTGAAAAATTCATTGTGAATAGATTGCCAACCGCAATCTCAATGTGGACGGCGATTCCCATTGGAGTGAACGTTGGACAATTCGATCACTGGAACAGTAACTGATGAAGTAGATGGATATTGGGTGCTGCACACGCCTCGCTTGGTTACGCCACGCGCTCAAGACTGTATATTTAGCATGCCATGTGTGTGGCGCGGTGTGTGACAAAGTGGCCAAATAAAGGGAGGAAATAAAATCCGTTCGCAAATCTGTTCAGTGTGACTCCAACGTTACATGCTGAGGGAGCAAACCGACGGATACATTCCACGCCCATTGAATTTAACGTCATTTCTTTTATGATAGGCAAAATATGGGATATGATCGCCATACACTGTGGTCACTATTTGTAAGTGACCTCCATTTCGGAGCAAAGATACAGTGAGAAGTCATACCATTAGAACTGCAGGACACGGTAGCTAGGGTTCGAACAATGATTTATGCAGATTGATTGAGTGAGCTCAGTGCACGCCGTCTACTGACACACCTGGCCAATCTGGAAAGCAAAAGTTTAAGGTAGGACAAATAGGCGATCTTTTCACATATGTGTCTGGCCTGAGCACAAGATTATTGCCATATGATTTCTGCTGGTTTCACAGAGAGAAAAGGGTGGATCAAATTCAGCTAGTTACGCGAAAGGATTGCTCACTGTTTACGGTGTCCCAAAATTGTGGTGTGAAAAAGACCATCCGCGATCTCAACTCATGGAAGTAAAATCGCAGTCGGTCTAGATATGTGCAGCAACTTAAGAGGAATGTGAAGCAATGAGTTCCCTACATCAACTTGAATAGCAAAATAAGAAGACGAATGTTGCAAGATGGTGCCATTTTGTGTTCTCTGTTTACTTGCAAACGGACAACATATCAAATGATAACGTGACAAAAAAGAAATCAATAAGTTGAAAGCGTGAGGTCACATGCAAGCGAAGGAAACCTTGGCTACACGTTGGGGAAGGGGGTTTGAGCGTAACGAACAGTTGCTTCTGGACGCACAATGTTGGAGAATGCTTTCGTATGGCCACTGCCTCGGCAAACTTGAGGACTCTGGCGTTTGTGTTACAATGGATGACACTAAACGCAGAGTTGGGGTTGATTCGCAAGCGAAGAGGCAGGTATGTTGTTCATCGACACAAGTCCCGTTTGTGGCCGCCTTGTCAAGGTTACGACACGCTTCGGAATGTACTCTCCAATCCGTTTACACAAGCAACGGTCTGTTCTGCCGATGTAACTGATTGAACAGTTACAAACAAATCGATAGATACAGTACGTTGTGGCGGAGACCGGCTTAGTTAGCTTGACTGGGAGCAGTGGTAGCTTATTCGTTGTCCACAGAAGGCAGAATTTAGAGACATCGAATGCAAGCCGTATTGCAGCTGCTGTGCATCGTTCTACCTGCCTAGCCAGAACATCCCCTTTGAAGGGTAATCGCAGATAAAGAGACATTTTTGGTAAAGTAAAAAGGACCGGCTGTTCACTTTCCACGGGGCGGCCATGAAACTTAATAAAAGCTTCTGGGTAGCCATTTGCCCGTAGGGTCTGCGTGATGAATTGCAATTCAGCCTCGATGCATTCCGTACTGCATATCCTGTGGCCAACAACGTTTTGACAAGGCATCGCTTGTAGTGAACCGGTGTAAAACTGCTGAAGTGTTCATACAACCTGGTCCATGTAGATTTCCGGTAGACTGTGCGTTGTATCGTGCCACCTCGCCTCGTCAGTAGTACATCCAGAGAAGGCAGGTGGTTATCATCCTCAACTTCATTGATGAAGCGGGCATTTGGGTGTGCAGCGTTCATAACTCTGAGAAGGGACTGAGCCGCCTCTAAGGATGGTGTATTCCCCAATATATCGTCCACATACCTGATGTAAAGGCACATTCGTCCGAGGTCTGGCTCACACCGCGAGTCGACCATCGCCTTGAAGATGTCCGCCAGCAGAGGGCAAAGGGGACTCCCCATAGCCACACCATCAACCTGTCGATATGCCTGGCCCTCGAACATAATCGATACGTTTTCAGTGCAGAGTAGCAACAAATCTTTGAGATACTCTACAGGAATCGGCAGGCACTTTCTCACTAGTGACAAAGTCACATAAGAAATCCATGGTTTCTCTCAGAGGAATGAAGTATATATCTCTCCCAGGGTACCTTCATAGACTTTGGCTTTCAATACAAGTCATTAAATATAACCAGTGATTAATCATGCCTTTCCTTCTGCGTGAATAGAACAGCATCCAGCCATTCTATCTGAATCGTCGTATCACAAGACTGTCATGACCTGACCTCAGGCAAAATCAATGATCCAAACAAGTGTTTCGCCTTCACATCACCTAGCACTAGACGAGCTCACTATATACTTGTAGCGCTGTACCGTACATTCATCAGTAACTAGATGAACCGATAGACATTGACAGGGAACTCAAATGAAAATATTTTTTCCATGGAACATTGAAGAGTAAGATATCATCTGGTGACTTCCTAGTGACGAAAAGTGAAAAAGTGTTGTAGCACAGTTTGGACACCGTATGCAGTGTGCGCTGTCATAGTACAAGCTTTGCTTAGGATGGTTCACTACCACGCAAGTGTCTGTGGCGATATGATATGATCTGGACTAAAGCCATATGATAACTGATGTCAGTGGACTTGCGATTTCTCCTCCACTGTGGCCTGAAAGGTCCAATGGATGCCTTGGTGCCCAACAAAAGGAAAAGAAGCAAACTGATTTGTAATCCATAATGGTGTACACGTACCTACCTCTCATTCTGGCTGAGCCAAGGGAGACAATACCGGGTGATATGTGCAAGAGACCTACGGGTGTTTCGGAGCCGACCCAGGCTATCATCAGGCAATCTCCACCTGGTAACCGCGTAGTAGAATGACAACTCATCGAGGCGGTGTGAACAGCTGACTCTTGGGATGCATTGCATTCCAAACAATCATCCTGGTGAATCGTGGGTCGATATGTTTTCCAATTGCGCACATAAGAATGCGCCCTCTGGGTGATGGAACCGCGCTTTGAGCCTAGTGCTGATAATCGATTGTGCTCTCCATCCCCCTCAGCAGTGACTAGGTTATCGAGACTGACGTCTCAACTGATAAACAATGAACGATAAACGGTGCTTGTAAAATCCCGTAGGATGATCGGAGTGATTAGGACATAGCTAGGAAAAAGTTTGTTTCGATTTTCTCAGTAATCGATTCACGTAGACATATATATGAGTTCTCACACCGCTGCATTACGAAAAAGGTTGTATCACACTTTCAGCAAGCCACGGTCACCGTACCGCCTACGCTGAATTTGGCTTATGGGTGATACGGACCCTTAACCATTGAAATGGTTGATAAATTAACCGGCGTGTGTGTGTGTTTTACAATGAGCTCGCCAAAAACCAAAGGTTTGTGCGGAATGAATCTCATCGGTGATGACAAGAATAGCTTGCGTTTGTCGTGGACAATTCGCGTTAGTGCACACAAGCTAGTGACTGGTATTCTGTTGACTGAACCACCTATACTCTGTCTCGAGGACGTAGGAGGAAGATGTGTAGGCTTAGAAATCGCGCAAAATATCGATGAACCAAACATGAAAACAAAATTTCAGCGCTATGTGACCTCGCACCAGTGTTTGCGCCATGCTGTCTCTTACCTGCGTGCTCTCCGCTCCAATCCAAAAGTACACATCATAAATTAGTTCGTCGCCCACCTTTTCTGCGTGGAGGACGATGTAGGAATCGCCACTGTAGAAAACCCCGATCTCCTCCGGTTTTAGCGGTTCCAAATTGAATTGCTGTGAAAGGGACAATGGCAAACAAACTCGCTGCAGAAGCAAACGTGAGTAAGACAAGTTGATATTGGAAATATAACTTGTTCCGTTAATCCACAAAACAGCTCCATGATCAATACAACCGAGTGCACTTTGACGGGAAGTTATCCAACAAAACAGAAGTTATGAACGTGTAAACACATACAAAATAATCAGATGAAATGACAAACGCAGAACGTTTGTGGTAAATCACGCAAGCTATTGCTTTACTACCGTCTGAGGAGAGCGCTGTGTGTGCCCACAACAGGCCGTCACGCGCCAGTGATGTATGACCCTTTTTTGTAGAATTCACCTAAAATTAGTATTAAGTGTCTCAACAGCATTGGATATTCATGTGGAATTCGGTCGCTGTTGGTTGCTGCAGTAGGCCAGAGGTCCGTGTTTCAACAGTCGTCTATTAACATACGGCAACAGCCGAAGGCGGCAGAATTCTACACGAATATCCATTGCCGTAATGGCACGTGCAGCATATCTGTAACAGGTTAGGGTAACTCATGAGCGTTTGAATTTAGAATACTAAGTTTGGTTCGAAATGCACGTTACTTTAAAGTAAAAATGGATCATATTGAGCGGAGCAACCGCGACTGCATCTGCCGCACGTCCAGTGCGGCTTCGGTGTTTGGCTAACACACTTCTCACAGCCGAACGGCCTCGATTCCCTTGGACTGCCGTGCGATCGAAGTATGGCAGTACGGCTGTGGTGTTTGGCTAACACTCACTTCGCACAGCCGAACTGCCTCGGTTCCCTTGGTCTGTCCTGCGATCGTAGACACACAGGTCACCTTACTGTGTCCCATCCCACCGCTGCCGGCACGTTAGACAAAGCAACTTACGTCACTGGACAGTTGGCCATACGGCGTGCCGGAGTACGTCAGCACGTGACAGCAGTCGCACTTAGTTTCGGACGTAATTACCAAAACACCCAGTAACCTGATCCTCGCAACAATCTCAAGGACATCAGGTTATCAAGATCTGTGCTACCATTGACAAACTCATCGCGGTTATGTTATACCTCTCATGTCGCAGGTGAATATTTCTCCTTAACAATAGGAACACTGAGAAATAAACGTAAAAGTAAATTGTAAAAGCTATTAGACAACGGCATGAAGTGTACAGATAAAATCGAAAACTGGTTTATTCTGCTAATGTGATCAACAAGTAACGAACAGAACTACTGAAGCTTATTTTAGGCATTCCGTATTACAGTTCCGGTGTGGACATTTGTTCGCTAGGCGTCATCTTGTTTACTCTGGTTTTGGGTCACCTACCTTTTGACGCTCGGGTTCTTCGAGAACTGCGCATGAAGATCATTGGCTTGAATTATACGATACCGCGAGGGGTTGTTTCCCTCTAATGTGAAGCAATGTTGAGGAAAATGCTGGTCTTGGACCAGAAAGATTGTTCATCTCTGAAGGTCAGCATGAGTGATATTCATCTTTTCTGCCCTGTTGTTTTTATGGTACGACGAAATAGAGTCCGCGGGGTCATTTGACTCACTACTCTGGTCACTTGTTGCACCCTGATCATTATATTATATATTATTCAACACTTGACTAATGTACAATTGGTAGTGCCGCAACACATGGTTAACAATAACAAAAAGGAGGAAATCGGTAGTCAGTGAAAGGATATGGAAAGTTTAGAAGGCTGTGTTGTGCGGGCAGAGATCTTCCTGGTTACCCAGGCCGAGGAGAGGGTTGACTTAAGGGACCCCACCCCGAGCCTTTGGTCTTAAGACTTAACCCGCAAGGCAGCGGGACGATTAACGAAGTCTGTTGACATCCAGGTGGCTCTTTCGCCTTCTTTGTGTTCGGTAACAGTCCACAGAGAAGCCTGTGGCCAACAAGGTTGTTCATCCGCTCTCCGTTATATACTCACCTCTGGTTACAGCAGTGAGAGGTCAGTACCCTGTAGGCGGTCACATTGGCTTTGACATAGCGCTGTACGAACTCTTGTGGTATTTGATGGAGAACTCGGTGACCAGCCCAGAACTCCACGTTCTGGGACGCTGCCGTTGATTGTCCCCGACTGCTTATTCATCTCGCCTACAAGGCAAATGAGACTTATTCGCAGTTACCTCCACAAAAAAGGCATTTCCCAATCCGCAACCTGGGGACGCGCCCAACGGGGTACAGCTCCGCCACGGTCATTAGTCCACTGCTGGCTTTGTACCGGTTTTGGTTGCGTTACTTTGTCTTATCACTTGTGTCGTCGTATCTCCAATATTTTCTCTGTCAGTTTGCCTCCGTCTTGTTTGACAATCTGCTCGTCCTGCTACCAATGTTCCCTCGGGCCTACTAACTCCATCATTATGTCCTTTTGTCCTGCTCCTTGTCATTGTTTGTTAGGTTTTTTTTATGAAATCTGCCGTTCACTGTTCAGCCATAGCCCGTGCACCAAAACGCGTTGGATCACTTCACCCACATTTTTGCATCCCTAATGATTAAAGATATGGGAACAAGCGAGAGCGGTTAATTGCAAATGATAAACTCGAAGAGTACCACAGTCCTCGCTTACAAAAGTTAGCTATCATAGGGCTTCGAAAGCAAGTGATTTTATGGCAAGAACTAAAGGCTACGGGGGGAGTTTTCCACATGCCTCTATCTGTACCACAGATTGTGATCCGATATATATATATATATATATATATATATATATATATATATATATATATATATATATATCAGTGCCCCATGCTGAGGCTGATGTTGCATTCTTGATGCTTCTTCACCGCAGTTGGGCTAAACAAACTTACACTTAAACTAGGTCTTTTTAAGCTGGATAAATTTCATTCCACTTTATTTAGTTAGTTCTGCCTACCTGAATAATGTTCTATTAACTGGCCACGTTGCTTACGCTAATTGCGCTTACCTTCGATAATTTTGTTGTGTTTGTTGCATTTTTAAGTAACTTGTGGACATCTCTTATTTATCACGGATTTGTTGTTAACCAACTTACTTCATATGGTAATTTAGGGAACAGTTTTGCCACCGTATCTGTATGCATTATTGGATTTATTTTATTTCAGCTTGCCGTTTAAAGTGAATGGCTGTTGCTTGATATCCCAGGTGTGGCTGCGCTTGATGTGAATGTTGACAAGGTGCCTACCTGTCTTTTACCCACTACCTCGTTCCTACTGGCTCCAGGAGACAGTTGGTCGTTGCTGGAGGGGACGGGGTGTACGGTTCTTGTGGCCGTGCTAGGATCAAAGAGTGGTTCCATGCACTCAGTGTGGAGCGGACTACGGTCCAGCCACCGCCTTGTGTGCACTTGATTAAACATATAGAGCGTGCTTGTTTTTGCTTCTAAAGGAGTGTGGGCCGACTCCGTTACCGAAACGTGGCTCCCATCCGCATGCCTCCCGGTCTTATTCCTTCGGGTTTACAATGGATATGGGTTATATGGTTGGAGCAGTCGGTGGTACAAAGCAAGCCACCCATGGTCTTTCTGTAGGCGCAGGCGTCCTGTGACTGGCTACAGTGACAGGCAAATCCGAAACCAGATGCCGCCAACCCTATATATATATATATATATATATATATATATATATATATATATATATATATATATATATATATATATATATATATATATATAAGCTGAGAAAGCTTATGGGGAGAATATTTCTGTACTATGAATCGCTGAGTGCTGATACGCCCCCTAAGGGCCCCGGCGTGCGTTGTAGGTGGAGCGATTTTCAAAACCCAAATGAAGACAAGCACCCTAAATGCTATGAGATTGCTTCAAACTGCAAGAAATGTAGAAGGTTTCTCGCATTATTCAATTTGGTTTAATGCTACTCCCCCAAGTGCCCAACCCCAAATATTCTGCGACGCTATTGTGTGCTAACGGCCTGCAGTAAATGAATCAGTTTCCCTTATTCCCGTGCGCCTTCTGCAAAGCAAATTCAAAGCGTCAAGAATTAGCCATTTATAAAATGGCGTCTAACAACAGAAAAGCTATGGATATCAGTTTCTCAGATAACTATGACTGAGGCTGAGTTATACTTTAAATCACTCGCCGTACCGTGGTTTAGCTGCAGACATCCCGTTGTGAAGCAGTCCATCCATTTTGAAGACCCAATGAGCCAATCTTCCCTCAGGTCGATTATATCAACTCACGAATCGCGCTTGTTCATGTCTTGCGATTCGGACACCCAGTTCGCTTTTGAAAAGCCACTAACAGGTGGCGAAGTGGTTTGGGCATCCGGTTTGAATTCCAACGTAGATGCGGGCAACAGCTCGGTATACAGACACGTTTGCAACTGCTGTGCTTGTGTGGTCACGAAGAGTCGACACGACTCACCGATGAAGGGCTGAGATCGTTTCACCCAGAAAAGTGAGCAGCTTCGCTGAATGCTTGGCTGATTAGTAACAACCACTTGTTATGCATTGTCTAAGCTATTTAATGGGAGTCATTTCCGAAGAGTCGAATAATACAGCTCGTAAGAAATAACAACAGGAGGATAAGAAGAAAGGTCGATATAGAAAAAACGAAACTTTGGATTCCCTCATGTCGTGAACTGGCTATCCTAGCAGTCGAAACCACCAACCATTAATATGGTTGTCACATGTTGATGGCAAGGGAATAACTTACTTTTATCCGCCACACCATTGTCGTTGTGGAGTCAATTTGTCTAACCGGTGCCCACGCTGGTTCAGATTCTGCAGACTCCTCTGTGTAAAGAAACGGCATACGTGGAAAATAGGACATAATCAGAGGCAAGTATACCAACGTTTACAGATGAGTCATCAGTAGATGAAAATTTCGCAACAAGTCACAGACTGAAGGAAACTAAGAGAGAACTAGTCCCGTAGTTTGATTCCGATAAAAGTGAACAATCCGGGCGACAATTGGCGAGTGCCTTCGGATGGCTTCATTGGGTTTAAAGTACACAAATGACACAGGCTCCCCGGCCGAGTGTTCCAGGCTGGATATTCGGCGTACGGAAGGCAGACAGTGACCGATACCGTCGCGGAGTAGAGTACTAGCAGAAAGGAACATCAGTGTTATTCCCACTTAAGAGGACGTTGGTTATGAGCAAAGTGAAACTTCAGAAATCAAGTTGTTCAGGTGGGGACGACAGCAATTTTGGTAAACGGAATATGAGGAGATAAAAACTCTACAGAAAGTTTTCATAGTTCTGCTATTTTGGCAAGTCCATTAGGTATACTCATTTGAAAGCGAAAAATGCTGGAAAATTAGGACATCAACTGATCGTGCTAACGAAAATTCCTTTGGTTCCAATGGAAGGACAGCACTGATCATGATAAGGGAAGCCAAGCGACTTGAATGATAATAGATATCGAACGCAGCTATAGCGGTGCCGCAGCTGATCATCCCCTAGCTGTTGTGAGCCATTTGTGTGGTATGGACCATAACATGGCAAGCCGAATACTTGTAGGATGCCCAAACGGTAAGGAACCAGCTAGATTAAGGATGATGTTATATGGAACGCCAAACCAGATTCGAATGCGTACCCCGGATGCGCCAGTGTTCAAACATCACCAGCAGGGTAAAACGATCACAGCAATTAGTGTAAGGTGAGAAAAATACCAGGAGTCCTTTGTTGTGCAGTCGATCCGCCGAGGAGAGGTTGGAAGCATAGTGAGTATGCAGTGCGAGAAGTGTCGATGTAAACACGCAAACATAGCGCTGCACCGTATGATAGCTGAAAGATGCGTTGAGAGCACAATATGTGCTTATGGTATAATATTTAACTGGAAACCTCCATGTGTTCTTTACAACGTCCGCAGATGGCTAGCGCATTCGGGCCTCACGTCACATGGTTGGCGGCATCCGGTTTCGGATTTGCCTGTCACTGTGGCAAGCCACAGGACGCCTGCGCCTACAGAGGGACCATGGATGGCTTGCGCTGCACCACCCACAGCTCCAACCACACACCCCATATCCAGTGTAAACCCGAAGGAATAAGACCGGGAGGCATGTGGATGGGAACCACGTTTCATCAACGGAGCCGGCCCACACTCCTTCACAGGCAAACACAAGCACGCTGTATTTGGGGAATCAACCGCACACAAGGCGGTGGCTGGACCGTAGTCCGCTCCATACTGAGTGCATGGAACCACTCTTCGAGCCTAACACGGCCACAAGAACCGTGCACCCCGTCCCCTCCAGCAACGACCAACTGTCTCCTGGAGCCAGTATGGACGAGGTAGTGGGTAATAGACAGGTAGGCACCTTGTCAACATGCACATCAAGCGCAGCCACACCAAGGATATCAAACAACAGCCAATCACTTGAGAGAGAGAGAAAGAAAAAGAGAAAAACTGGATTAATACATAAGGAAACGGTGACATAAACCTTAATTAAATAGCATACGTAATAAGTTGTTTACAAACACATCCCAGCTAAGTGCACGAAGTCAGGAAGTATAGTTCACGGTATGCCACGAACACAAAGATGTTATGGAAATCGAATACAATTGGCTGAAGCTATGTGTGCAAGTTAATGGAATAGAGTACATGGAGATATTCATATGAGAATGGAAAGCATTAGGCACAAACTGTAAACCCACCACCTGAAATAGAGAGACTTAGCATGCATGCACGCGGTTAGTAAATCGAAATCAGCGTGCCTACAAACGCTGCGCCGGCTCGTCGTAATTCTCTGCAGGACCCGTCGTCACTTCTGTAGTGGCCCCAAATGGCACAGCGCATTGCCCACTAGACATACAGCCGAACATTCCTACATTCGCAATGAGTCTATGGTTGTTTATTGATAGTGTCGATACTAAGCCATTGAGTCACATCGGAAAGGCTGGATGTGTTCCACTTTCGTTAAGTATACCCATGCAGAGATTAGAAGCATAACACTTGCGAAGACAACTCTTTCCGGCAATTCACTTCGGGCAAGTACAATTACAAGACAGATAAAGGTGACAGCGTTCGCTTACCTGTCACGTTTATCTGTCTTGTAATTGTATTTGCCTCAAGTGAATTGCCGAAGAGTTTTCTTCGCAAGTGTTATGCTTCTAATTTGCAAATTTCACTTGCAAGAGAAAATAACAAGAAGGCTTTATAAGAATGATTCTTCCTAATAAATCCTCATCTAGTGCATTTATAAGAGAAGAATTAGTCAAAGTAGATGTCCACTTGAAATCGAACAGTGCATCACCCAATTTAGAAGTCAAATCAATATCCTGAGCTAACTGTAGTGATGTGTTATAACACAAAAAGTATAAATAAATGCAGCAACTAGCATAGTTGGGTCAAAACAAATTCAGATGGGAAGTAAACAGTTACATAAGACCAGTTGTTTTTCGAAGTGGAAGCAAGTGCAGTATGCATACGTTGGGCTTCTATTAGCGGATGACTACGGCTTCAACAGAGCGCAATGAAGTTTGTAGGAAGTCTCGCAGAAAGGCTCCGGAATTGTGTAAATGACTTTAAACCAGGTTTCTAAATATGTGTGATCTTAATTATGTAAGTGCGACAAGCTAGAGTTGTTGGATGACTCCATGTTACCACTGGTATACTGTAGCGAGACAAACTAGAATAGCGGCTGAGATAACGGCCTCGTAATTCAATCCACGTATCGTGTAACGCAGGCGCATCATAAATTATAAGTTGTTCCCAGAAACTAATCTTTAACTGCCTTACTGAACTCCGGAAAGTACTAGCGATGCCTCCTAAGGCATTAACAGAACTTTTTGAAAGCCATATATATATATATATATATATATATATATATGCTGGCAATGGAAGTTCGGCGTTACTTGCGATATATATATCGTTCCTCTTTGTTACTTACACTTTCATTTGTTAAATTTATAGGTGGCGCGACGAAGCTGACGTAAGTAACACCGATCTTCCATTACCAGCAACTCGTTTCTGGTAGTGTATAGCCTCATTGTGTGGTGTGACAACAGTGGGATAAAAATGTGGTGAACCGTTTCGGAGCTCGACTTACTCTTGACTGATTTTTCGATATCTGAACCAAAGAGGGCCAGATTAGTATCTTTCCATGAGTATTCCGACATCCTGAGATCTGAGTGATGTACTGAAGCGTTCCATGTCTCTGCTGCGGAAGTACTCTGTATTGAGCAGCCACTCGTCAGTCGCTGTTAGCTGATTGGTCACTTGGACGCGCAGTTTGCCAGTCGGCCTTGGTGCAGCCAATCAATCAACAGTATCAATCCAATGGATGTCGGTCCTTTTCTGTAATCCAACGGAATACAGTTGACTACTGACTCAAAATCAATGTCGCATGGATTGCCGAGGCGTGGCTCCTCGTTGTCGCCACACGACACTATAGATGCAGCGCCTGTTGAAACTTGCTGTATGTGCGCCCATCTATAACTCCGTAATCAGTGGTAGTTTAAAGGCGGGATGTCCCAGCAAGTATGTTATCCGTGGGTTAGCAAGACGACCTAAAGGTTACCCAGGGGAATTCCAACTATTTTCCCTTTTATTAAGGTGGAAACGTAGACATCACCTCACACAATGTGAAGGTCACACATTTGCTCACTTTGTGTGCTTACGCACACAGACACTTCCACTTACTGAGGTTCCACAAGGCTTACCAAGTATACAGACCGGGTGAAACAGATATAACAACAGCGAATTGAGGGATTACGTTTCCTGTTAAATAAATGGAACCTGAACTCACAGAACCTATGCAATTGGTTGTCGCTGATGTCAGATTTGTTGTACGCACGAAACCTACTCCCTCAAAATACTCCTCACTTAGGGTGTGACCCAGATACAAATCCAAACAAGTATCATGGCATCCAACAGTGTTGTGCACGCATCAGTCCAGGCAAGCAGTTGCCTAAGTACCACTTAAGTGTACCTACATATGGAAACAATTAATGCAGATTGGGAGACCAATTTAGAGTACACGTTGTGTGATTGGATTGCAACGCACAATCTCAAGGTAGACTGTGATTCACATGAAGTGAACCTTACTCAATGCTATCACTTGGGCTTCGGCTACGGTCCCAATGATCGCAGTGACCAAGGTTCACATCAAAGCGAATCGCGGTCTACACTGAGATTGCGCGTCGCAATCCAACGTGTACACCAAACTGTCCTCCAATCAGCTATTAACCGTTGTTCCAAACGATGCCTGTCGTGAACCGGTAGCCAAAGGAATAGAGGTTTCGGCTACTATTCCAATGGTCGATGGTTCGGGGCCTGCTATATCCACCTGATGCGATCAAATGAGATCGAAGCGCGTCCTGGTGTGTAGTGTTCTCGGACGGGCAAGACCCAATTAAAGCAGATAATAATCATGGTTCAACAAAGCAAACAGTTGACGAGTCCCATAGGATGAATGGGTTGATAATTCAGAAAGAATTGGAATCAATAAAACAATGCAAGTTTTGTTGAACTCACTAACAGGAGTAACTAAGCCCATCAGCTGTTCGCCTCGTGCTAACGTCCAGGTAAAAGACGCTGCGTCGTATAATATAGATGTATGAGTGCAATGTTACAACACTTTCGGAATATCAGCGGTGTAGGGGAATAGCAAATATAAATAGAGATGACGTTCCAATTTTGGAACCCACGAGGGGACAAGGAATTCCGGTGACATACTAACTAGCTATACCGCATGACCAGCTTTCCCTGATGTCTCCTCCATTTGATATTGTTCCAGTTTCAGGAAGTGACAAAAAATGTGGCCGAGATTTCTTAGGATCGGAGGTGTCAATATCAGCTTGCCAAGCAGATGCGTACACAGTCAGCTGTAGCCCTGTAGGGCACAGCTGATAAGAGATACGTAGAGGACCAGTTTACAATCTCGCTTGCACTCCTCTGTGGACCTTCGAGTGCGGACAATTCATGCTTTTGCCAGAGATATAGTGTGAATGGCGTATTCTAGAGGTGGCGTACTACTGGCGCGGAGAGTCTGGAAGATGAAGCTGTTAAAGCACTTGGATGTCCTCTGTGATAAACAAAGTCGTTGGTCGGTATCCCTCGATACTTTCTCAGCCTAGTGTGACCAGCCAGGCTTGTCATGAGCAAGAACTTCTACGTCGCATGTAAAAGACGTGTCTGAATAAATAACTCCCCCAGTCTGTACACACAAACGCATTGACAGAGTATGCTGCCCTGAACTGAAGTATGATATGTGTTATGCCCTCATTAGCCCTGTCAAGGCGCCCTGCAGCGCTACGTTGCCGCCCGTAGTTTTGAGATTCGGTCATGTGTTGACATCATTAGTGTGACGTAAGAGATCTGACATGAGTACTCTTACGAGCTGGTATGAACAAGTCGAGGATGGACATGGGAATTAAGAGAAGCATACTAGTGGATGTGAAAATCTCCTATCCGACGGTCGGGAAGCCTGTCGAATAGGGCATTTACCAAAATGGATTTTCTGGTCAACGCACTCTGTCCCTCGAATTGCTGTTGTTTGACAAATTGATTAATAAGGGCAACCTGTTAGTCACAGTGATCAGTGACCCTAGCCAGCATGGTCAAATGTTCATATCGTGATTAGTTGATAAATATCGGAAAAGTTGCCGCAATCATTCTGTTCACTATCAAACAATGGAACAATGGTTGGAACAACGGTTTACTGCGGGTAAAAAATGCATTGCTTAACAAGTCCCGTAGGATGGAAATTATTGCGAAAATCAATTGCATGATAAAGTGAAAAGCGTTGTGGTTGACTCACCACAGACTTATGCGGAATAGCGGAGATGTTCGCGTATTAACCGTATAAATCCACAAATTCATGGTTAGGCGTTTGGCAAGACACCGTTTGATTGCGTTTTGTAGCCCCTGGCTAACAAGTCATAAAATGAAATGTAAGTGAGAAAATGCATCGTCAACACGTTTTTTAAATATCGCCAAATTGGGAGCAGAGACGACATAATTAGGGAGGGCGTTCCAAGGCTGACACACGCGAAGGGAAAAGAAATTTTTACAGCATTCAAGCCGCTATACTGAATTGTCAGTTTCAGAGGATGACCTCTTAGTTTAATGTTGTTGTTCAATTCCAGCAGCAGACGGCAGACGTGGTTTGGATTCTACAGAATTTGGTAAACCATTATGAGATGCCCCCGCAAAAGCCGATATCAACTGCTGTAGATTCTTAGAGATTTCAGTCTAAGCTGATAGGGCAGATGGAAAAGGCCCCTGACGTTCTTGGTTGCCCTTCGTTGAGGAGTCTCGAGAGCAACAAGATCCTGTTTCTGCCACGGCTACCACGCCTGAATAGCATATTCCACGTGAGGTCGCACGTATGTGTTAAGCATTTGTGGAAAGATTGAGGGTTCAAACCGACCGAAGGCTCTGCGAAGAAGGCCGAAGTGTTGATTGCCGGTTCTCGTAGCCTTCTCTGCTTGTTTTGAACACCCGAGATCTTCCTGTACCAATACATCCAGCTCACGCTTCTGAGAGACCTTCTCCAAGGTGTGGTCTCCAAGCTTGTAAGCGCTTACCAGCTGGTGACGCAGATGCATCACCTTGCACTTAGCTATGTTCAATTGAAGCATGTTCCTCTTTGACCATTCGTAAATGCAATCTAAGTCATGTTGGAGCAGATCCTGATCTGGCTTGTTACTAATCGCCCGCCATATCTTGAAGTCATCGGCGAAAAGCAGGAAATTTGAGGAGATAACTGATGCCAGGTCGTTGATAAACACTAGAAATAAGCGCGGTCCCATCACTGAGACTTGTGGAACACCACATTCCACCTCAATTGGGTTAGAAAGTGATCCCCTAACACGTACTTGAAGCTTCCGTTGGTGAAGGAAGCTGCCAATCCAACCAAGTACAGGATCTCCGATTCCGTATCTCTGTAGCCATTGAAGTAGGATGCGGTGATTAAGGCGGTCGAAAGCTTTGGAGAAGTCCAGATAGATGACGTCGACTCCAACCCCATCATCGGCCACTTCCGTCCAACTACCTCGTGCAATCAGTAGGTTGGTGGTGCATGACCGATGTTGACGGAAGTTGTGCTGCTCCGGTACCAAGATGTTGAATTTTTCCAGGTAGTCCATTAAAGCCTCAGCGACGACTGCTTCCATCACCTTCGCGAGCACAGGGACGAGAGTCACTGGACGATAATTTGCAGGATCTGAACAGCTACCGCCTTTAAAAATAGAGGTGATAATGCCACACTTCCGCATAGTGGGGACTTGTTGCTCATCAAAGCACCTTTGGAAAAACTGTGACAGTGGTTCAGCTAGCTTGTTGGCCACAGCCTTCAGTGCATTCGGGCGAATGTTGTCTGCTCCCAGAGAACTATGCTCACGCAGTGAGAGTAACTTCCTTAACACAATTGATGGGTTGAAAACTACATTTGTAAACATTGGTGTCGGTAATGTGCATGACATTACGGGCCAAGCAGAGGTTGCGAGTTCGAAAATTGGAGCGTATTGCAGCCGCAGGGCATTAGCTGCTTCTTCGGCACTTTGTACTCTACCGCCTGTCGTGAAAAGTGGAGGGATTCCATACTTCACTTTACGAAGCTCATTGACATGCCTATATAGCAGGTTGTTGTTTGTCATGAATTTTTTGGCTAGGCACTGTTGATAAGTTACTTTGTCCTCACGGACAAGTGCAGTGCAATGGTTGCGATGGATCAGGAAATTGCCCCAAGTCTCTGAGTCGGAGTTAATCTTGTAAGCACGCCATGCTGCATCTCTTATCGCCAGGCATTTTCGAGTCCCGCTCCTTAGAATTGAAGGCATTTTTGCGGGCCGAAGGGGCTTGGTCTCTGATGCTCTGTTGACGATGTTGCTGAATCTATTAACGAACTCTGCCCAAACGTTGTCAAGGGGACTTTTGTTTGAGAATTCCCAAGCAGCTGCGTCGGCGAGTTCTTTCAATACGTGGTAACGTGTGATTGTATGAGTTAGTTCCGAGTGCTCAGATGGATACTCTGCATAACACACATAGTTAAACGTTATTACTACATGGTCACTGAGACCTAATGGACTATCCATCAATAACTTGTGAACCATGAGCTCTTCATTCGTGAGCACAAGGTCCAATATGGACGGTTTGTTTGCTGTCCTGAATCTAGTGGGCATGGTGACATGATTGTACAAGGGAATATTAACGATCAGTTCATGCAAGTCTGCTTTGAACTGCTCACTGGACGATGACAAAACCTCCAGATTGTGTAGATTGAAGCCACCGGAGATGAGAATGTGGTTGTACCTAGTGCGTGTTAATCTGCTCAGGCCACGGATCAAGCGGGAATCCATTTCCGGAGTGGACGTCGGGGGGCGGTAAACGACAGCTACGAGACATGCGTCGTTGTGTCTTAGTCGGAGACGGCACCAGAGTGAGTCGGTAACGTGTGTTTCCAGATCATCAACTATCGTACATTGTAGATCGCTGCGGTAGTAGAGTAGGACCCCACCTCCTCTGCTGGGGCGGTCGTTCCGGATGAGTGACATTCCGGCTATCTCAACCTGAGCATCAGTCACCTCTTGGTGTAACCAAGTTTCGGTAATAGAAATTAGGTCCCAAGCATTTGCAACATGACGTAGCCGAAGTTCGGTAATTTTACTGAGAAGCCCTTGGGCGTTAGTGCACATACATGAAAGTTTCTCAGATTTAATCAATGTTTCGGAGGTTGTACAACTCATATGTGAAGTTTCGCCGACCAGTGAGTGGCCGGCGACTAATCGTTTTTCCGATGTGTACTTGGTGAAGAGTTTAACGCCTTATTCTTCGTCCGTGTTGTTAGTCCCGTATCTAATCTTCGACGTTAGTGTAAGGTGTCGGGTCAATATCATCTTCTACAGGTTGTATGGGCTCATTCGGCACACTACTGGTGCATTGTTCTTTCATAGATCCTAACGCGTTTGGTTCTTTGAGTGACATATCATCTCTAGGATGCGTATCGCTGATTGTCTTCAGCCGAACCTCAGATGGTAGCCTGCAACGGAACATGTACCAGCTTTTTAGCATCCGTGCTACCATATGTTTTGACTGAAGGACCACCTTCAACACTCTCGGGTCACTTCCTTTGTAGTTCGGTGATGTACGCAGTCGTGACATAGATTTCGCTAACACATCATCCAAAAGGGTGGACATGAGGCTCTTCCGTGCACCCATCTGACCAAAGCTCAGGAGTAAAGTTTGCCTTCGACCATACCAATCCGCTCGTAATGCTGGAGCAACTGCAATTCAAAAGGCCGTGAAGTCATTCATTACTATGGTTCGATATGTTGGATCACTAGTGATGAACCGCATTCAAATGCTCAGAGAAGACAAACCCACATATCCGAACAGTATGGTAAAAACACGGCGCTAAGCATAATCTGCTGTACAAGTATGACAGTGGCCAACGAAAGGTGAGGTAAAGAGTTCATATACGCAGAACGGCGGATGGTCCAACAACAACGGTTATGGAAGCAGGTGTAGGATAATTTTTTGCATTTCACCACATAAGCTTTGCTAGAATATCAGCCTTAATCAGCTGACGATTCACCAGTTCGCAGTCAGCACAGCCTTGAGTTTCTTGCCAGTGTTCTAGAACATGGCCTAACCGAACACGTACAGCAGTACACTCGGTGGCGAGACGGTCAAAACCCGTCGAAACTCGACTTGCTGCTCACCAACGAGCCACATCTAATTGACAACGTTAATTTGAGCGCCCCAGTTTGTGCAAGTGATCATGTAGTTATCAGTTTTCGTGTGGTGGCGAACGTCACGCTCAACGCTAAAGCACTGCCCATCAGGCTTAACTTTCGTCGAGCGGACTATGACGCGATCAAAGATTTCCTCTCACGAGTCGACTGGTCCCTGGCAGCACAAACCCCCACAGTCGACGACCATTGGAGCTACATCGCCGCTCACATCCACGACGCAATTAGGGCACACGTCCCCACAGTGCGCGCTTATGCGCCGAAACGCCACAGGCAACTTCAGCCTGCTACGCTTAGGCTGATCAGGGAGAAGAAAGCCCTCTGGGACAGATTCTTACTTTTTGGTGACTCTGTTTCGCGAGCACAATACTGTAGAGTGCGAAATTCCTGTATAGCAGCTGTTCGCCAGGACAGAAAAGCGTACCAGCTCTCTCTCGCTAAAAGCTTCACCGATAACCCCAAGGTCTTCTTTAAGCATATAGCGTCTCTCACTAAATCGCGCGCTGCCGTTGGCAGCCTGCTCGGACCCGTAGGCAATACCACAACGTCGGACAAAGAAGCTGCGGAATTGCTGAAGACTCAGTACGAGTCCGTTTTCGGCACCTTTGCATGCAGTACAATGGAAGGCGCTAACTTTACCCCCATCACTGCCAGACATCCCGTGCAGTTTACATCAGAGAAAGTCCTGGAGAAATTAAAAAAATTAAGGACAGACAAATCGCCGGGTTTGGATGGGATCCCTCCCATTTTTCTACGTGAGTGCGCCACTGTACTGGCCGAGCCGCTTGCCTTACTGTACAGCCGCTCCTACACCAGTGCCGAATACCCGAACGCTTGGAAGCAAGGGGTCATAACGCCGATATACAAGGGTGGTGACAGGACAAACCCCTCTAATTACCGCCCGATAGCACTGCTTTCCACTGCCTCCAAAGTAATGGAGAGTATCATAGACGATTTCTTGCGCTGCCATTTAGAAAGTCTGTCCTTAATAGCCCCGGAACAGCACGGGTTCCGCAGGGCTCACTCGTGCACCACGAATCTTCTCGCAGCCCTTGATTCCTGGACTGCAGAGGCAGACAATCATACTCCAACTGACGTGGTTTACGTGGATTTCTCAAAAGCATTCGACCGGGTCAATCACGCACTGCTGTTGAGTAAACTGCCGAGTTTGGGGATCGACCAGCAAACAATCTGCTGGCTAAGTACCTACCTGTCTGGCCGCACCTACCGAGTTCGTGTAAACGGCGCACTCTCCAGCGCTCTGGCTGCAACGACCGGGGTGCCCCAGGGATCCATCCTCGGGCCCCTGCTGTTCAATTTGTTCATCAACGACCTCCCATCCTGTATCAGCAGCCACATACTGCTTTATGCGGACGACGCTAAGATATGGCGACCTATCCGCAGGCCAAGTGATCAGGCACTTCTCCAGACAGATATCGATGCTGCTTATTCTTGGGCCTCGAAAAATTCGCTCCCGTTTAACATCGACAAGTGCAAAGTCATGCACATTGGGCAAGGTGTGGCTAATCCGTACAATATCGGCGGTGTGCATCTTAAAGCCACATCCCAGGAACGCGACCTGGGGACCATAATATCCGCCGACCTGAGCCCGAGCGCCAATGTAGCTACACTGGCGCGAAAGGCCAGCGTTCGCCTGACCCTCCTTGGACGTGCACTAGGGTCTTTCCCTAGAGAGACATTTGTCCGTCTCTATAGCACTTTAGTACGTCCGCTGCTGGAGTACAACATACTTGTCCAGCCGCCGTACCTGAAGAAGGACGAGGCCATGCTGGAAACTGTACAGCGCAGAGCCACTAAGAGAGTGGACGGACTATCCCACTTCTCGTATGAGGAGCGTCTGACGGCCCTTAACCTCTTCCCGTTGAAACATCGCAGGCTTCGTGGCGACCTTATCTTAGCTTATTCCGTCCTGACTAATAACAGACACCCAAACGCAGGATTGCTGGTCCGCGGCCGTACAGATCATCTTCGAGGGCACTCACTCAAACTGATGACTCGTAGCAGTCGCCTTCTGTGCCGAAGAAACAGTTTCAGTGTGCGTACTGCCTTCGCTTGGAACGCCCTCCCCGAAGCTGTTGTCTCAGCGCCCAATACGGAGGCCTTCAAACAGCGCCTAGACGCTTGGCTCTTACCTCGCTGGTCTTCCACGTTGCTAAGAACTGGCCATTTGCCAAGCTAACACGCGGCGCTTCCATCATTTTGCTTATATCCAACTTTGCGGAATTTACCTACACCACTCTCTTGTTCCAGGTATCCACGTTCCCACAGTCAACTCGCTGAATTCTTGTGCTGAACACCACTACTGCGTCGAGACCCACAACATCTGGTACCTACCGACGAGATCAGGACCTTGCCGTAAGATCTCGAGGCAGAACCACCGAAAAGCTACGCTTACTCGTTCTGCGTAAACCCGTGAAACCCGTGACCATCATATAAAAGCTCCACCCAACATATTATCGATCGCCGAATTTTGAACAGCCTACCATCTGAGGTGCAACAGCCCTACTATACTTCCTCTGTTCTTCCGTGCTAAATTTATGGGAGCATTGAAATACAACAATGGGAATACATGCTTTCACTTCCTTTTGGCATCCGAGGACGACGGGGCATTAATTCCGAAATCTGCACCTAAGAAGCGCTCCTACACATGAAACGCCCTGCGGATGCAATGTGCCCCCACGTTGCAGAGGGCTTGTCAACAAGTAATCTTCGGAACTTTTTCTCCCAGCCGTCAGAACTCACTCCTATCGCTTTTACCGCTGAATATGTATTACAGAATTTGGCGTATCTGCGCAACCACAGGTCGATACCATTTGTAGTGACCTGGAGATTCCCCTGTTTGGCTGCCGCATGCTGCGTAAAATATTACAAAATCACAAAATTATATTTTCTCGATGTACATAGCAAATTAGCCGCTCGCCTGTTTGAACGTTGTTCACGTTTGTTTGAGTCAACATAGCATCCGCCTTCGAACGGCGCGACGCTCATCGGCTCCGCGGCCATCTTTGCTCTCCACGCACGCGACCACACCTTTCCCCTAGCTAGCTATCTTCGGTGCCTTATTTTTAGCACTAGATAGCGTTCCGCCCCACTTAATAAATTTTTCCTAGCGTTACTTTTGGTGTTCTCCACTCATCGGAGGTTGCCCTTATATTCGCGTATTGGTTCTAAAGCGTACCGATCCTGCTTCTCGCTTTACATTCGTTCAGAGGCACTAAGAGCAGCGGCAAACCAACTGGCAGAAGCTTTGCCTGTTTTTCTTGCGCTACTTAGACCAGAACGAGGTTTCTGTTATCTGGAAGCTTGGAATAATAACTACAGTTCACAAAAGCGGAAGCAGAACTGAACCTTCAAACTACCGCCCAGTATCTCTTCTCCCTATACCAGGAATGTTCGAGGTCCGGCCCGCGTTAACATTTCAACTGTCCTCGGCCTTAACATGAAATAATAAATTTAAGCTTGGATTTTTTCGCATAGACGATGCACTGAACACAATATTCAGTGGCGTCAGATGCAGGCAAAAGCAATGGTGTACTGTTTATTTTTAACTAAATAGGAAAATTCAATCTAGCGCCTCTATTAAAAGGGTCTTAACTAAATCAAAATATAAAGATCACATGTACGCAGTTCCACCTTTCACATCAAAAACTTGCAATAAAAAATTTATGGTGGATTTTGTGAGCAGTGTAATTTTCGTAGAAAGTAGAAGCCCCTATTAAACTTTGCACAATAATCTGCCTCGACGGGGCATCGAACCCCGGACCCACGGGTTTCGATGCCCCGTCGAGGCAGATTATTGTGCAAAGTTTAATCGTAGGTTTTACTTTCTACGCAAAAAAGTTATGACGTATAGTTCTGGTTATTATCTCATTGTCAGATTGAATATGGCCCGACATAATTTTACCTCACAAAATGTGACCATCCTTGCCAAAAGTTTGGATACCCCTGTCGTATGCTGTCCAAGACCATGGAATCTATCGTTGCAGACACGCTGGTGCGTTTTCTGTAACATTATTACTCACGAAAAGCACGGCTTCCGTCCGCAGCGATCGTGCACGAATTTACTGATCGCACGGAGTAGTTGGACCGAGTCGGCTGACTCTGGGGAAGAGGTTGCTGTGGTCTACATAGATTTTTCCAAGGCATTCATTCGTCTAAATCAGCCATTCTCAACAGGAGCCACATGGCCCCCTGGGGGCCATAGGGAATGCCCGGGGGGTCCTGGGAGGAGAAACGTTTTTAGGGGGGCCATAGGGGAGCTATGCCGTGAAAAGTGGGTTGTGCTAACATAACTAACACAGTTTCCGTCTGCGCGCTAATCTATTCTGGTAACTGCCGGTCAGTGAAATGATTTACGCGCGCACAAGTGGCTGTTTACGAAGGTGTGAAAGCCAGATCAGACAGAATTTCCACAGTGAACCAACCGAGCTTTACTCGGGACACTGATGTATCAACTATGCAAGCTGCAGTGATCCTAGTGAAATCTCATCAGGGCGCTGCGGCAGTTACCACCCAAAGCCACACGGACACTAACTCAGTTTTCCTCCGGACACTACCACTGTGTGACAACTCATGTGCCGGTCAGTCTCTCGTTCGGATTCCAGTGCGGTAGCGCGAGGTTGTGCGTTTTCGTCTTCGGTCTCAGCTCACGTGTGGGTCTGGCCGCTAGGTCTCTTTAATCCACAACGTTCCGAATTCTAGTGGCTACTCTGCGCGAGTGACTTAATCTCTCTACAGAGCGTTCGTTCGTTCTGACTGAGTCGAAATAGCTATTGACGCGTTATAACACTTTCTTAACATTCATTTTAGCTGAGACTTGCAAATTAGCGAGCAGTTTTGTCAATTTACATCATACTTGTGGATATCTGGTTTCTTTGGTGAGTAAATAAAACAATTTTTACACAAGGATACTTCTCTTAATATTCATATTAATCAAAGGCCTTACCAGTACGCATTGGGTGCCATGTTTGTCAATAGCCGATGTACGTTTTTGGTTTCCTTCTCGATTCTCCCGTGCCGGTTTCTTGAACTGTCCTACACTTTCTTTCGTGCTTTCCCACATTTTACTTATTATCACCGTTTGCTACAACTTTCTTGTAATGCATGTGCGTCCAATGAGCACAGTCGTCTTGTAAGTTCCATTTGTTTCCTTTATTGGCTTTTATCAAGATCTCTTCTTCAGTCCTTTTAGCTATCCCCACTATTTTCAAAGTCATACTCAGGAATGACTTTTAGGTTGCCTCTAACAGCTTTCTACCCTTCTACATCTTAACATCGTAGCCACCAATAAAGGTTACAAGTATGCTTAACAAATGTCTTAAAATCTCAGGATTAAGCAAGAATAAATTTAGTACCACCAATCATTCACACTAGCTGCGTGTTTCGCCTTGTCGGATGACCTCACTTAACACCCATGAGGTATCTGAGTAAGATAACTAAAACAAAAGCAGTATATATAGGTTACATATTAACAAGTTACGATGACATATTTCAGAAATGAGCTCCACGGTGAAGAAGTAGTATCGGCAGCACTCCATGGAATACCTGTCATTCGGATTTATCGCATTACCTCAAAAAACCACTCTGCCTACGTGTTTCACTTGACCATACATTATTACAAATGAAAGTACGAGGCTAAGTAAACTGAAAAGTCATATAAAAAGTGTTCCTAAGGACGAAGGCAAAAAGTTTGTAGAATTCTTGGGAAAACTGCGGGGTAGGACCGAAAATAGACCAATTTTGAAGGAAATGGTTGTTGACAAAACAAACAATGGCGAATCCAGTGACGGAGTCTTATAAAAGCAGCAACTTGATTGCCGAAAACTGCAGTCCACATAATGTTGGATAAAATATCATCATGCCTTCAATATAACTAATACTGTCTAACCTGAGGAATATAAATCCACAAGAAGTATTTCAAGCTGTTGGGAGGTGCGTGGGATTCTAGTCTGTGATCAATTACACGTAAGAGCCGTGTCAATTAAGCGAACAGTATAGAAGTTGGAGGCGACTGAACCCAACGTGTATTGTGCAGACTACAAAAATAACTAGCGAACCAACCAGAACAAGAAACGGTGCAGCAAGATACTCAACAAAACAACTTTGTGTCAACAGATTTGTCGTCAGTAAAACGAGTGGACGTTTTGAAGGTTAAAACGGTGAATGCTATGTTGGAAAATACTGAAAGAGCGTGTTTTCCGGTACACTACAAGGGTCTCCCCTAGAAGGCTGAAGGATGGAAGCGTTCGCTGGAGCTGTTAGTGGGGGAAAACGGAAGCTGAGGATGGGTGCGAACAATTGCTTGGGCTTGATCAAGGGCTTCCAAGACGGGGTGTGTAGCAGAGTTCGCAGAGTCCATGCTTTTGTTATTTATTAGTCATGATGATGGTGTGGACCAGAGTGCATCATCGGTAGGCCGTCGGGGCGCGGTCGTCGGACTGCAAAAAACTGGCTAGTCCAGAAAAAAGGACGACAGGAGATTCCCTCCACTGCAGACCCGATGGTGCGCTTGGGAGGTGTCACTGCCCTCACCGCACTCCAGTCCACAGTCGTCCTTCCACGAAAAAATCCGGCGTCGTCGTCATCACCACCTAGCCAGGCGTTTGGGGACCAACCCGTTCGTGGCCGTTCTCGGACGAGGGCAACTGAGTGCTTCTTGGTCAGGAAGGGGGCCTTGGGTCGGCTGGCGAGTCACGCCGGGTTGTGTTGAAGCGGTTGGCGAGTCACCCGAGGGTTGCCTTGACAGTTCCGGAGGTTGAGTTTCTGGAAGGTAGAACTCAGAGGGCATGGGCAACGGTAGGCAGAACTGGCTTGACGCCGGACATGGAACATGGCATTTATGATAAGTGCAAATACGCTTTTGAAGTTTTCAACATTTTTGGCTATTTTGTCGATTTTGCAAAACGTTTGCGGATAAGACGCCCGATTTAAAAAAATCTGAAAGACGGACGTTTGACCTTTCTACCGCGTCGGTCGGTTACCTGATATTGAGGCGGGGTAGTTTGAGGGTAAAGGGGGGCGGAGGGTTTCGGGATATCCAGTGCTCGGGAACTCACCGCAGGTGCAGGTGATTGTGTGATAGTATCAGGATGGGTTGCAAGTAGTTCGTCAAAGAAAGCCACTTTGAGGAGGTCGACGGACACTGTTGTTCCATGACCATTCTGGTCTAAAGTGAAATGTTTCGGAGTCCGTTGCAGGACTCTGAAAGGGCCAGTGTAGGGAGGCTGGAGAGGGCGCCGCCGTGCGGAGGAAGACGTGATTGCAAGTAGAGAGTCCGCTGTGTATTTGCATATCTCTAGTCTGCTCATAGGGCGGTGTGAACGAATGCGTTGAGCTAGGGAGGACGCAAAGTAAGGAGGAGGCATACCCGAGGATGTGGGAAGTGAAACGAATTTTCCTGGCAACTTTAGCGTTGTGCCGTAAATCAGCTCTGCTGGTGAACATTGCTAGTCAGCTTTGATGCTGCTGCGAATGATTAAGGGTACAAGCGAAATTACAAGCGAAATGTTTGCGCTCCAGCTAGAGTCGGAGGAGACGCGGAGCGAGGCTTTAAGCTGTCTATGGAAGCGTTCAACTAATCCGTTGGCTTCTGGGTGATGCGTTGTGGTATGAATACAGCGACAGCATGAAAAGTTGTAAAACGTATCGAATTGTGAGGATTCGAGAGGCATTCCTCTGTCAGTTGTAATGGTGGATGACCGTCCGCAGCGCGAGACCCACCGGTTCAAGTAGGACCGGACAACAGTGTCAGCTGTGCACGGTCACGGGAATGGCTTCTGGTCATCTAGTGAAGCGGTCGACACATGTAATAATGTATATGATTCCACGTGAAGGAGGCAAGTGACCTATCAGGTCTAAGTGTACATGTGAGAACGGAGACTCCGGGGCAGGAAATGAGCCAAGAGGACTGCGGGTGTGATGATGTATTTTAGAGCGCTGACATTGAAGGCAGGTGCGAACCCAGGTACGAACATCTTTGTTTACGCGTGGCCAAACGAAACGTTCATTGACAAGTTTCAAAGATGCACGGATACCGGGATGTGCTAGTGAGTGCAGTGCGTCAAAGACTGTGTGTGTAAAGGAGACGGGCACGAGGGATCTAGGACAACCTGTGGAAGTGTCACAGTGAATGGTTCCGTCCGTGGTTTGGAGAGGAACAGGTTGTACATGCAGCGAAGTGGACTGCAGAGTACGTTGTACGTCTTCAGCTTGGGCCTCAGCCTATGCCATGGCGGCAAGGTCGACGGTAAGCAAAAACTGGAGAATGAGGTTGACTCGTGAGAGAGCGTCGGCGAGGGGATTGTCGACACCTGAGATATGACGCATCTTAGCAATGAACTGCGTGGCAAAGTATATGTGTCTTGTTTCCCGTGGTGAATATTTGTCGCAAGCAGAGTTGAAGGTGAAGATGAGGGGCTTGTGGTCAGTGTAGACCGTGAAAGCGCGGCCATCGAGTGTGTGACGGAAGTGATAAATGGCTGGATAAATGGCGAGCGGCTCCCTGCCAGACGTGCTATAGCGGGATTCTGCTGGCTGCAGGCGCGTGGCGAAGAACACAAAGAATCGCGATTACCCACCAACGTGTTAAATAAATAAATAAATAAATAAACGTTTTATTCCTCTGCAGTGCGAGAAAACAGACAAATTGGGTGGTCTTATCAAAATGTACAACGTGATCGCATAATATAGTTACTTATTCGTCTTTCGATCAATGGTTCCCATATGGGTTTTTGAATTGATTAGCAGTTTGGAGAAAGTAGAGAGATAAAGAAAGTGAGAGCAATAATAAATGCAGATTTCACGGAAAGTTCTAGTTAAGTAATACGGTCATCCATGGTACTGTCCCCAGGGGACTTGCTTCCATGCACGATGGGTTTCACCCGTACTTCCATGCTCCAATTGGCTCTGTGTCTGTGTGGCAAGATAGTAAATAGACCATCAGAACTAGGTATCAAATGTCTTTTTTAAGGGCTGTTTTATGCATACATTACAGGCGATGAAGCCTCAGCCCGTTCTGTCATACAGATCAATCAAGTATGGCACTTTTTGTTTTAAGCCAGCGAGTCAGTAGTAATATGATTTGCATGGGTATACTTTTTATTTTGGAAACTGTAATCCGTCACCACAAGAGATCAGTCCAGTCATGACCAACACTTGACAGCTTCACCTCTCTGCGGGCTCCTAGAGACCGAGAAACTGGCCTGCTTGTATACAAATGCTCAGGGACTTTCTAACAAACTGGCTGAACTGAAAGATCGCCAAGCTTCCGGCTCGTATGATGTCATTGGTATCACCGAGACATGGTTGCACACGGGAATGACGGACGCTGAAGTGTCGCTACCCGGCATGTCGTTGATCCGGAAAGAGTGGCTCACAAAAGGAGGAGGGGTAATCCTGTACTACCGAAACGACTTACAGTGCGAAGCCGTGAAGGATTCAGATTCGCAGTTCCCCGACTCTCTTTGGTGCCGGTTGCAGTTAAAAGGTAGGGACGCTTGCCTTATTATCTTGGTGTACCGCGCCCCTAACTCAACACCCGAAACCGACTACCACCTAATGGCTGCTTTAAGGTGCAGTTTACAACCAAAGTACACTCACATTCTTATCATGGGTGATTTCAACGTACATTGTTTAGAAGCCCCTGCCACAACCGGCGAACAATTCAAAATCGATTTACAAGATCTAGTAACTACTGCTCCTCTTTACAACCACATCACTTTGCCCACTCGGTTCAGAACTGGTAACCGGCCATCTGTGTTGGATCTTGTGCTTACCAACAAAGAGCATATGATTGATGCGTTGGTTTTAGACTGCCCGTTGGGTCGCAGTGATCACGCAGTCATCAGTTTCAACTTCGTCTGCTATGCAGAATATCGGAATGATAAAGATGAGACTGTGCGAACCATCACAAGGTACGACCGACTCGCCCAGCTAGTCAGCACCACAACATGGTCTTTCCTCGAAGAAGAACCCCCAGAACTCGCCTGGCTCGAGTTCGTCAACACACTCAGTCAGCTGATTGCACAGGCTTCAGAGATAAAAGCTTACAATAAGTGCAAATCCGTTTCTTTCGTTAGGAGCAGAACCCGAAAATGGATGACAGTACGCAATGCAGCATGGCGAGTGTACAGAGAAGCTCCAGCACCAGAAACGTGGGACAACTACGTAGCCCAACGTAACCACTGCACTCAACTGTTAAGAGAAGACAAAGCCGCCTATCAGCAGAACATCGCAAAATCCTTCAGTGCTAACCACAAACTGCTGTACAAGCACGTTAATAGCCTACGAAAGGTGAGGCAAGGATTTCCTCCACTCAAGACGGCTGACGGCCCAACAAGAACGTCTATGGAAGCTGCAAACGCGCTGCAGATGCAATACGCCCCCACGTTTCAAAGGGTCTCGCCACCAAGCGATCTACCAAGCTTTGTCTTCTGCTCACCAGGACTAACCCACATCAATTTTACCGCAGAGGCTGTATTGCAAAAGCTGACTTCTCTACGCAAACACAGCTCGCCGGGTGTCGACGCCATTCGTCCTAAGGCATTGGGAGTAGCAGCAAACCAACTGGCAGGACATTTAGCTCAGTTTTTCCAGCACTGCTTAGACCAGAACCAAGTTCCCGCCATGTGGAAGCTTGAAATAATAAGCCCGATTCACAAAGGTGGAAGCAGATCTGATCCCTCCAACTACCGCCCAGTAACCCTTCTTCCTATACTCTCCAAGGTCATGGAATCCATAGTTGCCGATGCACTGGTGTGCTATCTGGAAAACTGCAACCTCATCACTCCTGAACAGCACGGTTTCCGTCGACAGCGGTCATGTACAACTAATTTACTCATTGCACGCAGTAGTTGGACCGAGGCAGCCGACGCTGGAGAAGGTGTTGATGTGATATACCTGGATTTTTCCAAGGCTTTCGATCGTCTAGACCATCGGATACTACTATCCAAGCTGCAGCATTACGGGATCGGAGACCTTCTTTTAAGCTGGATCGCCAACATTCTCTTTCAAAGGCAATTAGTGGTCAGAGTTCGGAGCTCTTTATCGGACCCCATACAAGTCGAGTGTGGTGTGCCGCAAGGCTCGGTTCTAGGTCCACGTTTGTTTCTGGTGTTTATTAATGACCTTGCACAGGGAATCGCTTCAAACTTCCTAATGTTTGCCGACGATATCAAGATCTGGCGCAGGATCCAGGCGAACGCCGACCAACATGTGCTCCAAAGTGACTTAGATACAGTGTATCAATGGTCGATCCAAAATTTATTGCATTTCAATGTCAGTAAATGCAAGGTGCTTTCCATCCGACATCAGGGCAGCTACTCATACCGACTCGGAACGGATGTACTGCAAAAATCAACTCTCGAACGTGACTTGGGTGTCCTGGTTCAAGATGACTTGGGTTGCTCCAGGCAATCGGAAAAGGCCTCGAAGACCGGGAATCAACACGTTGGGCTGTTGAGGCGGGCGTTTGGACAAATAAACAGCTCCATATTTCGACAAATGCTCAGTGCGTATGTTCGCCCCCATGGCGAATACGCAATTCAAGCCTGGCATCCATGGCTGAAACACGTCCTTAATGCACTGGAGCAGCCTCAACGCCGCGCATCTAAGAACGTAACTGGAATGCGCAATCTGTCCTACCAGGAGAGGCTGCGACGACTAGGATTGTTCAGTGGAAGCTATCGCAGGCTACGAGGCGACCTGATTATGACATACTTGATTCTGCGAGACCCTCATCATGTGTGCCGCCCTTTACTGCAACTCAGAAGCAATACAAACCTGAGGGGCCACTCATTAAAACTCGCAGAACAATACAGTCGTCTGGAGTGCCGCAGAAATTTCTTTTCCATCCGTGTCTGTCACCCGTGGAATGCTCTCCCAGAATCGGTCGTCTCTGCACCGACACTAACAATATTTAAAAGACGGTTGGACGATGCACTCATCCACTTACACTTTGTTACTTAACACTACGTCTCCATCCTACACCTGGAGTTTACCCTGGAATTATTTGTTGTTAACTGTGGGTGTTGTGAATCTAAGTGGATCGCAGGACTGCAGCGAAGCAAACGATAAGTCCTTATTTTCGTATTTAAAGTGTTAACTATTTTACTATCCTTTTCATCATAATTATTATGTTGATATCCCCACCAACTATCCAACGGGGCTTGTAAAGCAACGCTTCTTAACCCGTATAAATTCATTGTTCTTTGTTCATAATGATGAATACAAACGCTTGCTGATAGGCCAGTCACAATTTGATGGAAAATCTTGGCGAGTGACGACGATGGTACGGAGACATCAGCTTGAAAGGCGTAGTGCATCTACGAACCAGTGCGTCAAAGGAGAAAACAGAATTGGTTAGACGGATTGATAGGAGTAAGATCGTTCTCAAGTATATACTCAAGAATGCAACTAAATGTAGTTAATCTTATATTATTGAAACGAATAGAGGATATGGTGACTTTCATATGTATCCAGGACCTTCCTCATACAAATCATCCATAGTCAACGTTTGGCTTAGTGTTGACCAGATATTTGCAAGTCAGATGAATATTAATCATGCGTATGAATTGTGGACAGGTAGTGCAGTTTCTAATACTCGATGGAAGTTTGTTCCATTTAACGCACATTTTACGGAGAAAAATTTAAGCGGAGCTTTGTGCGAGACTTTGGCATTTTCACTGTGCGCTCGCTGTTTCTTAGTTCATAGCGCATACGAGTCTGAAACTCGAGTTGTGGCTGAGCAGTGAAGGTTAATCCGAATAGTAAGCGGTATAGAAGGCACAGATTAAGTTTGAGTCTGTGTATTCATAGCGGCTCCAGATTTAGCGCCTCGCAACGCTCACGGTATGTCATAGTATTAGGCATGTCCAAAAACCTTCTTGTGAATGATCGCTAAATGTTTTCTAATGCTATAATATCCACTTTTCTCAGATTACTATGCACTATCGTACAGCAATCAAGCTTCGACCTAACACATATTTTAAAGGCTTGAAGCCTGGAATCCCTCAAAATAAGAGTTCGACTTGTATAGGCGATCACTTTTCTGGCAGGAGCCGGCAAGAATATAACATGCTCTAAAAAATTAAATGAGGTAGAATATCTTAGACCAAGGTCTCAGACTGAGCCACACACAGGAATAGGGGTATCGTTTAATGTAGGAAAGTTTAGAGAAGGGCCACAGTCGTGGTACAATAGATTACTCTTGTCAGTGGCAAAGTGCAACTTCCAGGAGTTACTCCAGAGCGCCAATGCGGACAAGTCAGACTGAATATAGGCTAAGTTAGGGCTACATTGCTCAGGGGCGGAACAATACACAATTTTGACATCATCAGCGAAAAGGAACGGCTTCCCATACGATATTTCATAAAAGAGATCGTTGAAATAGGTTAAGAATAAAAGCGGGCCTAGCACGCTACCTTGAATCTCTCCACTAGAGATTGTAGTGGCTTCAGATGTATAGTTACTGATTTTGACTACTTGCTTTCTACCCTCTAGGTAGGAAGACAACCAATCTAGAAGCGAATTTGTGATACCATAGGACATAAGCTTCCGCAACAATAAATTATGTGGGACACGGTTAAAAGCCTTTTGGATGTCAAAAAATATTACGATGATGGCACTTCCGGCGTCTCTTGCTCTAGTCACATAATAAAAATAACCTAACTGACTGGTAGTGCACGACCTACCTTTCAAAAAACCGTGCTGATGTTTACTGAGTAGGCTCATAGAACTCAAATATTCTATTATGCGTTCTTTAACTATCCTCCCCATGATTCTGGAGATAATAGATGTGTGGTGGATTGGGCGGTAAGTTTTTACATCTTGCATAGATCAGCTTTTGTGCCTTGGTATTATAGTTGATTGTTTCCAGTGTATAAGATACTCCCCATTGAGCATAGAAAGTGTAAATACATTAAACAAAAACAGAGGGATGTCTGGACCTCCGTGCTTTACCAGTATTGGAGGGATGTTGTCAGGGCCTGGTGAGCATGATGGCCGAACTATTCTGAGTTGGCGACATATGTCACTAAGTGTAAATTCAACAGTTTGGAGTGTATTTCTGCCTCTGTGTATCAGCTTGAGCTAAGGATCTTCATTCGCATTAGTGCTAAAAGTAGACATGAAGTAGTCATTGAAGATCGAACGTATGATTGTACGGTCGGTTATGGCAGTTCCCTCAGAGTTTGCAATGGTGTTTATACAACTTGATTTTCTATTCTGCCTACGGTCCAAAAGTTTTGAGATGCAGCCTACCACGTTGGCGCCCCTCAGTGCCATTACTTCATCAGAACATAGCATTTTGTGGTGGTCTTGGTATAACGCTGTAAGTAATCTGGTGTGGAGCATCAGCAGAGTAAAATTGTTTGTTTTCCTAAATTTTTTCTTTATTTTATGAAGTTTAGTGGCTACCTTTTTTGAGATGCCTGCACGTGCAGCAGTTATTTAGAACTTCTTGGTCCGTTCTGGAGCCACAGCTTCAACGCAAAGCTGAATGCTGTGGTAGAACTCATTACAAGCAACTTGTACATTCTGTGCTAAGAAGAATGGATCCCAATATGAAGATCTTATAAGATCCGAGAAAATTGACCAATTCACAAAAGAGAATAGGCGGTAAATGATCACTGATTCTATCGGTTTAGAAAGAATTTGGAAAGAACAACCAACGATGTTATGATCACTACCCGGCAACATGCCACTGATGTATGTGGACACATGCGAACATCCCATAGTAAATATTAGATCAAATGTGTTACCGTGCCGTGTAGGTTTTGTGACGTGCTATACCCATTCCAGTTGACCAAGAGTAGACATAAAAGGATTGTTTTTGTGGTTTATTGTTAAGGGACCATGGGATCTCGGGCATATTAAAATCCCCAGCGATTATTTTATTAGTGTATGAGAGGTCAGCAATAAAAGAAAATGTGTCCAACACGGTCACTGTGAGTGTAGACGATAGGGGTCTGTAAATACAACCTACTAAGAGATTTGTTGGATTAATAGAAATTGTAATCCACACCGAATCAGGAAGTTTCCGTAGGAATGGTTCATTCAGAGGCAGAACCAAGTATTTGTATTTGACGTAGAGTATACAGCCACCACCTCTCACATAAAGGCGGTCATTACGAAAGATGTTATAACCCAGTATCCTAAACAATGTGTCAGACATCTCTGCTGAACACCATGTTTCTGTAATTAGTACTATATCAGGAGAAGAAAGGTGAAGAATATTACGCAGGAAGTGTATTTTATTTAACTATGAACGGGAATTAATTAAAAGTAAGTGCAGTGTCTTGTTAGCCGCTGGGTTGTCTACAGGAATCCAGGTACAGGATCCCAACGAGGTGGTATTTGGAAAGAGTGGAGTGGGGGTGGTGGATACGGAGAACATATAATTTGCGGAATTAGTGTCATTTGGGGGTGTGGCGGGTAAAATGACACTGGACCCCCCAAGAAAGGTCGGAAGGGTGAAATACTGGGAAAATGGCGACCCACTGGGAGATTACTGTTTGCTGGCTGTTGCACATAACCTACGTGCCAGTTAAGATTATTTACATGTTGAGGTAGTTTGAGAGGATTTTGGTTGGGCCAATTTCTCTCAGCTACTTGAAGTCCACTAGCAAGTGGCTCACAAGTTATTGAGCGCACAGGTCGCATATTCAAATGCTGCATGGTTGGAGATATGCCGATGGTCTGTTGGTTTTCAGTGCTGTTGTTGGAGGAGGGCTTCTACTGCGATGTGTGAGGCACCAGTCGCACTAGAATGGGGCGGAGTCGATTCGGAATGAGCGAGGAGGGCTACGTTGGAGATAGAAGCCTTGAGCTCGGCGAAGGCTTTCTGTGCTGTGTCGGAGAAAGCGAACTTACGTTCATTCCCTTTGCGTAGGTCAGTCAGAAACTCCATGAGCTGAACGCAGCGCGGAATGAAACCTCGATAGTGTTTAACCGAACCACAAAATCGACGGAGGTGCTTGAATGAAGTCGGAGCTAGGAAGTCCTTGATTGCCTGGATCTTATCCGGAAGGACTTCAATACCAGACGATGAAATGAGTTGGCCTAGGAATTATATCGTCGATTTGTCGAGTTCGCACTTAGTCGGGTTGACTGTAACACCGTGTTGGGTCAAGCGCTGGAAGAGAGTTCGAAGGTTGTTGTGGTGCTCTTGTTCCGATGAACTGGCTACTCACATATCATCGAGGAAGGCATAAGCGAAGTCTAGGCCAGGAGTGACATCGTGGATGAAGCGTTGGAAGATTTGTGGGGTGTTGCATAGTCCAAATGGCATTCTTAAAAATTAAAACAAGTCGAAAGGAGTGACAACGACTGCTTTAGGAATGTCATTGTCTTCTACTGGTATCTGGTGATAGGCGCGAACGAGATCGATCTTGCTAATGATCGTCTTACCTGTGAAGCATGCGGTAAGGTCTTGCATGTGTGGGATGGGATACCTACGGGGGACGGTTAACCGTTTGAGTGCGCGGTAATCACCGCAAGGGCGCCAGTCAACAGATTTCTTGGGGACAATCTGCAGCGGAGAGGAATAAGGGCCGTCGGAAAGGCGGATTATTCATAGTTCGAGCATGTGCTCAAACTCCGCCCTAGCTGCCTTTAGTTTCTTGGGCGATAGTCGGCGTGAACGGCATGAGACGGGTGGGCCATTCGTCCGTATGTGGTGCGCAACTTTGGATGTCACGGACAAAGCTGAATTCATTGGCTGAACGAGCTTGGAATACTGAGAAAAGAGGTTAACGTAGTCTGGCGAGGTCTGAAGAAAGGCGTAGACTGGTGTTATAGATGCGATATCGGCGGTGATTCCAAGTGCACTGAGTTTCGTTGCAGTGTCGACTATCATCTGGCGTTTCGCATCGACTAAATGGTCGAAATGCCTGAGAAAGTCAATGCCGATGATGGCAGAGGGGACTGCAGGGACGGTGAATACCCAGCGGAACGTGCGCCGAAGACCTAGGTCCAGGGTAAACGACCGATGACATTAGGTGGCTTTTGGCGTGCCACTGACGGCACTTAGGCTTGTAGACAAAGAAGCGATAGGCTCACCTGGCATAGGTGGAATGACGCTGATTTCCGCCGCGGTATCAACTAAGAGCTGGGTCTCGGAATCATAATCCCTAATGTAGATGAGACGACTTTGGGATTTGCCAACTCCGTTAGTCGCCATTACTTGTCGGCCTAGAAATTTCCCTGCTTCGCGGCGGAGAAACTGCATGGTTGCTTGCAGTTACGGGCTTGTTACCAAAACGCGAGTGGTAAAAGCAAAAGCCTGAATTGTTACGCTTCGTGCGACGGATTGATGAGCTAGAGCTTCAGCTCTGCTTACGGTCTAGGGAGAGTTTCTCGACTTGGCGTTGTAGTGACGCTATTTGCGATGATAAAGCGTCGATTGCTGACGGCTCACTAATCGAGTATGTAGCTGGGGCTACAACGGGGCTAAGCCGAGTGAATGTTCTAGGTTCGTTTGTTGGCTGTTGTCGTTCGATGACACGGTCTGCTAGTTCTGCAAATGCTGCGAGAGGCAGGGTGCTTACCACGGCGTGGAAGGCCTGTGTATTTACCGGGAGATGTCGCATTAACTTTTCGCTGAGAATCCCAGCGTTCATGCTGCATGTGCCTAGGAGCTGTTGCATCTGTCGCAACAAGGCTGAAAGCATCCTGTCCCCTAACTGCAGATCCCTAAACAGTTGCTGCAGTCGGAGCTTGTCAGAAGGCGTGATTCGCTGGATGATCGCCTGCTTTAAAGTCTCATATTTCGCATCGGGAAGGGGCAAGCTATGATGTCTCTCACCTGGGAGGATACAATTTTCCGAGACATCATTTGATGACATTTAGCATTATCAGAAGAAAATTCACAATTGTAAGAAGTGGATTCTAAATGCACAAATCATAACAAAGTATCAGTCTCCCAAAAGGAGGGGAGGCTAGCTCTACGGCACTAACCACGTACGTGGATAGTTAATCATCAGGATTGTTCATCGTGAGAAAGGAAAAAATATATGCAGCAGGTGAGAAAACCAAATCATAGTGAGTAATGAATCAAAGCCACTGGAACGAGCTCACCAGAATGAAAATTCAAAATGGCGGACGGCGTGCTCTGGAGCGGGGTCACAAATTATTGGATGGCGCCTGGGATACTAGTCGGTAATCGATGACACGAAAGAGACGTGTCAATTAACGGAACAGTAGAGAAGTTGGAGGCGACTGAACCCTACGTGTATTGTGCAGGCTACAGAACTAGGAACCGAATCGACCAGAGCGAGAAACGGTGCAGCAAGATACTCACCAAAACAATTTTGTGTCTACGGAAGTGCCGTCAGTGAAATGAGTGGACGTTTTGAAGGTTAAAGCAACGGTAAAATTCAATGTTGCGTAATACGGAAAGAGCGGGTTTTCCGGTAAACTACAAAGCCATACCGTTGAGCAACTCAACTACATCGAGTCGAACAACTGAGATAGCTCAGGACATAGAAATTACCTTAGTTATTTTACTACAGTCCAGAAAATTTTCGTTACAATTAGATAAATCTACCGTACTTGACAAAGACGCTCTTCTCGCGGCATAAGTCCGATTCTTCTATGCCAATGAATTAGTTGAAGAGATGCTGTTTGGCAGGAGAATTAAAGCTCAAACAAAAGGCCAGTCTGTATTTGAGGCAGTCAATAGCTATCTGACTGTAGACTCCATAACAACGCAGAGCTAGTTACATGCGCAACAGATGGTGATGCCGCAAAGGTCGGAATATATGAAGGACCTATGGTCTATCCAAAATTTATTCGCACTTCTATTCATACAATTCACTGGGTGATTCATCGAGATCACCTAGTGGCTAAGAATTTAGGAGGGCACCTAAACGATTTAATGTCAAGTGTTGTAAGAGTAGTCAACAATACCAAAGCGAACCCTCCAAGATCGTACTCTCCAAGAGTTGTGTGAGGAGAACAGTGAAGATTTCCATGCTCCACTGTTGCACGCAAAAGTTAGATGGTTCTCCAAGGACAACTGTCTTAGACTTTATGTTACACTCCGGGATCACCATCATCACATTCCTTTTTGGAACTGATGATGAAAGAGAACTGTTTAACATCTAGGCCATACATGTAGTATCTGCCTGAAGTTTGTGAAAAACGCAACTTCTGAAAAAAGTCCTTCAACGCAAATTGAGCAATCACATCTGGAGCAAAGATGCCATTAACGCTCAAAAGGTTGGGAATTTTCACAGTTCCCAATTCTCGCTGCAGTCACGGAGGAGCTGAAGGTTGAAGAGTTGATGGTTTATGCTAGGCATTTACAACAACTACGAAAAGCAATGAACGATAGGTTCCATAACCCGACCGACATGGAAATCCCGATCTGGATTTTAGACCCATTTGATGTAAAGCCCTGTAATGTTGGAGTTAAAATCCAGGAAATATCAAGGTGCTTCTGTGACACACTAGCAAGATCCAAATACCCGCAATATCAAAGGGATTTTGAACAAAGGCTGATGCTTCTAACAGGTATTCCAGAATGTGGGAAATAGCTGAAATATATTTCCTTGCCTTTCCATCCGCATACTTGCCTGAATGTGGATTCAGCAGAGTGGTTTCTCTAACAAAAAGTAAAATCAGATTGGACATCACAACAAGAGGAGATACTGCGACTCAGGTTGTCAAGTCTGGAGCAGGGCATAAGCAAGTTTGTTCAGTGATATCCGGATTAAAGCATGCATTACAAATTCGACAGAAAAATTGGTAAGACTTTCCTATATAGCTTAATTCAACACATGATTGGCGGCATCCGGTTTCGGATTTGCCTGTCACTGTGGCCAGCCACAGGACGCCTGCGCCTACAGGGGGACCATGGGTGGCTTGCGCTGCACCACCCACATCTCCATCCACACACCCCATATCCAGTGTAAACCCGAAGGAATAAGACCGGGAGGCATGTGGATGGGAGCAACATTCCATCAACGGAGCCGGCCCACACTCCTTCACAGGCAAACACAAGCACACTGTATTTGGGGAATTAAGCGCACACAAGGCGTTGGCTGGACCGTAGTCCGCTCCACACTGACTGCATGGAACCGCTATTCGAGCCTAGCACGACCACAAGTGCCGTGCAACCCGTCCCCTCCAGCAACGACCAACTGTCTCCTGGAGCCAGTAGGAACGAGGTAGTGGGTAAAAGACAGGTAGGCACCTTGTCAACAGTCACATCAAGCGCAGCCACACCGGGGATATCAAGCAACAGCCAATCCCTGAAACGACAAGATGAAATAAAACAAATCCAATAATGCATACAGATACGGTGGCATAACTCCGCTAAATTAGCATATGAAGTAAGTTGGTTAGCAACGAATCCGCGATAAGTAGAAAATGTCCACAAGTTAGTTAAAAATGCTACAAACGCAACAAAATTACCGTAGATAAGCGCAATTAGCATAAGCAACAGATAAAATCTGACATTAATTCAAAGCGATTAACGATTAATGATGACTTACGTGTAATTACAGGTACGTGTCTTGATTTTGCTGGACAACGAGTTATTTTGTGGTTGTACTAGTTCCAAAATAAGTCATATCAGAAAATCAGCAGTGATAGCAAAATTAAAATTTTAGCCATCGTAGCGAAAGATACGAAAAACCTACTGGGAATCACAGAATTACGTCTGTTAGGCGCCGCGGATTGATGAAATCGTGGGGAGCAAGGGTGACCATGAGAAATGGAAAGGTTCAAAAGGGGGCCACGACCGGATAAAGGTTGAGAATGGCTAGTCTAGGTCATCAGATACTTCATTTCAAGCTCCAGTATTGCGGCGTCGGTGAGCATCTTATAAGCTGGATGGGCAACTTTCTTCTTCAACGACAATTAGTGGTCAGAATTTAGAGCTCTTTATCAGACCTCATACAAATCGAGTGTGGTGTGCCGCAAGGCTCAGTTCCAGGTTCGCGATTCTTGCTGGTGTTTATTAATGGTATTGCAGAGGCAATCGATTCATTCTTCCTACTACTTGTCGACGACATCAAGCTTTGGCGCAGGAATCAGGTGAATGCTGACCAGCATCTGTTTCAGAGTGACTTAGATGCGTCACATCAGTGGTCAATAAAAATTTACTACCTTCCAACGTGAGTAAGTGCAGGGTGCTTTCCATCCGACATCAGAGCAGCTACTCATACCGGCCCGGAACAAATATACCACGACGATCAACTCTCGAACGTGACTTGGGTGTCCTGGTTCAAGATGACATAATTTGCTCTACGCAATCCGAAAACGTCTCGGAGACCGGAAACCAACACGTGGGTCGGTTGCGAAGGGCGTTCGGACAAATGGACATCACTATTTTCGGACAGACCCAGTGCGTATGTTTGACCCCATGTCGAATACGCTATTCAAGCCTGGCATCCGTGGTTGAAACGCGACCTTATTGCAATGGAGCACCCAAGACGTCGGGCATCTAATTACGTCAGTTGAACGCCCAATCTCAGATAGAAGCAGAGAATTAAACGACTTGTGGTATTCAGCAGATGATGTTGCAGATTAAGAGACAATCTCATAATGACCTAGCTGGTTCTTCATGACGCACACAATGTGTGCCATTCCTTACTGCAACTCGGTAGCAACACAAACCTGAGAGGTCAATCACTGAAATTTGAAGAACAGTCTAGCCACCTGGAATGCCACAGAAATTTCTTTTCCATTTGTGTACCCTGACGGTAGAATGTTCTGCCTGAATCGGTCGTCTCTGCATCGGTACTAACCATATTTAAAAACGGTTAGATGATGAACTCATCCACTTGCACTTCGTTACTTAGCACTCTCGCAATCCTACACCTGGAATACACCTGGGATTTCATTGCTGTTACTTGTGAGTGTTGTGAAACAACGCGCGTTGCAAGACTACAGCGAAACAAACCGTAAATCCTTCGTCTCATACTTAAAGTATTAACTGTTTTATTATTATTTTTCGATAACCCCTAAAAGCTACCCAGCGGGACTTGTAAAGCAATGCTTCTAAAAACGTATAAATTTATTGTTCATCGTTCAAGCGAACTGGATCCCCGGTAGTCGTTTCGCCTACTGAACATAAGTAAGTTATTCTATCCAGTAACCAGTTTGTTGCCTGTTGCGACGTGTACGCTGGGCACAGAATGATTGGCCTCCTTTTCCTAATTGGTTGATCCAGAGTCATTTCACATTATTGCTAAATCTTTGAGTTTACTGGGAAAAACTGAACTCAAAATCTTTCGTCCTTCTTTAAGTGGCATTCTTCACAAACGCACTTTCGATTTCGTTAAATTCGCTTTACCAGCCTTTATGCATTGGGAAAACACACAGCTGCTTTACCTTTGTACATGTCTGTTGATGATTTCCACATCTTCTGCTCTCGGCTTTCGACACTGATTTGATGCTGAGCCCTGTGCACGACGTTCTCCAGTTCACTATTTTGGTCACCAGTTTAATCTGGATAGTAATGCCATGGTGGTGTAGTTGGCTCATACGTCACCATGAGGTTTAAGACCAAACGGATGAAATTGACTAGTAAACTGGCAGATGAATTTATGAGTAATCGCTGGTATGTCAAAAACCTGTTAACTGACCAACGTAACTATCATTCTCGTGGCAAAAGGCTACACATGTAGAGTCCATTGTAGAATTCTGAAAATTGCTATTTGAATACAATTGAGAGCACGGTAAGTGCGTAAGAGCTCTCTCGGAAGTTGTGGAGGCAACATTAGACGCAGTCAAACACAAATAGAACGTGGGAGACCAGGTGAGTTTTGTTTCGAGGTTGGGCATTGGTGATGGCAATTTACTAGGTTTGAATGTGATTCGATAGTGCTTAGGGTTAAATCTAGGGACAAATCCGAGATAAGTTACTGAAGTAGAGCGAAAAGTGCCGAAAACAGTGTAAAATGTCCTCAAGCAGCGGCTAAAGAAACCTATGTCTATCGCCGGCCATCAATGGGTCGCTCCATCCGTCAAACACATGGACGCAAGCAGTGGAGAAAACTCAAAGTACGGCTGTGGTTTACAATGAACTATGAATTTACACGGGTTAAGAAGCAATGCTTTACATGTCTCGTTGGGTGGTTTTCCAGTTATCGAAAAATAAAAGAATAGTGGTTAGTTACGTTTAAAAGAGGTGCTTATCGTTTATTTCGCTGTAGTCCTGCGATCCGTGTAGTTTCACAGAACAAACATGTAACAGCAGACAAATGCAAGTAAATTCCCGGAGCGGGATAGAGATGTAATAATAGGTAACAAAATGTAGGTGAGTAAGTGAGTCATCCAAATGTCCTTTAAATATGGATAGTGATGCTGCATAAATGACCGACTCTGGAAGAGCATTTCACGGGTGACACAAGCAGACGGAAAAGAAATTCCTGCGGCAATCCAGGCGGTTGTGCTGTTCTGCCAGTATTAGTGTGTGACATCTCAAATTGGTATTACTGTTGAGTTGCAGTAAAGAGCGGCACACATGATGTGGATCGTGCAGAATTAAACACACCATTATCAAGCAACTTCGTAAGCGGTGGTAACGTGCGCTGAATAACCCCAATCGTCCCAACATCTCCTCCTATGGAAGACGGTGCATTCTAATAAGGTACTTTGATGCTCTATGTTGGGGCTGCTCCAATGCACTAAGGTCGTGTTTTAGCCATGGATGTCAGGCTTGAATTGCATATTCGACATGAGGACGAACATACGCACTAAGCATCTGCCGGAAAATAGAGCTATCCATTTGTCCGAACGCCTGTTCTAACAACCCCACATGTTGGTTACCAGTTTTGGAGGCTTTCGCGGATTGCTTGTATTACATCCGTCGATGGTATCGATTAGTTAGTTCAGCCACACCACGTTCTTATTAATTTGTCTCGCATTGACCGATCAAAAGTTTCTCACTTCATACTTTAACTCGTGTGTCGGGTGAATCGTGTTGCAGTGCTTCGTACTGTGCCTTGTTCTTGCACAACTGCGGTCGGGGGGCCTGCTTTACCTGATTTCGTTACTACCTATTATTGGCGACGGGATCCAAATGAACTCTATCATTAATCCCCCTGCTAACTTTTGGTCTTGCGCTGATGAGAAACCGAGCTGGATGAAGTGGAAGAAATCATTTGTCAACTACTTGGAACTACAGCCTGTTTTTAATCTTATGATTTCACTTTCGGAGTCCCACAAAATACGGCTATTCAGACAAGTGCTGGGAGACGAACGCTAGAGAAATTATGATGCACTATATGTGAAAAATCGTGACACTATTACATCGGCCTTGGATAAGCTACAACACTGTGGTGATCGAAACAGAATGTGTATACTGCAAGATACTGCTTTTCAAAGTTTGTACAGAAACCGAACGAGAGCGTCAAGGACTTCATTGCACACATCCATCAGTTTATTCCCGAGTGTAAATACAATGAAATTCCGCCCGACAAATTTGAAGAGGAAATGAAAATACAGTGCATAATTGTGAAGATTCTGGACAAAAGTGCGCGGGAAAATTGTTCTCTCTGAATGAGTCAGATACCACGTGGGAGAATGCATGTTTAATAGTTCGACAAAGGGAGAATATCTCGCACCAGCTACGTGAATTCACTGCCCATCCAGCCGTCGAGGCTGTTCACGTAGTTGCTAAACCACGGACTCCAGGTGATCCTCGAAAACAGTTCGTGTACTATCGTTGCGGGATGCGACATGCTCGCGTTTCTGAGTGTCGCGACAAAGAAATCATCTACCGAAAATGTGGTATAATAAGCAACCTAGCCCGCGTGTGTAGATCGAAACCAGCCACAATAACCAATCTTCCTCAATTGAGGTGCCATAATGCTGCCGCTTACGGAGAAAAAGGTTCTGGGAGACCCAGACAACGATCTAATTGCCGTCTGCTAGAATACCGTATCACCAATAAGTGCCCTCCATATACGATTCGCTTGATGTTCGAGAATGAAACGATCGACTCGGAACTGGATACAGGGGCTGCAGTTACCATTATAAACAGTGATTCAATTATCAGCCTGCCGCCCTTACAATCATGTGACACCAAATTGCAATCCTACACGGGAGGTCCGATTAGGGCCTTGGGAAAGTGCATGGTTAAAATCATGCACGGCCAGTGGGGATTAACTCTACCTTTGATCGTGGTACCTAGAAAAAGACCAAATCTTTTGGGCAGAAATTGGATCTGATACTTCCCTGAAACGATGTAGATTAATGAGATTGTGAGAGATGATCGCAGTCTAAGCGATCTGTTGAACCAATTTTCTTCTTTATTCGAAAGTAAGTTGGGAAAGCTGAAACATTTCAAAGTTTCCATCAATCTACGGAAGAACAACAATGTCAAGTTTTACAAAGCACAAACATTACTGTACGCTATGCATCCAGAGTTGAAGTAGAACTACAACGGCTACAATTCGAAGGCTTAATCATACCCGTACGACACTCGGATTGGGGTACCCCAATTGTTCCTGTACTCAAACCCGACGGTATCGTTCGTATCTGTGGAGACTATAAGTTAACTGTCAATCAAGCTACCAAGAAGGAAAGGTATCCTTTAGCACGCATTTGTAAGTTACGTTATCCGGTGGCCAAAAATTTTCTAAGCTTGATCCTAGTCACGCATATCTTAAAGTTGAACTTGATGAGGACTCACGTGAACTAACCACCATAACTACACATCTTGGACTATTTCAGTATACTCGTCTTCCTTTCTGAATAAGCTCCACCCCCAGCATCTTCCAGCGGATTGTGGATGATACTTATTGGGATGATTTGACTTATTTGGATGATATCCTGGTTTCTGGCTGAAGTAATGCTGAACATCTAAAGACACTTCGGACGGTGTTGGAACGTTTGGAATCGGATGGATCGAAACTGAAGAAATGTAAATGTGAGTTTTTGTCTGAATCTGTTTGTTATCTTAGTCACAAACTTAATAAGAGGTCTGCATGTTTTGCAGGATAAAGTATCCCCAAGTATGCAGGTACCGCAGCCTAAGAATGTTGATGAACTCCTATCATTCTTAGGAATGTTATCACACTATCGTCGTATTTTACCGGGAGCATCAACTAGTTTAGCTCCTTTGAACGCACTGCTACATAAAAACACCCCGTGGGTGTGGAATGATGGGCATCAGTCCGCTTTCATACGTGCTAAAAACTGTTTAGCATCGGTTCTAGTTTTGGTTCACTACGATAGAAAAAAGCCTCTGATCATTCAGTGTGATACTTCTCCATACGGAGTTGGAGCAGTTTTGTGTCATAAAATATCGAATGATGCAATTCATCCGATTGCTTTCGATTCGCGTACCTTACAACCGGCTGAAAAAGTTACAACTTGATCGAGAGGCTTTATCAGTAATCTTTGGTGTCAAGAAATTTCACCAGTCTATTTGGAGTAGTCATTTTGATATCCAAACTGATCCCAAACCGCTGATATTCTTATTGGGTGATTCTAAGGGGATCCATCAATTGTTTTCACCTAGAATGCAACCATGGCCCCTAATCCTTAGTGGGTATGAATACAAAATCTCTTACATCCCAGGCTCTAAAAATTGTACGGCGGATGCCCTAAGTCGGTTCCCGCACGCGATATCCGCAGGGCCAACAGATGCACCGGTGAAGTTAGTTAATTTGATACAGGACCTCGACACTACCCCTTTGACAAGTGACGTCATACGTCGATGGACCGATCGGGATCCCAAACTAGCCTCCGTGATACGTTTCACGAAACTGGGCTGACCTAGTAGAATTCCGGCTGATTTGAAACCATTTGGGCTTCGGAAAAATTAGCTGAATATACACGATGGTTGCATATTTAGGGGCTCACGTTTGGTTTCACCGTCGAAAGCGCGCTTCTTCAATTTAAGTGAACTTCACAATGGACTTCTAGGTGTTGCCCGAATGAAGGCCCTTGCACGCGGCTATTGCTGGTGGCCCGAAATTGAAAAATACTTGAAAACGTGTGATCACTGCAAACAATATCAGTCGAATAAATCTCCAGGTCCAATAGCCCCTTAGCGTTGGCCTGGAAGATCATGGCAGCGTATCCATGCAGACTATTTTGGTCCTTTGAATAAAACATTTTTCCTGTTGACAGTCAGTGCCTATTCGAAATGGATTGATGTTTATCCAGTGTTACGTTCCACGGCTGAAACAGTCATTTCAAAGATGCGATCATCTTTTGCGGTTTTCGGAATACCTGAAACTATTTGTACAGATAATGGGTCCTGTTTTACCAGTAAGGTGTTTGAGAGCTTTATGCAGAACAATGGCATACAACACGTGTGTACATCTCCATATCATCCTACGTCAAATGGATTGGCCGAAAGCGCGGTGCAGACGGTAAGGAGGCCCGCTAAAGCAGGTATCGGGAACCATACAAACGCGATTAGATCGATTAGTTTTTGCCTACAGAACAACTCCGACAGAGGCCACAAGTAAATCCACCGCAAAACTGATGTTCGGTAGAACACTTCGTACTAGATTACACCTATTATTTCCTAATCGTCGAGTGCAAATGGAAGCAAAACAACACAATACACCCATGTTGGACAGCGATCACGATGTTATTTTCTAATCGGGAGATCCTGTGTATACACGACTACCACGAACAGTCCCGGCAGCCCGCAACCGTGGTTACAAGTGATGGTACTCAGTCTGACCTAGAGTTAAGGGGAGGGTCTAAGCTGAAAAATCGTAATTTTTGACCATTTTGGAAAACCATACAAATTTCAACTGCAGTCATCCTAGAATATAAATCTGCGAACCATTTTTCTGTTAGCATCTTCTGTAATGCTGTATTTCAGCATTTTGTGAAGCATGTGTGACTTGTTTTTCTATGTATTCAAGCTCATTATATATACGTAAATTTTAAAATGTTGCATCTCGGCTTGTAGACGTCCTAGAAACTACATTCAAGTTGCATTCGATTCGGCTTTGCAAGGCCTATGTCATAATTCTTCATTACCATGCAGTTTAAAAGAACCATTTTCATTGGTTCTTAAAGTGAGAGAAGAGTCATTTGAACCAATCAGCCAGCTCGTCTAATCGGTTGCTAGTAAGCCACCATCTTGGATTTTTCAAAACACGGCACTCGTGTATGTGAAGATTTTGTGAGCACATCTTCGCTAATTATGAGAAAACGAAAAGAAAAGGCAGCTTTTACACAAAGGAAACGTAGATTGTGTGGCAATCGCTACTCTAAGAAGCAAGAACAAGCTGCTGGAAGTGATGACAATAATCATATTATGCCAGAAACACAAGTTTGATGTAGATGAACCTTCGACATCTGCTTCTAGCATCAAACTTGGATCTCCAAATTCACAGTTGGAGTTTGATACAAATGAGGGGCTAACAGGCTTTCGATTTATTGATGTTAAACTTCTTGTTAACTTTGTAAACAGTTTGTTGTGCCCTCAGTGTAGACAGCCTCTGGGCAAGAACGAATCTTATGTGACTGAAAACAGAAGCTCACTGGCCTCAAAGTTCACTTTCCACTGTCAGTGTCAGCATGAAGTATCATTTATGTCCTCTGCAAAATGTGGGAAGACTTATGAAGTCAATGAAAGGTATCCAGTTGCTCTTGCCATAGGAAGGAATTATAAACATGGCAAGAAATTTCTTGGAAATATGAACATGCCTTCAAATATGCATAAAAGCAGTTTGTCTCTTCATAAGAAGAAGACTCTTCATGCTACACAGGCCAATGCCCTAGAAAGTATGCAGAGAGCTGCAGATGAGATCAAGGAAAAGAAAGGAGAAAATATAACAGTCTCTTGTGATGGTACTTGGCAGAGAAGGGGGTTCCAGAGCAAAAATGGCGTGGTCACAGTGGATGGCCATAACTCGAAGGTTCTCGAGACCTCAGTTTTGTCAAACTATTACAACGCTTGTGCAAAAAACCAGAGGAATAAAACTGAGACCGAGTTTCAGGCATGGAAGTGTTCACATGTACAAGACTGCGACAAGAATCACAGTGGGTCGGCAGGCAACATGGAGCCAGTTGGAGCATTAGAAATATTCCGCCGAAGTGAGCAATTACATGGACTGCACTATGTTTCTTTTCTTGGAGATGGTGACAGTAAATCTTATGCATCTGTATCAAATGCAGAACCACCTGTGTATAATGATGTGAACATTTCCAAACTTGAGTGTTGTGGGCACGTGCAGAAGAGAATGGGGCGACACCTGACCAATAAGGTAACTGAACTGAAAAAAGAGACCTTTATACACAGTGGCAAGAGTGTGCAAGGAATCGGTGGGCGAGGTTGTCTGACAAAGAAGGCAATGTCAAACATTCAAGGACATTATGGGGCTGCAATAAGAAGAAATACTAATAATGTGTCTCAGATGCAAAAAGATACATGGGCCATATGGGAGCATCGCAATCTTGATCACACTAACTGTGGAGACTGGTGTCCTTCCAAGAAGCAGCCAGCTGGAGACTCTGACAGGAATGCTCTACCTCTTTATGTGTACAAGGCTACCAGGCCTGTTTTTGAAACTCTTGCCAGTGAGACATTACTGTCAAAGTGTACCCATGGAAGAACACAAAATACAAATGAAAGTTTTCACAAATTAATTTGGCAAAGGTGTCCGGAGGCTGGTCTTGTTGGAAGGCAAAGGCTTACTCTTGCAGTAGCTGATGCTAAAGTCCGTCGCAAAGAGACTGGACCTTATCGTGGTGCGACGGTTTGCGCACCTCATTGACCCATTGAGCTATACTGGGTGGTGCCTCTAGGCACCTTGAGAGCTACTCCTACCAGATTGGTCAGTGGTGAGAGGTCAGACAAACTCAGTCTCCTGGTCCTCCAGCTTGTGGGTTTGAAATGGGATGGCGTTCATTTCTGTAAAACTAAATCATTGCCACCTCCCCGCTGCCTTGTGGACAGCCTTTTGAGCAAAAAGCTTTGGATGAGGGCCCTAATCGTCCTCCTGTCTAGGTCTGGGCGCCCTGGCAGTATCTCAGCCCACATACAACCATGATATTTTCTTCAAACATAAACTTCATCCTGCATCGGCCGTCGCGCAGATTATCAAGGGTCGCCTTATCTGATGCATACAGCAGGGCGGATAAGCGAAAACATGAAACTGCTGGCGCCTCCCTTCTTTCATTTCCACCTTTTTCTCATACTCCCATCCCGGCCCCCATCACTAACCTTCCTTCTATAATTCCCAGCTTAATTGACAGCAACCGAAATGCCACTGGAGTAGAACCATCTGCAACCACCATCCCACAGCATCTATCGGACGTCTATCGGCAAAAGTCCCACATAAGGCCACGCTATCCCGTTTCCATGGCGACGTTCAACGTTCGCACTCTAAGACAAACAGGTCAACAGGATGCACTCGCAGGCACCTTAGACACACTGGGTATTGATGTGTGTTGTGTGCCCGCAACTTGGATCAATGAACCTAATGGAGTTGTTGAATTAACTGCACCCGGCTTATTCTCTCGTTATTGGTTGTACGCATCCGGAGACGCCGATGAAGCACTCACGGGTCATGCTGGTGTATGTATCATTCTAAGCTCCAAGGCTGTACCATCGTTGGTTGATTGGATTCCGGTGAACAGCCGTTTATGTGCAGCCCGTTTGACGACATCATCCAAGGTTGATTCACGAAGTAGTACAACACGCCGTTTGTTTGTGATTTCCGCTTATGCTCCCACCGACTGCAGTTCAAATGCTGGCAACGACACATTCAATCACGAACTGAAAGCGCTACTACGCAGTGCTACTAGTTCAGATATTATAGTACTTGTAGGGGATATGAACGCACAAATAGGGCGTCTGAGCTCTTCAGAAGCTCAGCTGGGTGGTAATTATGGGCTTAACTCCGAACGAACTGACAAAGGCGAGCGTCTACTACAACTGTGTGCGGAGCACCAGTTGTTTCTTACTAGCACTGCTTTTAGACACAGTGGGCGTCGAAGCGCCACCAGGCGTTCTCCTGTAGCTGACCAGCGATGGACCCAAATTGACCACATAGCCATACCTTACAGGTGGCGCGGTTCCATTCTGGATTGCCGCTCATACTGGAGTACCTGTGTCGACTATGATCATACCTTGGTACGCTGTCGTTTCTCCATGAACTTTACCGGGAGGCGCACCAAGCGTCTCCCCCGATTGGCAACGGAGAAATTGTCTCAGTCCTCGGTCAGGCATGCCTATCAAGAGGCGCTGCGTATCGAACTTCCGCTGCCTTGTCCTAATGACACTGAGCTTCAGTGGAATAGGATCTCGGCCGCCATGCACGACGCAGGAGCATCTGCTTGTGGCACCATCAGTCGTCACTGCACCAGTCACTGGATATCCGAGAGGTCGGTGAACCTGTTGGAATCTAGAAGACACCTCCAGGCTGGCTCTGAACACCATGTAACCAGACGGGCTATTAGGCGTGAACTAAAGCAGAGCTTCCGTGCTGACAAGGAAGTCTGGTGGACCAGTAGGGCTCAAGAAATGGAGGAGGCAGGAGCAGTAGGCAATTACCGCAAGCTCTTCCAGCTAATACGCACCACTGGTCCCAGAAAACCAGGCGTCAGTGAGACAATCAGAGACAGCGCGGGTGCGCTGATACACAATAAGGAGCGCCGTATGGCTCGTTGGGCGCAACACTTTCAAGATCAGTTCAACTGGCCCTCTGCTCCCGGACCTCTTCCTACTCAGGTGATGCAGGACATGCCATGGACGGTTAGTTTAGAGCCTCCGTCAGAGGCCGAGGTCCGAAAAGCGATCACAGCCCTCAATCGTTTTCGGGCCGCTGGCCCGGATTCCCTCCCACCTGCACTATTTAAGGATGGAGGTGAGGTCCTCTGCAAATCACTGACCTCCTTATTCGAATGTATCTGGAACGAAGAGAGTGTGCCAGCTAATTGGAGCGAATCGATTATAGTGGCAATATACAAGAAGGGCAGTCGCACAGACTGTGCGAACCACAGGGGTATTAGCCTAACGCCAGTTGTGACAAAATTACTGGCCTCGATTATCGTTCGTCGCCTCACTGCGGAACGATAATCTCGGATTAGGGAAGAGCAGGCCGGTTTCCGCCCAGGGCGTGGCTGTATAGACCATATATTCACTCTGCGGCAGGTGCTAGAGCAGCGCCACTCATACCGCAGACCAACAATAGCTGTGTTCCTCGATTTCAAGAGTGCGTTCGATTCAGTCGATCGATCGATTCTGTTCAAAATACCTGCGCGGAAAGGTGTTCCCACGAAATATGTGAACATCCTTCGTGCTCTATACTCGAACACTACAGGCCGCGTCAGGGTCTACGGTGTCCTGTCGGATGGCTTTCCGACCACAAATGGCGTTCGTCAGGGTTGTCCGATTTCCCCGTTTTTGTCTAATTTCGTCGTGGATTCTATCATGGAGTGTTCCCTTGCGGAATCTCACGATGTAGGCGTTGAAGTGTTGCCTGGTGAGAGGTTAGTTGATCTAGATTATGCGGACGATATCGTCTTGCTTTTCGACGATGTTGGGGCGACACAATCAACCCTGAATAGCCTGTCCAGAGTGGTCCCATTATTTGGTATGCACTTCGCACCTTCAAAGTGCAAAGTGTTGCTGCAGGACCACTAGCCACTTGATGACCCCTTGACGCTTGCTAACGAGGAACTCGAGGTGGTTGATCAATTCACTTATCTTGGCAGCTGCATCAGCAATGATGGGCGCATAGAAACTGACGTCAGCTCAAGCATTGCAAAGACCAGAGCTGCCTTCTTGAACCTGCGGCATCTTTGGCGACAGAAGGGAGTTTCCCTCCGTCTGAAAGGCCGTGTATACAAGGCCACAGTGCGGGTCGTTCTGCTCTATGGTAGTGAGACTTGGCCCCTTCGGTCTGAAGATCTGAGGCGCCTTCAAGTCTTTGATCATCGTTGTCTACGAAGCATTGCTGGAATCGGATGGCACCAGCGTGTCCGAAACGATCATGTGCGTAGGCGAGTACTAGGAAGTGATAAGCATGCTAGTTCCTTAGAATAAGAGATAGCATTGAATAAGTTGCGTTGGCTCGGGCACGTGCTACGTATGCCTGGTCACCGCTTACTTAGGAGGGCCTTGTTTAGTCTGCCAGGTGTACGGTGGCGCCAGGCTCGAGGTGGACAGAAATTGACTTGGCAGAGGCAAATGAAGTCACTGACGACCAAACTGGGTGCCGTTGGTCCGTCTCATCTTCTGGGCTGGAGTCCACATGACTCGCCTTGTGCTTGGCTCGAGACTTTACAGGACATGGCTCGCAGTAGACACCAGTGGCGCGTCTGCTGCCGTCTCCTAATCGGATTGCCTGTTTAAAGTGTGTTGGTGCTGACTTATCTGCGGGGTAATGGCTGATTATGACGCGGGGCAGTGAAAGCTGCAAGGAAGCTGTTTCGCCGATGCCGCCTTATCTTTGCAGGATAGTCAGCTGTTTGTGACGGTATGTTGTTAACACAAGGTGTAGGCGCTTTGGCTCTGAATGTTTGCTTAGGGCATTAAGGTCTTCAGGTAAGTCCCTCTTCTCTCCCTCCTCTTATTCTCTCTTGCATAGGTCCTCATGGTTGTATGGCAGCGAAGCATCAGTTCAAATGGCTGATGTACTGCTGTTGATGATGTTGATGCTACAAAGGTTTTTAATGATGGAGAGAGGGGTAGGCTGTCTATATTTGAGAAGTTGGGGATGTCTACTGGATTGTATACCAGACTGTGTTGTAATGAACTAGACGGAACAAGAATTCATGCAGCAGCTGCCGGACTTCTGCCAGCTGAACGACGAGCACGGAAAGTAGCGGCTTCAAGGGAGTGTGAAGACATCGAAGATTTCTATCTTGCTGGTGCCCATGAGTATTCCAGGTTAGTTGTTCTACGTAAACAATATCTTGGGACTTCACCAAAATTTGTATAAATTACCGATATGTCAGAAAAGTTTAAATGACTCTTTTTTCATGTACCTCAACTTTAAAGCCATTTTTCTCAAAACTGCGTTTTTTCACTCTTACGTCAGCGTTCTGAGGATAATTTCAAAACTAATGGTCAAAAGTCAATAACATTTGGAGGAAATGCTCTTCTTTAGTTTCTGCATGGAATAAACTAATTTTAAGTATCCTACTTGTGGTCAACTTTCAGCCTCAGTTCAGATTTTTATGCAAATCTGAACATCAGTATTGGAAGATCTAATTCAGATACAGAGTTTAGTTTATTCTAAAGCTAAACTATATCTAAATAACTGCACAAAATTTTAGCTCTATACATAGAATACTTTTTCGATGGGACCCAGAACGCCACAACAACCAATTCGGCATCACTAATTTAGGTACCTTAGTAAAATATGAATAGAAAAAAAACATACTTATCTTTATTTCTCTATCATATATTATTTGCATGATAAATAATGATATTCCCTGCAAAATTTCATGAAGATCTGACCATATCTAGACATATATATCGAGCTTTGAAAAACACACAATTTTTGACTTTTTCAGCTTAGATCCTGTTGGGCGGAGCGTGGGATACTAGTCGGTAAGCAATGACACGTAAGACGTGTCAAATACGACAGTATAGAAGTCGGAGGCCACTGAACACAACGTATATTGTGCAGGCTACAAGAATAAGAAGCGAATCAGACAGAGCGAGAAACGTGCAGCGAGGTACTCACCAAAACGGTTTGTGTCCACGGATGTGCAGTCAGTAAAACAAGTGGACGTTTCGAAGGTTAAAACAACCGTAAAATCCAATGTTACAAAATACTGAAAGAGCTTGTTTTCCGGTACACTACAACCCTCCCCTTAAATGGTCGCGTCTTGAGGTGGCATTCAGAGCACATACGTGAGCGGTGTGTAGAAATACGAGAAAATGTGGAAAATATATCTGACTCAGTCCAGCGGATGGTGGAACAAACCACTCAGGATACGGCGCAAACAACAAACTGTCCACTATTCCGCAGATCTCAACGTGTACCTAAACTTGTTGAACGTTTCATTCCTGGAGTATGACTTTCTCCAAGAGAGAAGAGGATGTTACATCCGTCGATGATATTGATTAATTAGTTCAGCCACACCGCGTTCTTATTGGTTTGCCTCGCATTGACCAATCAATAGTTCCTCACTTCACGCTTTAACTCGTGTGTTTTGGGAGCCATAATGCAGTGCTTCGCCCGATACACTTTGTTTCGTACTGTGTCTTGTTCTTGCGTAACTGCGGTCTGGGGCGTGCTTTGTTTGAATTCGTTACTACGTATTAGCCAGGAACAACTCAATCACCCTGAACCAGTACGCACATATCACGTTTGGTGGTAGCTCACTGCAGCACATGCGTTCCGAGCCTGTAACAGTGGTTGCTCTGGTGTCGTATGAAAAGCACTCACATTGAATTGTAGTGAATTTTGGATGGATCACTAATATGCCGTGTCTAGATCACTCTGAAGTAGTTGCAGATCAGTATTCCACTGAGATTTGCGTTAAATCTTGACGTCATCGACAAACAGCAGCAAATTAGATGTAATTGCCTGTGTGAGGTCATTAATAAATACCAAAAACAATCGGGGACCTGCCACCGAGCCTTGAGGCACACCACATTTAACTTGTATGAGGTCATAGAAGAAGCTCCGAACTCTGACCACCAATTGAAACTGAAGGAGATAGTTGGCGATCCAGCTGTAGCTTGGAAAGGAGTATCCGATGGTCAAGACCAGGGATGTCCAAAGTCCGGCCCGCGTGCTAAATGCCACCTGCATCAACATCTCAACTGACCCGCGACCTCATCATGAAATAAGAAATTCAGGCTTGGACTATTTTCGCACATGTGTATTTTTGTTGTTAGCTTAATGTCAGACTGAATATGGCCCGACATATTTTTACAAAATGTGGCCATTCTTGTAAAATGTTGGACACCCCTGATCTAGACAGTAGAATGTTTTCGAGAAATTCAGGTAGCCACCCTGCACATCAATGAAAATCTTACATATAGCAGTTCCAAGTTCATAACCTTAGAATCAATTGTTCGCCTTCTGGCGGAAGAAGGCAAAGTGAAAACAAGAGAATTGAAAAGACATTGGTATTGGGTCGGGATGTTTAAGTAATAAGAGCAAATTAAGAGAGTTTTGTCGTGGAAGAATCCAGAA
>OX104064.1:165613825-165693798 GCA_944474145.2 Dicrocoelium dendriticum | reverse complement strand
GTTGATGATTTACTCCATCCGACTTTGAATATACACACGAGAAATCGCGCACCATCTTTGGACACAAAACGTCAGTTGAAACGCATTCTGAAGAAATATTTTTATGAAACCTTTTTCGTTTTCATTGGATACTAATCCCGAAGACTTAGTCAAGCTAGTTGGGATCGTTGCTCGTAGATCTATCCGTGTCGTCACCAATGAACACTCAGGAGTCCAACGTTGGACTCTTAAAGGACGGCAGGTATTTAAGAATAAATAAGCTCCTACTTAGACTAAAAGTGCTTATTTTATAGACGAGATGATGAATACTTTAAATTGTAGATACCAATTATGCATTGTCGTCTAAACGACTATTTGTTTTGCTTCTCCGGTTTGATGTGGTCTCTGGTGTGGGCCATGAATTTCGTATTATTTTCATCATCACTCGTGCACGCACGTCGTGGATAGGCACTTGAAGACTAGGACTGGTTGTTAAAGGTCTAATGTATATCGACTCATACGTCTAACTAAGTGAAACTATTCTCGCGATCTATTAAGTGGCTGAAAACCAATAGTGAGTCAACTGTTTGTATGATTATTTACAAGGTTCGAGTGCCAATTATCACCAAGAAGACATCGTTGAATCAGTTCCCGATGACTGTTGACGATGGACCGTCCAGTTCCTACGTGCCAGATTCCGAATTGCATGTGTCAGTTGCGGAGTTCACATCGCGCGTCCCCAAATCGGCGCTGGAGCTGATCGCAGTTTTTCCGCTACGAACTCCGTGTTTCCCTAACATACTTCATGGAACGCCTATCGGTGAGCATAGGTATAAGGATCCACAGTCGCCAGTCATTGTGAGAAGTTTGCCGCGACATAGCAGTTGAAACCATGTTTGTGGCCAGTAGAAACATCCAACTGCGCAACATGCGTACGTTGCTTCCTGAACTATCTTCTGATGCGCGCACACTGATGCCGCCTCCACGTCATTGTCCAGTGAAGACTATCAATGATGGTAAGTACGTACCACTGGGGCTGTAAACGGGCATTTGTAGTGCAACAGAAAACATGCTCTTTCAGTATCTTGTAACATTGGATTTTGTGGTTGTTTTAACCTTCGAAACGTCCATTTGTTTTACTGACTGCACGTCCGTTGTCACAAAACCGTTTTGGTGAGTACCTTGCTGCACGTTTCTCGCTCTGCCTGATTCGCTTCCTATTCTTGTAGCCTGCACAATATACTTTGGGTTCAGTTGCCTCCGCTTAACTTTGCGTCCTCGCTGGCTCAACGCATGCGTTCACTACGCCCGACCCCGCCCCGTGAACAGACTAGAGATGTGCAAATGCACAGCGGACTCTCTACCTGCACTCACGTCTTCCTCCGCAACGACGCAGTGCGGCGCCCTCTCCAGCCTCCCTACACTGGCCCTTTCAGAGTTCTGCAACGGACTCCGAAACATTTTACTAAAAACCAGAATAGTCGCCGAACAACGGTGTCCATCGACCGCCTCAAAGTGGCTTTCTTTGACGAGCCACTTGCAGCCCATCCTGATGCTCTCGCACAAGCACCCGCACCTGTAGTGACTTTACGAGCACTGGATAACCCGGTACCCCTTGACCCGCAACCTATCCCGCCGCAACCCCCGGCAACCGACCGACGCGGTAGACAGGTCAAATGTCCAGTCCGTTTTTCCGATTTTGTAAGCGTTTGCTATTTCCATTAACACGCCTTTTTCGTCTTAAATGGTTATCCTGCGTCTCACCCACAAACGTTTTGCAAAATCGACAAAAAAACCCAAAACATTTTGAAAACCCAAAAAGCGTATTTACTTTTATCATACATGCCATGTTCCCTCTCCGGCGCCAAGCCACTTCCCCTACCATTGCCAACCACCACTGAGTTTTACTTTCCAGAAATTCAACCAACGGAACTGCCCAGGCAACCCTCGAGTGACTCGCCAACCGGCTCAACGCAACCCTGGAGTGACTCGCCAGCCGTCCCAAAGCCCCCTTCCTCATCCAAGGAACAGACAGTCGCCCTCGACCGCAGACCCACGAACGGATTGGTCCCAATACGCCGCCCAGGCATTGCCGACGAAGACGCCGGATTCCTTCGTGGGGCGAGGACGCCCGCATACCTTCGTGGGACGAGGACGCCTGGATTTCTTCGTGGGACGAGGACCGTGGACTAAAGTGCGGTGGGGGAGTGACACCTCCCAAACGCACCGTCGGGTCTGCAGCAAAGGGAAGGTCCTGTCGGCCTTTTTTCTGGACTAGCCAGTTATTTTGCAGTCCGACCAGCCCGCCCCGACGGCCCACCGATGATGCACTCTGGTCCACACGATCGGCATAAATAATAACTAACAAAGGCTGGACCTAGCGAAATCTGCTACACAACCCACTTTGGAAACTCTTACTCAAACCTCTGCAAATATTCACACCCCCTCACCTTTCATTTTCTCCCACTAACAGCTCTATCGAAGGCTTCCATGCTTCAGCCTTCTAGGGGGAGGCCCTTGTAGTGCAACAGAAAACATGCTCTTTCAGTATCTTGTAACATTGGATTTTGTGGTTGTTTTAACCTTCGAAACGTCCATTTGTTTTACTGACTGCACGTCCGTTGTCACAAAACCGTTTTGGTGAGTACCTTGCTGCACGTTTCTCGCTCTGCCTGATTCGCTTCCTATTCTTGTAGCGTGCACAATATGCGTTGGGTTCAGTTGCCTCCGACTTCTATACTGTCGTATTTGACACGTCTTACGTGTCATTGCATACCGACTAGTATCCCAGGCTACGCCGAACACATTTTTGCAGCGTTATGCATATCTTTCATGGCGAAATGCCCTCGCGCATCCGTTTGCATATCCATATTGACGGAATGTCGGTCTTTCGTAGCTCGAGTCCACAGTTGTTGCCAGTATGATTGAGATTGATTATCCTAAATCGGAGATATTTGTGGTTGGGTTGTACTACGAATACCGTAAATCACCAGATGTACGTGAGTTTCTGCAGCCCACTGTGAAGGACCTAAAGGCTGCCCTGAAAGACGGTGTTTGCTTAACAGCCACCAGTCCACTTATTCCGTGCATGAGGATGCTCCAGCGCGTGCTTATATGCGACAGGTAAAACAACATTCCGGATACTACGATTGTGGTAAGTGTACAACTGTCGGTAAGTACGTGACCAATGTAACGGCATTACTCCATATCGGAATACATATGAGTGGGCGCATGACGTTTCCTGTAGACGCTGGAGCTGCCATGCGTACAAACAAGGACTTCCATTCTCGAGGTCAAGCGGAACATGACGCTGGCAATTCACTTTTTGACCAATTGCGCATAAACATCATCTCATGTTTCCCCATCGACTTACACGCATATGCTATGCCTCGCGGTTATCATATTGTGGCGATCATTTGCGCGCACTAGTGAATTCTGTTTACCTGCATCCAAAGTATAAAAAGCCGGCGAACGTCTACTTCTATGTTCGAAAAGTCTTACGACTGCTCTACCGCGGCTTCGCAGGCACAGATAGATAGAAAGCCACCGAATTCCGGCAATTCCTGTTTTATCTGCGATCAGCTGCCATGAGGGGCATCCTTGAAGACAAATTGTACGAAAACTTTATTAACCTGTCCACGGTTACATACATTCTTTGTAGCAAGCGGTGGTGTAGCTACTGTATGAAACGTGTACGGAAGACGCTGTCCGACATCATAGGTCAGATTGCCGCTATGTACGGGGAGAGACAGTTGGTTATTAACGTGCACTGTCTGTTACATGCGTGCGACGATGTACAGCGGCATGGCCCAATGGATGACTAGTCAGTGTTTCCCTTGGAATCGTATCTGTGACAAGTTCAACTGGTTAGTGGACTTAATTTGCCTACATCGCAGACTCATTGAGGGATCATTTGTAAGTAATACTGCTTCTCCTGAATACTATGAAGGCCCTCATTCGATCAAGTTGTCCAAGCGGGGAATCAACTGCTTGCGGTTAATACAGTGTAGATCCCTTATAACAAACCAACATCCGAACAACGAAGTTATGGTTGCGGATCGGCCATGTATTGTAGTGGGCATACGCGTTGATGAACTGAATGTTCAGACATACACTCATGGACAGCCGCTGTTCAGAGTTCGTTCCGTCTAATGATCTACGGATATATATCTGCACCGGAAGCCTTCTTCCAGGATAATGGATTTCCGCAAGCTTTGTAACAGGCAAGTGCCTTGCCGTGCAATGTGAAAATGACAGTGTATTCACCAGTTCAACAAATTAGTAGCTATTACTTTGAGGAACATGTCACCGCGTGATGAGAGCCAAGACATTAATACGCAGCAGGGCGCGGAACTGTATGTTCACAAGATATTAAATGGCAAAACTACAAGGAGTCACCGGGTGCGAAACATGGGAAGCCTACACTATCCAACGAAATCATAGCGTGAACGTGGTACGCGAGGATAAATGAAAGCCCTAATAAGACTTAGCTGAGGAATTCTCTTAAAACCCCAAGCTCCTTTACAGACATGTTAACAAAGTCCGTAAAGTGAAGCTAGGGAATCCTGTCCTACATACGATACGGCGACCAGCACAAGCTGCAACAGAAGCGGCCAACGCCCATTGTCAATGATTATCCCCAAACTTCCCGAGCGAGACTTCATTGCTTATGCTGTTCACGCAAGTCTTACCCCCACAGGGGCTTAGCCATACCTCGTTTACGTCTGCAGATGTTCTGAAAAGGCTTATTTATCTGCGCGAGCATACCTCTTCCGGTACTGCTAATATCCGCCAAAAGCAGCTGAAGTTAGTCGCAATGCATTTGGTGGATCTGTTCCATCAGTTCTTTTGACGATGCCTCGACGATTTGCGGGTTCCAGGGATGTGGAAGCATAGAAACAACACTCTCGCTCACAAGATGCAGAGTCGCGCAAATCCAACCGAAATCGTCTGATAACACACAATCCGGTGCACTGTAAATTCATGCAAGCTATTGATTTCCGGATTTTGGAGCACCCACCATGTGTCTTGGGTTGCAACATGCAATCTCAGTTCTGGTCTCGGTTGACTTTGAAGTCACTCTGTGCCAAAACAATCATTGAGACCGTCCCCGAAGTGGAGGGTTTCGGTATGGCCTCCCAGCCCTGCACTCCTCGACCGACGGTTTCTTCCTGGTTTGGACTGATCAAGCAGAGATATCCGAGCTGAGAATGGAACTCGGTGCATAGTGCTTGGCGGCTATCGCCATGATTACTGAGCCATTGAGCTCCGCGAGCAGTGATTGACACAAGGGTTAAAAGTTTATTTTCGGGTTTTGGAGTACCCGCTCTTCCAAGTTAGGTCTAAAGCCAAGATCTATGGTGAGGGAGCGCTGATCGAAAGTTGTGGGCACGTAGATTCACCGACTGCCACTTAGTCGACTCACTTGGGCGCAGTGGGATCATGCTGAACTCCACATACTAGACTACCGGGAGCATAACCTGTGAGATTCGATCGGCTGTCCAGTATATTTGACTTGTAGTGTTTTGGTTATCGACGTCAGCTGCTAGTACTTGTCAGTCAGCTTCATTTAAGTCGAAATTGGCTGGCAACGATTGCCTGTTGCCCTTGGTCTTTAGCGAACTGGATCTGATGACGCTTGACATCGATTTGTTCGGCCTGCGTTTATCTATTCGTCATTGAATGTGAAGGTTTTGGTACAGTTTCTAGCTGCGCTACGGAAACGTGCCTGATAACGGCAGCTAGGTTATCGTATAGTGCTACGGCGTGTACCCATGTGCTGCAGCTGGTTTAGGCTCAAACGTTGAATTTCCCGTCTTAGTGAGGCTATTTCATCCAAAAGCGTCAGCATTTAATACAGGTTTAGTGTGGGGTTGTTTAATTGAGGTATGGCCTGTATCCATCGAGACGTTTCAGTTGGCCGTGCAATGCTGGACGAAAGGTAAAGTGGATCTGGGTAACCCTCCAGTAAACTGCGTGCAAAGTCAGCGATTTCTGACAATGATTTGAGCTTGGTGAGACATACGCTGGCTTGCACGTGTGCAGGGAAGCGCTACAGCCCAAGTTCAGGAAGAAAAGATGCTCTCATACTTAAATATTTTACGATATGGCGCATCGCCAGTAGAACTATTGACAGTTTCTTGCGTCCTATTAGCAAACCAGAGAAAGGTTGATGCAGATAAGGCTTTCCGATGACAATCCGTTTCATAAGGGTCTCTTTCATAGCGATACGTCGCATCTTCTGTGAGAATCATGCCACGCAGCTGGACTGTGATGTCCGTAGGCAAACGGCATATCAAGTAGTTAAGCTTATCCGAATCTCGAGTGACAGGCCTAATAATGAATTATGCCCATATGATAGCCAATCATAAAATAGTCCATCTCAATAAATGAGGAACTACCAGTTCCTGAATGAAAGATCCGCTCGTCCCCACAAGTTCTGGAAACAGGGCTCATGACAACTAGAGACGAAGTATCTCTCATGTAAATGGAAGGGGTGCCACAAAATGGACAATGAACAATGATTTATCACGGGACAAAAGCCAGTGCTTGACACGTCCCGTAGGATGGTTGGGGTAAATACAATGAAGCTGAAATATTTGTGAGTCACCTACCGAGCGTTTACCGAGATAAGTGAGTTATGGATGACGTTAGGGTTAGATAAAAATCAAGTGTAAGCATACAGAAATACACGGCGTCCAGTGGTCGTTGATGAAAAGCGTGAGAAAAGTAAAATACGATCGCTCCCTTATGCACCGCCACCTTGGGTCCTTATGGCACATAAAACCTGTAGAAGGGCATGATTAACGTGAACCAAAATGGCGTAGTTTAGATAAGGAAGTGCTGGGAGCTAAGAACAACCACAACGTTTTTTGAAAATATCCAAATTAGAGGAGGATACAAATGAGACTGGGAGAGCGTTCCAGGGTTAGCGAACCCGAAGGAAAAGGAAGGAACTATATCGACAATCCAGGCGGCTATATTGTTCCCTCAATTGCAAACAGTTACTCCTGAGCTGCTTGTTGTGGCTAAGTTTCAACAAATGGCGGCATACGTGGTTGGGGTCACTCAGTATGTGGTACGCTGAGCTCGTCGCGTAGCTTTCGAAAGCGTCCGCTGAAGTTCCAAGCAACTTCAGACTTCGGTGATAAGAGTGATTGCGCAGGCCCTTGGCATTCTTTGTTGCTCTTCGTTGTGGTGCCGTTAATGTCTTTAGGTTTCGCTTCAACCAGTTACCAAGCTTGGATGGCGTATTCGACGTGTGTGTGTGCGTATTCGACGTGTATCATTGGGAAGATCGATTGGTCAAATCTCCCGAATGCCCTTCGCAGCAGGCCAAGATAATTGTTTCCCCTTTTCGCAGCTACCTCAGACTGTTTTGAACATTTGGAGTTAACCTGTATGAGCGCACCAAAGTCAGGTTCCCGAGAGCTGGTCTGCAATCCGTGTGCCCCACGCAAATACGTATAGTCATGTCTATAGCGTAATTTGTCTACGTTGAATAGTAAAGCGTTCTGAACTGACCAGTTCGCAATCGTGTTAAGATCGCACTGAAGCCATTTGTGGTCGTCCGGTTCTCTGACCATTCGTCATATCTTGATGTCATCCGCATAAAATAGGAAATCGAAAGCAGTTAATCCCGCTAAATCGTTTAAGAACACCAAGAATAGACGAGGCCCAAGCACCGAGCATTATGGCACACCACATTACAAATCAATTTCATTGGACAGCGGTTCCCGGACTCTCACCTCCAAACGAAGTTCGTGTAGAAAAGTGCTCATACAATTCAGGATTGGGTCGCCAATGCCGTAGTTTTGAAGTTTATGAAGGAGAATTCGATGGTCTAAGCGATCAAAGGCTTTTGAGAATTCCAGGTAGATGACATCGACTCCTGGTCCATCACCAACAGTTTCAGCCCAGCTATTATGTAAGTGGGTAGTAGTACATGGACGCTTTTGACTGAAGCCATGTTACACTGGGGCTATTAGGTTGTGACTTTCCAGATACAGCAACAGCGCATCTACGATGATTGATTCCGTAAGTTTGGATAGTACATGAAGTAGCGTTATTGGACGGTAGCTGGTAGGGTCAGTGCGGCTACCCCTTATGAATAGGAGTGATGATCCTTCGCTCCCATACCGGTGGAATATGGTTCTCCTCTAGACATCGCTGATAGAAAACGGCCAGTAGTTCTGCTAAATCACCAGCTACTGTCCACATAACCTTCGGTCGAATGTTGTCGACTGCAGGAGAACTGTGGATTCGCAAGGATAACAAATTCTACAACACAGCTTTCGCAGTGAAAAGGATGTTGTCTAAACCAGACGGTGGAGTAATAGAAACGAGGAGAATATTTGAGCTCGTTATCTGCTGGAAAGTTTGGGAATAATAAAGCCGTAGGAGATCAGCTGCTTCCATTGTTGACCGCGTGCATCCATCAACCGTGACCAGTGTTAGAATTTCGTGCTTCACCTTAGAAGGCCAGTAATGTGCCAGTACAGAAGTTTGCGGTTCGTGCGGAGTCGCTCCATTAACTCCTGGTGATGCGTAACCTTGTCCTCGTGGGTCATTTTCACAGGTTTCGGCATTTGGGCAGTACTTGTGAGCTCGCTGCGCCAAATCCTTCAGGGACATACAATTATGTGTTCTGCTTCTCAGATATGACTTATAGTTGTTTTTAGGTTGGAAGGACTTCTGCTCCGATGCGTGAGATACTAGTGTGCTAAACGTCTTTGTGAACGCTTCTAAAGCAACACCTGGGGGAATTCGGTTGAGCAAGTCCGATGTATCCTTAACAAGCGTAGATAACACGTTATAGTGCGTGACAGCTTGCACTTTATCATCCTCCTTGTCTGGATATTCCGCATAGCATATAAAGTCAAAGAGTAGAGTAACACGGTCACTGCGACCCAGTGGCGTGTTTGTAACTATCCCGTCGACCATGAGTTCTCCGTTAATGAGCACAAAATCCAGTACCGACGGCTTGTTAGCGGTTCGAAATCTAGTGAGATAGATTAATTGGTTATACAGAGGTTGGTCAGCAATGAGCTCATGCAAGCAGGCTTTAAACTGCGTACCTCGGTTACTGGCGTTTCTATGTCGTGCACATTGAAGTCTCCAGTCATAATAATGTGAGTGTAGAAGTTGTTCAAAGCAAACTGAAAGACGTGGTTCAGTTTGGTCTATTTCCGACGTAGAGGTTGGTACATTACGGCTAGTAGATATGTCCTTGTTCCGCAACCATTGGCGGTACCAAAACGAATCACAAGCGCGGATCTCCGGGTGATCGATAACTTCACATCGATGGTTTGTATGATAAGCATCATATCACCACCCCTTCCAGCTCAGTTGTTCCGAAGCAGTGACATACGGGGTAAATTGATCTCAGAATAGGTTATCTCAAGATCTAACTAGGTCCCTGTAATCATAACGAGTTCCCGCCGTTGTGAGGCATGGAGTTCTTTAGGTTCAGCCAACTTAGTTAGAAGGCCTTGGGCGTTTGGGTACAAGCATGACAGTGTGTTTGTTGCTAGGAGTGCGTTGATGGATGTCAAATTTGTTGGTTTTTAAGCCGACCGTTAGGTGATCGGCCTCTAATCGTTTTTTGGTTTATGAAACTCAGTCAAGTTGCATGGCATCGTAGATTGTTTCAGATTAGAAGTTTCGCTCGTCCTACGCTCTGTCCTGTTGTGTGCCGTGGGTGCTGTTGTGTCCATCTATCCGCAGGACTGTGCAGGCAAAGGATTTACATCGTTTGCAAGTTCTATCGAATCACTTACCACTCGTGGCCTTGTGCCTGCTGTTTGTAGCCGGATCTCGGCTGGCAACCTGGCTAGAAAGTTTGACCAGTTATCTAATAGAATTTGCGTCATTCTCTCGGAGTGTAATACTATTTTCATTCACCTTGGACCGCAGCTATTATAGTTAGGTGCTGACGGAACTCATCAACGATTTGGAAATAACATTACCCAGAGACAGTGCTTCGCGGATTTGGCACCACTGTCCTCGGTCAAGCGTTTGCGCATCGTGATCAGGAGAATCCAGTAGGTCATGAACACCAGGAACAAAGATGGTTTTCATGTTATCGCTATTAGGAACGCTGCATTGATTAACCGCTACTTTGAGCGATCTTTCGATGGAAGATCGCGTAATATGCGCACTCCGCTCAGTGAGTTACGAAGACGAACTTCTGAGAGCAGGACAGCCTCTGTCTCATCCGCCGAGTTCAGTGTTACTGGAAGAATTCGAGGTTCACTAGAGTGCACTGAAGTCGGGTGACACGTTACGCGTCTCAACATAGTGGGCTCAACCGGAATACTAATCGCGTCACAGATGGAAATTCACTGGTCGCAAACCATCTTTTTATCGCGCGAGATTTGGACGTGGGAACGTTAGTATACATGAAAGTTAACGCAGCGCGGCTTGTCTAGCGAGTGTTGAGTTTAAAGTTGTTGATGGTAATAAGGACTGTTTGGAAGGCACCGATGGAGTTGACGGTGAAAGCTGCGTCGCCTCACATGTGCTCGGTACAGAGGATGGACCTACGTGTGTCCCTCCCAGTGTTTATCGAGGCAACCCATACACAAGTGACCTGTTTGTTTTCTGCACTGGATTGGCCCCAGCTCTGAACTGTCATGCCTGAATCTCTAGGTGAAGCGTCAATGGTTGATGTTGTATCCGAAAGTCCAACTCACATGGTGCAGGCGTTCCTCGATCCAACTACTGATCACATCCTATCAGACAGCTGCACAGACCAAACAATCACTAGTGAGTCAGGGCCATGGAACCACATAAGCTAACACTGATAGTACACTAACTTGCATTGTATTGCCTTACCTTGTGAATCCGCGGTTTCAATGTTACCAGTCCTATCCACGAGGTAGTATATTATCCGTCTACTGAGAGAAGTTCAGATTATAACGACTAGCGACGGAAGTAACGACGACAAAAATGGCTATATCAGCAGAGGAACTCCATACGATTCTTTAGCAACTTCAATCACAATTCGAAGCCGCTCAGCTCCGTCTACTGGATACGCTGACACGTAACCTGACTTCCAAGGACAAGGCGCCGCAAGAAGAACAAACCAATGAGGGTCAATTGTTTCTACAATCCAGGTTTGTCAGCATGATCATTCATCTGGTGTTCACAATCGAATCTTGGTTCAAACGTTATGAGGACATATTCCGTGTTGAATTCAGTGGTAAAGATGACTCATGACGACCGCGAACACTGCTGAGGAAGTTGGGGGACACGGAATACGAAGGATTCGGCAAGTATATTTTGTCCAAACACCCACGTCACATTTCATTCGATGACACCGTTCAGTGTCCTACACATATTTTTGGCGAAGGTTCCTCACTGTGTAGCACACAGTATCATTGTCTGAAACTGGTCAAATATTCCATGGGTGACCACATGACCCACGCAGGTATAGCCAATCGCAAATATGAACGTTTCAAACTTGCATCCAGGACAGTCTCAGTTCAAATGCTTGATGTTCATTTGCGGCCTACAGTCTCATTCAGAAGGGGACATCTGCACACGGCGGCTCACTGAGCTGGAACAAGATCCCGACATCACACTACAGAAAATGGCAATGTCAACGCCTCATCAACGTGAAGCATGACTCTAGAACGGTGGAGCAGAGAGAGGTCAACATGGTGGATGTGCAACCGGTCAGATCACATCAGCATGAGTGCAAGAAGCCACTTACAGTACGCAACACAATGCAGCTTCCGCCCATATCGGTGTAATCAATACCAACGTTACGGTCATAAAAAGATGGTGTTTGCAAGCCGTATAACAGGACCAGAAATCAAAACTCGAACTGTCGATTTTCGAAGCCGCCGCCAAAGAAGACAACCCGGAGCATTGTTGTTTCCTCCCAAGTCAACGCGACATCTCGCATGCGCTATCCTACAGCAAATATCAACGGCTTTCCGGCAACATTTCAAGTGCATACTCGATCCGATATCACAATCAATTCATAGTCTATTAGGGAAGCCACCGGAAACCTCCAGTCCTGCCCACTGAAGAAATGGCCTTTAGTGTATCAGGAACAACTCCGCGATTGATTGGTGAGCTGCACTCTTGGGTAACGTCCAACGATCGTCCATATGTTATCTCACTAATCAGCCGGGTCTAAACATTCTCGGTATTGACTAGTTCAAACTTCGGAGTATCCCTTTGGACGAAGTGTGTAAAGTGACACAGGGTATCAAGGTTTCTCCCATAAGTATCCATCCAGTGTTCCAGCAGACGATTTTGCAGCGTTTATTTTAACGATGTGCAGTCGTTTTTCAAGAAGGCCTTGGATGCTGTACCAAAATGAAGGCTCGGCTACAGATGAAAATGTATGCCAAATCCGTTTTTCATCCAAAATGCTCTGTACAGTATGCTGTCTTAGAAAGTGCTGAGCAAGTATCTAACCGAATACAGTCTGTGCCATACAACCCAGGGATTACTCTGATTGGGCTGCTTCTATTGTGGTAGTACGGAAAGCTAATAGTTCCATTCGTGGGTGTGCAGATTCTTTGACAAGTCTTAATGAGGCTCTTCAGACACACAGTTACCCAATACAAATACCAGAAGACATACAGCGTGCCCCAATACCTTAATCACTCTACTCTGTTAATGCGTGACAAGGGGTCATTCTTCGGGTGTGAGGTAGAGCGCACTAAATTGCCAACTGTCCAATAGTAATAGGCCTTGCAAATATGAAATGTGACGTTTTGAGAAAGAAGTTTTGAAAAGCCATGCCGCCTAAAGACTACTCGCTGCCGCATAGCCTATTCTCCCATCGCAGTATTGATCGCCGTTGCAGGAAACAAGTGTGATTACCCCGCCCAATTTGTTTCAGGCGGGATCATGAGCGTTCATTCCAACATATTCACTGATGAGGCAATATTCTATTAGCAAGGAACGGAACCGAAAAGCCGCATTTCTAGGCAATATCTAATCCATGAGGATACTGGGAATTACGTTGAGGTGTGCCGGAAAACAAGCTGTTTCAGTATTTTGTAACACTGGATTTTATCGTTGCTTTTACCTCCAAAACGTCCACTTGTTTTACTGACGGCACATCGGTTGATTGCACCGTTTCTCGCTTTTGTTGATTCGCTTCCTATTTTTGTAGCTTGCACAATACTCGTTGGGTTCAGTCGCCTCCAACTTCTATACTGCCCTGTATTTGACACGTCTCTTACGTGTCACTGATTACCGAATAGTATCCCAGGCTCCACCCAACAATTGGTGACCCCGTTCCAGAACACGCCGTCTGCCACTTTGAATTTTCATTCTGGGGAGCTCGTTCCAGTGATTTTGTGATTCATTACTTGTGATCATATTGGTTCCTCACCTACCCCACTTTTTATTCGCTTTTTGCAATGGATTACCTAGAGGATGAGCCATCTCCACACGCGGTTAGCGCCGTTGAGTCCATCCTGGTCAATGCAGTTGCGTTAGCCCCTCCATCTTTTTGGCAGAATGATACTTCCTTACGGCTTTTGCACCTAGAATTCAATTTTTACATTCGTAGCATTTGTTCTGATTTCGTCATGTATAATCAGCTGATATCTCGCCTTCCTCAGAGTATATCCTAGCAGGTGAGAGACATCTTATTTTGCCCATTTCTTGTAATGAAATACGAGACTATTAATCAGGCTATTATTCAGCGAATCACGCCTCCTGACAAGGTCCGTCTGCAGCAACTATTTAGTGATCTGCAACTAGGAGACAGGATGCCCTAAGTCTTGTTGCGCGAAATGCAACAACTCATCGGCACGTCCAACTTGGGCGTAGGGATTCTTCACGAGCTGTGGATGCAACGCCTTCTTGAAAGCACTCAGGCTATCCTTGCAGTAGCAGACCGCGCCATCGAACGGCACCAGCCAGAGATTAAAACCAAAGCACCTAAGCAGCTTTGTGATGGCGCAATCACACTGGCAAGCGCGACTAGACAACCGTCGGCAATAGAAGCATTATCATTGCAGATAGCGTCGCTTCAGCGTCAGATTGAGGAACTCACTTTAAACCGTAAGTACCCCAGGCGCTCTGGATCACCGCCCCGCCGCACAAAACCTGATGCAACAGGTTACTGCATTTACCACTCGCGTTTCGGTTATAAAGCCCGTAAGTGCGTACAGCCATGCAGCTACTCCGCTAAAGATGGTCTACCAGGCCGGCCCGTAATGGTGACTAACAGTGTCGGAAAGGCCCAAAGTCATCTCATCTACATTAGGGATTGTGGTTCCGAGACCCACTTCTTAGTTGATACTGGGGCGGAAATCAGCGTCATTTCCCGTATGCCAGGTGAGCCTAACATTTCTCTGTCGACAAGCCTCACTGCCGCCAATGGCACGCCAATAGCCACCTACGGTCATCGGTCATTTACCCTGGACCTAGGTCTGAGGCGCACGTTCCGCTGGGTATTCATCGTCGCTGCAGTCCCCTTTGCAGATGGTCCCTAAGAAATCTGGTGACTCGCGCATTTGCGGTGATTACCGCGCACTTAATCGGCTAACCGTCCCAGATAGGTATCCCATCCCACACATGCAAGACCTTACCGCATGCCTCACAGGTAAGAGGATCTTTAGCAAGATCGGTCTCGTTCGCGCCTATCACCAGATACCTGTGGAAGACAATGACATTCCTAAAACAGCGGCTGTCACTCCTTTCGGCTTGTTTTAATATTTAAGAATGCCATTTGGACTGTGCAACATCCCACAAATCTTCCAACGCTTCATCCACGATGTCACTCCTGGCCTAGACTTCGCTTATTCTTACCTCGATGATATTTGAGTAGCCAGTTCATCTGAACAAGAGCACCTCGAGCATATTCGAACTCTCTTCCAGCGCTTGACCCATGACGGTGTCACAGTCAACCCGAATAAGTGCGAACTCGGCAATTCAAAGGTAGGATTCCAAGACCACCTCATTTCATCGTCTGGTATTGAAGTCCTTCCTGATAACATCCAGGCAATCAAGGACTTCCTAGCTCCGACTTTGTGCAAGCACCTCCGTCGATTTTGTAGTTTGGTCAACTACTATCGATGCTTCATTCCGCGCTGCACTCAGGTCATGCAGCCTCTGACTGACCTACTTAGAGGGAATGGACGTAAGTTCACTTTCCCTGACACAGCACAGATGGCCTTCGCCAAACTCAAGGATTCTATCTCCAACATAGCCCTCCTCGCTCATTCCGAATTGACTCCGCCCCATTCTATTACGACTGATGCCTCAGAGGTCGCAGTAGACGTCCTCCAACAACACGTTGGTGAGTAATCGCAACCCCTTGGGTTCTTCTCTAAGCGTCGGCAGCCAGCGGAATCCCGCTACAGCACATTTTGCAGAGAACTGCTCGCCATTTACCTAGCCATTTGTCACTTCTGGCACACACTCGAAGGCCGCGCTTTCACGGTCTACACTGACCATAAGCCTCTCATCTTCGCCTTCAACTCTGCTTGCGACAAATATTCACCACGGGAAACAAGACACCTAGAGTTTGGCACGCAGTTCACTGCTGACATATGTCAGGTCTCAGATGTCGACAATGCCGTGGCCGACGCTCTGTCACGCGTCAACCTCATTCTCCAGTCTTTGCCTACCATCGACTTTGTCGCCTTGGCATCGGCTCAGGCTCAAGCTGAAGACATACAACGCACTTTGTAGTCCACTTCGTTACATGTGCAACCTGTTTCTCTCAAAACCACGGAAGGAACCATTCCCTGTGACACGTCCTTTTGCCCGACTCCTTCAGATGCACAGTCTTCGACGCACCGCACTCACTAGCACATTCCGGTATCCGTGCATGTTTGAAATTGGTCACCGAATCTTTCGCTTGGCCACGCGTAAACAAACATGTTCGTACCTGGGCTTGTGCCTGCCTTCAATGCCAACGCTTCAAAATACATCGTCACACCCGCAGTCCTCTTGGTTCATTTCCTGTCCAGGACTCTCGTTCCTCACATGTACACTTAGACCTTGTAGGTCCCTTACCTCCTTCACGTGGAATCGTAGACGTTCTTACATGTGTTGACCGCTTCACCAGATGGCCAGAAGCCATTCCCTAACAGACTGCACAGCCGAGACTGTTATCCGGTACTACTCGGACCGGTGGGCCTCGCACTGTGGATGCTCATCCACCATTACAATTGATCGAGGAACGCCCTTCGACTCCTCAAAATTCGATGCGTTTTACAACTTTTTATACTGTCGCTGCATTCGTACTACAGCGTATCACCTAGAAGCCAACGGATTAGTTGAACGCTTTCGTAGACAGCTTAAAGCCTCGCTCTGCGCATCCTCCGACCCTAGCTGGAGCGGAAACCTTTCGCTCATACTCTTAGGCATTCGCAGCAGCATCAAAGCTGACTAGCAAGGTGCCCTAGCAGAGCTGGTTTACGGCACAACGCTCAAGTTGCCAGGAGAACTCGTTTCACCTCCCACATCGTCGGGTATGCCTCCACCTTACTTTACGTCATCCCTAGCTCCACGCATGCGTTCACTAAGCCCGACTCCGCCCCGTGAGCAGACTACAGATTTGCAAATACACAGCGGACACTCTACCTACACTCACGTCTTCCTCCGCACGGCGGCGCCCTCTCCAGCCTCCCTACACTGGCCCTTTCAGAGTCCTGCAACGGACTTCGTAACATTCTACTTTAGACCAGAATGGTCATCGAACAACGGTGTCCATCGACCACCTCAAAGTGGCTTTCTTTGACGAACTACTTGCAACCCATTCTGATGCTATCACACAAGCACCGGCACCTGCGGTGACTTCCCGAGCACTGGATATCCCGAAACCCTCCATACCCCTTGACCTTCAAACTACCCCGCCTCAATACCAGGCAACCGACCGACGCGGTAGACAGGTCAAACGTCCGGTCCGTTTTTCAGATTTGGTAAACGTTTGCTATTTCCATTAACCCGTATTTTTCGTCTTTAGTGGTAATCGTGCGTCTCATCCGCAAAAGTTTTGTAAAATCGACAAAATAGCCAAAATGTTTGAGAACTTCAAAAGCGTATTTGCTTTTATCACCCATGCCATGTTCCATCTCCGGCGTCAAGCCACTTCCCCTGACCCTTGCCCACGCCCTCTGAGTTCTATCTTCCAGAAACTCACCCGCCGGAACTGTCAAGGCAACCCTCGGGTGACTCGCCAACCGGCTCAGTGCAACCCCGCGTGATTCGCCAGCCGACCCAACGCCCCCTTCCTGAGAAAGAAACACTCAGTTGCCCTCGGCCACAGACAGCCACGAACGGATTGATCCCTAAACGCCTGATTAGATGTTGCCGACGAGGAATTTGGATTTCTTCGTGAGACGAAGACCGTAGTGCGGTGAAAGGAATGACATCTCCCAAACGCACCGTCGGGTCTGCAGCGGAGGGAATGTTCTGTTGATCTTTTTTCTGGACTAGCCAGTATTTTGCAGTCCGACCGGCCCGCCAGGACGGCACACCGATAATGCACTCTGGTCTACACGATCATCATAACTAATAAATAACAAAGTCTGAACCCAGCGAACTCTGCTACACACCCCATCTTGCAATCCCAAGCAACTATTCGCACCCATCCTCACCTCCCGTTTTCCCCACACTAACACGTCCATCGAAGGCTTCCATCCTTCAGCCTTCTAGGGGGAGGCCGTCGCACTGTACCGGAAAACAAGCTGTTGCAATATTTTGCAACCTTGGATTTCATCGTTGTTTAAACCTGCAAAACGTCCACATGTTTTACTGACGACAAATCCGTTGACACAAACCGCTTGGTGAATAATTTGCAGCACCGGTTATTGCTCTGATTGATTTGCTTCCTATTTTAGTAGTCTGCACAATAAACGTTAGGTACAGTCGCCTCCAGCTTCTATAATGACCCATATTTGTCACGTCTCTTACGTGTCATTGATTACCGACTAGTACCCCAGACTCCACCAAACAAAGTATTACACAAAGCGCGAAGCTTGCTGACTTGAAAAAATTAAAGACAAATCGTGGGACAACAGAACACGCATGTGGGTTTTCACGCATACTGTTCACCACAAACCCGTTATCCCTGTGCTAACTTTTCTGACACAGTATGCTGCAAACGCACCTTTGGGTCTAATCTGGTGACCGGGTAGGCCAATCCTTTGTATCTCTGCCACCGATCCACCGGTGACCGAACACCACCTTAAGATAATGCCGCACCGTTTGTGCATAATGGGCAGGTGCGTCATATTGAATCTATAATGGCTGAAGCGAAGTGCCAAAGTAGCCAACAATAATTGGTGATGAAAACCTCTCTATCTTGTAGCTCCTACGTAATTTGTCAGCGACAGTTCCCTTACCACTGGAGAACCATGATAGTAAGAGGAATGGCGGTAATCATAATTGAGTTACTTGGCAAACACGAGGTTAACGTCATATGGGCAACGGAAGTACGTGACTCTGGCTTGCAAGAAACGCATAACGCAGCCTACTGAGCTTCAACGGTTTCGTCCACTGCCATCAACCTTACAGTAAACATCAACAGCGACGCCTGCACCCTGTCGGGCAGTTGAGCGACCGGGCGTTTCTTACGTACCTATCTTGTTTTATTTTCTCTCAGGGTTCATCAAACTCCGACGAGCTATGCGCACCATTACCCATCGCAACAATGTGCTAGTGAAATCAATCGCTATGCAATATAGGTATATTTACATAATGTTTCAAAAGCATAAAAATCAACGAAATACGTGTTCAAAATAACCACCGTCGTTTTGCTTACACAGTAGTACTCGCCGGATGCTAGTGCAAAATGTCCACCGATATACCGCAACATATTTGGATAATGCTCAGTTGCAGTTCCTTCGGCCTGCAGTTGCGAAATGGCACAGGTCCACGAAATTTCTTTGTAGGAGGATGCTAACAAATGTGAAGTGTCAGTTCTGTTAATAAATCAACTTACCCGCCATAAAATGCAACGAAGTAAGAGTATGCCAAGAAAGGTGAAGCATTAATTCAGTAACAAAAATCTAGTTACCGTCATATACGTGGAAAATAAAAATTTTTCACCCTGTTAATCCAGCCCATGCGATGAGCTGTGCACCGTTGCACACGCGAAGAGATGCAGTACGTGATTACCTTAACGAAACGTTCCGTAACCGCTGGATCGGTCGTGGTGGACCTATTGATTGAGCTGCACGGTCTCCTGATTTGAACCCACTGGATTTCTTCCTATGGGGATATTTGAAATGCCGAGTGTATAAAACCAGGCCAACTTGTCTGGAGGAACTGAAACGGAACATCGTCAACGAATGTCGCGGTATATCGGTGGACACTTTGCAGAAAGTGCTAACCAGTAGCATCCGGCGAGTACTACTCTTCAGGCAATACGACGGTGATCATTTTGAACATGTATTTCGTTGATTTTTATGCTCTTGAAACATCATGTAAATATATCTATAATGCATAGCGATTGATTTCACTAGCACATTGTTGCGATGGGTAATGGTGCGAATATTTCGCCGGGGTTGAATGAACTCTAAGAGATAATAGAACAAGATGTGTCCGCGAGATAAGTCCGATCGCTCAACTGCCCGACAGGGTGCAGGCGTCGCTGTTGATGTTTACTGTAAAGTTGACGGCGGTGGACGAAACCGTTGAAGCTCAGTAGGCTGCGTTATGCGCTCCTTGCAAGCCAGAGTCACGTACTTCCGTTGCCCATTTGACGTTAACCTCGTGTTTTGCCAAGTAACTCAATTATGATTACCACCATTCCTCTTACTATCATGGTTCTCCAGTGGTTAGGGAACTGTCACTGACAAATTAAGTAGGAGCTACAAGATAGAGATGTTCTCACCACCGATTATCGTTGGTTACTTCGGCGCTTTGCTTCAGTCTTTATATATTCAATATGGCGCACCTGCCCATTATGCACAAACGGTGCGGCATTATCTTAAGGATGTGTTCGGTCACCGGTGGATCGGTCGCAGAGGTCCAAAGGATTGGCCTGCCCGGTCACCAGATTTGAGCCAAAGGTGCGTTTGCAGCATAATGTGTCAGAAAAGTTATCACAGGGATAACGGGCTTGTGGTGCACAGTATGCGTGAGAACCCACATGCGTGTGCTGTGGTCCCACGATTTGTCATTCATATTTTCAAGTCAATGAGCTTCGCACTTTGTGCAATACGTGATTCTCAGTATCTTTGTGGATTAGATATTGTCTAGAAATGCAGCGTCTCAGTTCCCTGCTAATAAAATATTGCCTCATCAGTGGACATGTTGAAATGAATGCCCATGGTCCCTCCTGAAACAAATTAGGCAGTGTAACTACACTTGTTTCCTGCAACGGCGATCAATACTGCAATGGGAGAATAGGCTATGCGGCAGTGAGTAGGCTTTAGGCGGCATGGCTTTCCAAAACTCCTTTCTCAAAACGTCACATTTCATATTTGCAAGACCTAATTGTAAGGAATGTCTATTTTGCTAAGGTAGGTTGTTGGAATGTAACTTTCAGTCTACAAGAGCGTTGCCAATAACCCTTTTGTCACTAGCTGGGATAACACCATGCACACTCCTTACTCAAACCAGTTACGCCTGTTGAAGCGCCACCATAATTCTACCGCAGTAGCCGGGTTATGAGGCACTGCTGTTTCTATTTTGCACACCTGTCTCCATTCCAACCAGCCCTACACAGAGCATGTATCGATCAGTGAACTTGCCTTGTGGCTTGCTGTAGGTTGACTCCAACTCAACCATCTGCGCATGACAGAGCGTTTTCACGATGGACGACACTGGCAAGTGCACATGTACCCACATGCATGTATACGGTCGTTCTACACCCATGTGCGGATGTGACATTTTGAGATAGACCAACATTTACTATTGGACAGTTGGCAATTTAGTGCGCTCTACCTCACATCCGAAGGAATGACCTTTTGTCACGCATTAACAGAGTAGAGTGACCAGAGTATTAGGACAGGCTGTATGTGCCAAACGCTCAGGTGGTAGATTGTTCACTAAATTGGATCTAGCTGACGCATACTTGCAGCTAGCTGTGGAGGATGGCTCAAGGGAATTATTGACAATTAACACACATCGTGAATGGTTACGATTCAATCGACTGGCTTTCGGATTTAAATCGGCCCCATCCATTTGCAACAGCTAATAGGTACTATGCTCAGTGGCATCGATGGTGTCACAGCCTACTTAGATGACGTCTTAGTTGTGTGGGCGAATCCATATGAAATTTGGCTGAGGCTCGATCAGGTCTTGGATCAAATAAGGGATTATTGATTACGCCTAGGGCCGGAGAAATGCAGTCTACTCCTACCGCAGCTTAAATACCTGGGTCTTAACACTGACCACAAAGGACGCCGTCCCGATTCAAGCAACGTATCGGCTATCGCCAAAATGCCAAAAACGACGGACGCCCTACATCCATTCCTTGGTACGGTTAGCCACTACTCTAACTTCCTCTCAGAAATGCATCAGCTGCGAACATCCCTAAACGCTCTTCTCATGAAAGAGGTCAAGTGGAACTGGTCCCCTGAGTGTCAAATAGCACTCAGTCGGCTAAAGGATCTGTTGACCTCCCAGACGCAAGCAACTATGGCATCGGCGCCGTTTTGTCCCACAATTTTCCAGATGGCTCTGAAAAAGCTGCCATTCACGCGGCACGACCATTGTCGTTAACATAGAAGAAATATTTTCAGGTGAAAAAGGAAACAGCTATTGTGGTTGCAGTCTATAAATTTCACAAAACGGTGTATAATAGACGTTTCACACAACTTACGGACCGCAAGTCATTACTGAACATATTTGGTTCTCATAAAGATATCCCTGGAACCACTGCAAACCGTCTGCACAGAAAGGCTTTATCGTCGCTAGCGTATGATTTCAGCATCAAGTACAAATCGACGACTGGTTTCGGGCAAGCCGATGCATTGTCTCGGTTAATTGCTTATCATCCGGCAACGAGACGGCGATTACTAGTGTTAAGGTAGACCAGGAAATCAATCGCGTAATTCTGGATACCGCGAAGTGCCTTCCGGTTTTGCTGACATCCTTACAACACACAGCACAGGATACCATGCTTCGTAAGGTAATGAAACATGTGAAAGAAGGCTGGCCAGTAAGAGTAATAGATTCCGAACTTATTCCCTATCATCGACGCCGAGATAGCTTGTCAATCGTTGATTCATGTTTACGCTGAAAGTGTGATTGCTCTTACATCGTTACAACGACCCATTCTCGTCCAACTCCACATAGGTCAGTAGGGGGTAACTCGAACCAAAGCACCGGCTAGAAGTTACGTCTAGTGGAGTAACATCGAGGGAAAAATCTCACACCTGTGTAAACATTGTGCGATGGTGCAAAAAACATATAACCGTACATTCCCAATACCGTGGTCTGAAGCAACAAAGCCCTAGTGACGCGTGCAAATAGATTTCGCTGGGCCTGTTGAGGACACATCATATCTTATGTTGGTTGGTGCTCACTCAAAGTGGCTAGAGGTCATCACAACTTATAACGCAATTACAACGTCCACTATCCAAAAGGTTTTCTAGGTGCTCAGTCGTTTTGGTATGCCAGGGACAGTAGTATCAGACAATGGGCCACAGTTTACCTCGGGTAAATTCGCGAGATTTCGTCACCTCCATGGTATCGAGCATGTGCGGTCGTCACCTTACCACCCCCAGTCGAACGGTCAAGCTGAGCGATTTATCAATACGTTTTAAACGGTCCCTGATCAAAACGTACGGGGACGGACCAACACACGAGAGCATACAAATATTTCGCATCCAGCATGTAACCGACAGTCACCATCATAGATGTGCTAGGCCGACAAATCAGATCTGTTTGGGAAATGATCATGCCTAAGCAAAAACAGGTGGCACAGCGGACGAGTACAGATTTGTCTCAACATCAGCAGTAAGGAGTCGTGAGGAATGTTACAGCTGGTGACCTGGTGTGGACCAGAGATTATCGGCAGAACAAAAACAAGTGGGCTCCGAGTACAGTTACCAAGCAGATTGGCAAAGTCAGCTACCTAACTGGGGTCGAAGGTGTAACATGGCACCGTTATATCAACCAGCTGCGACTCCGCTCCAACAATCACCAGCGACTGATGGAACGTAATCCCAAGCTAAATTTCCAGCTACTGGTTGAGGAGTATTCGCTGCCGAAACAAACAAATAGAGGTTCGGAACGAGTAGCGCGTGCAGGCGAAAATGTCATTTCAGATTAGGATAGGCCTTGAAGACAGAGTATGGAATCGCCGACCACCGGACCGATTCATATGGTTCCAAAGACCGGAGGCCCCAGCAGATGTAGAGAAACTGAACAATGACTTCTACAACAATCCGATCCCTGACTCATCCTTTGTCCAGTCTAAATTGTCCGCAGACTCACTGCCCCCTGTCGACAGCGGCACTGTATACAAGTTACTGAAACAGGCTCACACAAGGAGAACAAGTGGTCCAGACAGTTTGTCTCCCATTGTCCTCAAGGAATGTACTGACTACCTGGCCAAACCTCTGGCTAGATTATACACATTATGCATTCAACAGCAGAAAATTGCCGACCGCTGGAGAGGCGTCAATATAACACAACTACTAATAAAGGGTTCAAGCAAATATCGACCAGATGCTTGTAATTCGGTAGCCTTAAAAATATTCGAAAAAATCATTCTTGAGAAGATGCTGACACAAAAGCAGCTGATTCTCGTCAACATGCCTACCGGAGTTCGAAGTCAGCCCAAGACGCAGTAGCCTGCCATGTGCATGTGGTCTTGCCATCACTGGATCATAGAATCAAGTTCACCTGAGTGTTTTTTGGACTACAGACAGTTGCGAACCATGTTCCAAAACACGACCACCACAGTATTTCCGGGGACTGGAATGCACGAACCCGTCATAGGAACGATCAAACCTGTCACATACTCGGGAGATACGCCCTTGGAGAGCGCTGTGATAATGTAGACCGTCTGCTCAACTTCGCTGACTTTAACCAGTTGTGAGTAAGGAATACGCGCTTCCACCATCCCAGGAAGCACCTTCTGACGCGGTATTCCAACAATGGTTGTACAGCAAGCCAGATACACTACACCTTAATCCGATCCCGGTGGATGTCCTTCATCGATGATTGTCAAGCGTACCGAGGGGCTGAAACGGGCAATAAAGGTGGTTCGGACCACGTACTCCTGCGCGCAAAGTTCAGACTCCGCTTGGCAACGTGCGACAGACCCTCCCACCAAAGCGTATAAACACTGCCCCACTGGAAAATGCTGACTGCTGCCGATCCCTTGAGACAGCAATAGAAGCAGAAATTTCTGCCAGTGCATCGCGCCTCGTACTTGCAGAAGATAAATCTGTAGACGCTCGTTAGTCTAGGCTAAAATCTTCAGTTCAACGCGCCGCTTTATCTGCCCTGAGCTCGACCTCTAAGTTGGTGAAAGACTGGATCACTGAAAATACTATCCGCTTGTGCGCTAAAGCGAGAGAATCACGTCTCACGAATTCCCCAGATTACCATCGCTTGAGATGTGAGGCATACTGCTCAGCACGGAATGATCGCAACCGCTACTAGTCTGATATCACAGGCAACATGGAAGTTGCATCAAATTCTGGCAATTCGGGTCATCTCTTTCGCCTCGTCCGTTTAGCTTCCGGCAAGCGCTATTCACCACAGCCGATATTGCGCAATTCGGAAGACCAAATCATCCCCGATACGGAAGGAAAACTTTCCAGATGAGTAGAGTATTTTAGCAACGTAAACCGTCCACTACACACCACCACCACCCATTTCAGTATTAGCCCAGCCAGGATATGACGCGGATTGCTCACTGCCATCTCCCACAGAAATTGAAGACATGGTTCCTCGCTTGAAGCCAAAGAAGCCTCAGGAGCAGACAGGATCCCAGCGGAAATCTACAAATCTTGTCTACTAGCTCTCCTTGAGCATGTGCACGAGCTCTTCTGCTCGATACGGGAGACCAATATGTCGTTTCTCGTGGAGGACCTCAGTACTACTGCCATTTCCAAAGTAAGGTGACCGAACTGTGTACAGTAATTATCGCGGGGTTAGCCGAATCGATATGGCTGCCAGAATCTTCGCACGAATCTTGCTTTCTCGCTTTGCCAATGAAAGGAAACTGCGAACTCGCCATTACCAAGGTGGCTTTCGTCCAGACCGAGCCTTCGCTGACCAAATCGAGCACTGGAACACGGCTATCAGTTCCCGCAGCCCACATTTGTGGGCTCGTTGATTTTTGAGCTGCCTTTGACTCAGTTGACCGTGAAGAACTCTGGAGAATTCTACTTGCCGACGGTGTGCCGGTTAAACTCGTTAACTTGATGAGATCATACTACCGTTGCATGAAGGCCCGTATTCTGGTCTATGGAGAATAAACAAAGGAATTCGACATCAATACTGGAGTCTGGCAGCGTTGTGTACTTTCATTAGCGCTGTTCAACTACGCAGTCGACTGGGTTATGCATCATGCCTTTGAGGGCTATCGTGGTGTTCAAGTTAGCCCTGACTTCTGGCTGTTAGATCTAGAATTTGCTGACGATATCATTTTCCTTGCGGAAGACGCTATATCAACAATCACTGCTAAATCGGGTCAACCAATCAGCCTCTATGGCCGACCACGAAATTACCATCAGAAAGACGAAATACTTCTCATCGTTAGCCACTCAGTCTGGCCCGTCGCTCTCCTTGCATGGACAACTCATCAAATCTGTTCTTGAGTTCAAGTATCTTGGATCCACTATACTCGCCAATGGTCAGACTACATCCGAAATCCGGAATCGCACTGACAACGCTAGAACAACCTTGTTACAACTGAAGAACACACAATGGTGAAGGACGAAAATTAGTCTGAGAACGAAGATCTGAGTATTTTCAGAAACCATTCGTGCCATTTTACACTATGGTTGCGAATCATGGCCGTTGCGATCCGAAGACACCCGGAAGCTAGAAGTCTTCGACCAGTGGTGTCTAAGGCTTATCTTGAAAACGCAGTGACATGAGCGTATCACCAATGACGAAATCCGTAAGCGCTGTTATGGTCTTCCGAAGCTCACAACGCCGCAGACTTCAGTGGTTCGGTCATGTCATCCGCAGACCAGACACTGACTTCACTAGGGCTGTGATTTCACCCTCGTTTTTCCAGGGTTGGTGTCGTCGCCGTCGTGGACAACTGAAAACATGGCTCGCTGCAGTGAAATCGGATGTCGATCTTCTGGAACTCCATTTTGTGTATGGTGTTCGTCACTGGAGGAATCACTGGATCAGTATCTGCGTGAAGCTTGCCGCCGACCTACGCGCTTGGGCGGCTGCAATCCGTGACATTCATGAAGCCGGCTCATGTCGCAGGAGCTAGCCGCAATAAAGTAAGTAACGCAATTCGCTGCGCAAACCTCGAATTGCTGTTGTAAGATCTACTCGGTGCTGGAACGCATTCCTCCATCGTTCTGGTGGTGAGGGATCATTTTACCGGTCCCACTCAGGTTACCCGATTTGGAGATAGAAGCTCATTGTTCCTAATCACAAACACCGGTGTTTTTCATGGTGCTATTTTGCCACTATTTCTATTTCCCATTTATGTCAGCTATGTCGCCCTCTGGAGAGGCGACCTTGCTGAATTGCGCAGAGGACATAGTCTTGGGTGTTCATCAAACGACCACCATCTCTTCAGTCAGATTGCAAGATATTTTCTATGATCTAACCTTTCGGGCAAAGGCCCGCGAGCCGCCGCTTAAGGTGCCAAAACGCATTGATGTCGTTTTGTCACTACACCGAGGTGATCGATATCAACAGATTCTGTAAGAAAGCCCGAACCACAACACAGGAAAGTAATTGGGTGTCATGCTTAGCTAAGATGTACCTCGGTCACATCATATAAACATAACATTTATAAAAATCTGGATGTTATCGTTCTACGCCTTGGGTTTGCGAGCTTTCTCTTTCTCCAATAACTTGATACTTCGTTTAGTCATTTCCTGCGCTGTTCCACACTGAATGTACTGCTCACCAGTGATTCTTCCTGGTTTATCGTGTAAGGACTTCAGGCTGTTTAGGTCGTTAAAATACTTATGGAGAAGCAACGGTGTATCAAAGCGGACTTCTGTTGGTATACTTGTGTCCATAAATGCTGGTTCTTGAAAGAGACTAGCGTCAACAGTAATTACAGACACAAGTCACCCACTCCATTGTGTATGTTCGGAATTATCAGACAGGATTATGCTATGATGGTAGGGGGAAAGGGTGCAAGACGCACCCCCTATGGGCCTACGCATAGAACTGGCTTCATTTGCAAGATTTTTGAAATTCCTACTGGGCTGTCTGGCACACCGTTAGCTTACCATACCTATTCACTGTGAGTAATATCTGTAGCGGTTGCAATGATTTAGATAAAAATATTCTTTCTATGGGGTGGGCATCTTACCCTACACTTTGAGTAAAACGCCCACCCTTGTGGGGTAAGATGCCCACTGGTGGGCATTCTATCCCACCCCGTCCCTAACTGCTTAAGAATACACACGCAGATATGCAGAAAACTATTGAAGATAGGGTTACAGCATATTGTAATACAGACGTAGCATATACACAAGGGGATAGCCAGATCAGCACTTAACGATACAATATAGACTGTAGAGTTGGAAGACACAAAAGTTACAGTTCGGGAATGCGCAGATGCGTTAAATAAAACTAAAGGTTTAATAATCATCGTGTGATTCACAGGTGTGGTACACGTAAACTTTAGAAACTCCTGGAGTGCAATCGTCGTGGGCCTACATTTCACACACAACACAGGCGACTCACTTTTCACCAGGCCGACTGTGAGCAAATTATTCCACTTGGACCAAGCAGGGACATTCATCGGACTCGTACGATGAAGAGGACGGTTTTGACTTCTTCACATTACTGTCCTTGTTTCCTTTCTGACGGTTCGCTTTTTATTGTAGTGAATTTATAAATGGTGACGCTGTGATTACTTCGACATCTTCACTTTTGCGGCATCATTTCTGCTTGCTTTGGATTACTGCTTCCGGAGTGACACACAAGTCTTCAATGACCTGTATTGAGTCAATACTGATCGCGTGGTATTACCAGAAGACTTTTGGTTTTGAATATCAACTGATGTTGAAGGAGCAGACCTACCGTAAGCAGATGAGATCATGGCTGAAGATGAAGGCGTGTGGACATGATCTAAAGATAGTGTAGTTGGAATGGTAATACAACATTTAGCAGAAGCACCTGCTGATGCGGAGTTCACTTGGGGTGTAGTCGGTGGTAAGGGGACAAGGATGACTTGATCGGTACAAATATACTGCGGTTCATTAAAATGGGCAGCGACGAAATCATTCCCGATAAAAACAAAGGGAGTAAACTGTCAAATCCCACAGGACTCAAAGCCCTTTGTAGCAGTAGCAGCAATTGCGGATTGGTTGGAAACTTGCCCAACTATTGAGGTCAGATCAAAAAACCAAATTCGCTGAAGAGAATAATTTAGCATTCATTGATCAGCAATGATAGTGAATGCCGGCTTGAAAATAGTGAGATCCCAAGGCTGGATGCAATGTCAGCATGGGAACATAGCTAGCAGATGCCAATTATAAAGCAGCAAGAGTCTAGTGACTTTGGTGGCCATTGAACATTAACAAAGCAGGTTCTGTCATCGAAAGTTTAACGTTAGCAATGAAATATTTGAGCCATTTTATGAATTGCTTAGCATCGGACCATGCATTAGCCGAGCAAGAGCCAACTGATTCGGCAGGTGCTCCTTTCAACATATTGGGATCCCATCGTTTCCTCGGAATATGAACATTGGTGGGTTGTATATCCCCATCGCATTAAAAACTCCGTATTGTCCTCTCGTACTGTTCCGCAAATACAGTTGGGTCATTCATGGATAGCTATACTTGAAAAGGTGTCAATAAGAAGTAAAGCACAAAAGGTTATAAGACAATTGCGGGTAAGACACTCATGGGCGTCTTACCCGCATGGGTGCAACTCAAAAATATTAAATTTACTGCATGCTATGTGCTAGCAGAACACGATACTAGGGCTCATTCGATTTAAAACTGACTGCAAATATAACAACAAAGTACTCGTTATATTTCTTCAGATTCATATATCTTTAAATGACATGCCAAAAATTAGATGAAAAAGAACGCAGAATATGTCTTTGGGTCAAATTACCAGTAAGGGCACTCGGCAGCTGATTTTTATGTATGAAGAAGGGGAGACGAATACGAAACTGTCCAGGCTGCGATCTGGAATGGATCGCAATGGAAAAATATATGGGTGTGTTTCTTACCCGAAGTGAGCATGTTACCCCACTCTACCCTATTACTTTTTTCCATTTGTTAATCCACCTTTTGAATTGCATTTATGTAAAGCTGCATCGCTAAAAGCGTGTGTTACGGCTGAATACTTATGGGCGACGTAGTTGAAACAGTATAAGAGTTTGCAGAGCTACAATCTGAGAATTTCTCCACTGCGATAAAGAGGCTTCATCCCCAATGGAGCAAGAGTGTGGCGCTTCAGGGTGATTATGTTGGAAAATAAAACAATGAAGACTCTACCATGTTTTTTGCTTTTGGGGATCAAAATTTTCACTTACCCTATGTACAAGTGTGTAGTGTTTATAAATTCTGCACCTTTTTTCATGTAACTTCCTATCCTATCTTCCGACAATTTTTGTATATCTGCTTTATCACACACAAGAGATATATACTCATCTTCGAATTTCGTGCGTCTTCTGATTTCGGTGACGTTGTGCCGCCTTCGAGCGTTGTGTGTGAGCTTCGCATCCGTCGTCGAATATAAATAAATAAATAAATAAACGTTTTATTCCTCAGCAGTGCGAGGCAAGGACCAATTGGGTGGTCTTATCAACAACCAGCGCTCGATTCCTCCGTTCGTGCCATCGGACAGGTTTGCTGATTTTTACCTATTGTAATTTGACCGTGAGCAATCGTGCTAAGGTCCTATTCGCAGCGGTTATAACTCTTTCTGTCAGACACTATAAGTGCATGGTCGGAGTCAAAGCTTGTGCGCCAAATCGAGCGGCAGTTTTGGTCGCAGTCCTTCCAGTGGTACAGTTACTATGGCTGGTCCGAGACTGGTTAGCGCCATGTCACTCCATGGCGGGTGAGTCGGAAATTAGTGCTCAAGAGAAATGGATAACATCCGTACATCGACTGTGACGAAGGAACTAGTTAAGTTGATGACGGAAGTCATCTTCCGCTGAGTCAGCACTACATCACTTGGGGGCGTAGGCAGCAATGACAAACAGGCGCCTATTGACCCCACGCGACGTCTAGGCTTTGAACGAACTAGCCAATCTGACGGCGCACATCCGGCACTTTCTCGATGAATTTGTCCGGAGATGACACAGCTTCAAATGCCAGTCAATTCCGTGTGGGTATCGCTCTTAGCCCCGCAGCTGAACACGTCCTGATTGATTGGATCCCAATGAACAGTTTGGGTGATTCATCCAGAACCTCGAAGTAGCGTGGGGACAAACGGTGGTTGTTTGTCATTGAGGCCTAGGTGCACATCAAACGCAGCATGCACTCAGTGACAGATGACTTCTATCACCAAATGAATGAAACCATTCATCAAAGGAAATGTACGGATAATGTAGTGTTTATTGATGATTTGAACGCCCAAGTTGGAAAACTGTCCACTGATGTGCTTCAGCTAGGTGCCTAAGATGCTGTAGGCTCCCGTAATGATAACGGTGAGTAGTTATTTTAGGTGTGTAAAGATGTTCGTCTATTTTTGCGAGCACTAAGTTCCGCCGGAGGGTGAAATGGCATCTACCAGCCTCGGACGAGTAATGGGCGCAAATCGATCACATCGTGATCAGTTACCGCTGGAGGTTGCGTACAAAACGATCGCTCCTTTTGGAGCACCAGCGTGAACTCCGATTACACTCTTGCGTGTGCCGTTCACCGGGTGCGTTTTGACGGATGTCGGAAAAGACCCTGTAAGCACATAGACACTAGCCAACTGCGGGAAGCTAAGTGTTCGGAATGCGTATCAAAGTACGCTGGCATCCGGGCCGAGTGAACGCTCAATGAACGCAGCCAGTTCGGCATCATCATCGTCATTATACACGTCAGTTAGAGGTGGGAAACACCGCAGCTACGTGCCGCAATACATAAAGGAAAATAAATACAACAGTTGCATGCCAGTTGAGCTACCAGCAACGGTAAGCTACCAGCCGGCTACTAGGCAAAAAGAAACATTAATATGTTTTACGTTAAGAAATGAGATCGTAGGTGAAGAGGAGGCTAAAAGGGATGGGGAGAGACAAAGAAACTCACAGCAGGAACGCCTCTGAGGTCGGCTCCTTGCCATGTCAGCAAGTGTATCCAGCCAAACGTGTTCACCGTCTTTTGGAGCCCAAACAGGGAGCCATGACGCTCCAACCAAGGCCAGCTACGAAGTCAGGGCCTTCATTCCTATCAACCAAGTCATCGCTTGGCCACACCTCCTCTTCGTCCATCCACATCCCCGGTGAGCAAACAACGCACATCGAGGGAGTCGGTGGGCTGGCATGCGCAACACGAGGCCCAGCCATCGGAGCCTGGTGCCTGAAATGACGGTGCTGAGCGGTTCAGTTCCTTTTTCTGTGCGGTAAACAAGGCGTCGAACACGATCGTTACTGTTCCCATCAGATGTGAGCCAAACTGCGAAGGCACCGATTGTCGAAGGTAACTAGCCTCTTCATGTCCGCCGAACTTAGCGGCAGGTTTCACAACCGTACAGTAGGGTCGAACGTACCGCTGCATAGTACACTCTACCGTTCAGAGCGAGAGTAATCTCGCGCCGCCGCCATAGGTGGCGAAGGTTAGCAAAAGCATTTCGAGTTTTTGCTATACGGTTCGTGATCTCATCTTCAATTCCACGGGCGCTGATACAACTTCCCAGGTAGTTGAATTTTTGAAGGACTTCTAGCTGATCCCCACCAAGGGTCAGCGCAGAAGGCAATCCCTGCCAATCTTGGAGGAACGCTTTGCATTTCGATGGTGCAAAGCAAATCCCGAAGCGGCTGACAGCCAGTGCTAATCTGTTCAGTGCCGTTTGGCACGTCCGGGAGCTGACACAGATGAGCGCCATGTCGTCCGCATACTCCAAGTTAAGAAGTCGTTCTCTTGGGAGTAGCTCCACACCTTCCAAGTCATGTCCTGTAAATGCAATCTCCATAACTTCGTCAATAGCGAAGTTGAAAAGGAAAGGTGACAGCGGCCATCCTTGTCTCACACCGCTGGAGATATTAAAGGGCGACGATAGTTTGCCGTAAGCCCTCACTCTGCCCGTTCTACGCGCGTATAATGCTTGGATTAAATTTAAGTATTTCTCGGGTAAACCTTTCCTGAGTAGACAGTTCCAAAGGGCACAATGATCAACCGAACCGAAGGCACCTTTGATGTCGAGGAACACGATTACGGTGGGCCGCCAATATGTGTGACAGGGCTCCAACAACTGACGCAAGGTGAAGATGTGGTCGATGCAGCCAAGGCCCCGACGAAACCCGCCTTGCTGCTCACGAATCTGACTTTCACGAGCGCCAGTCAGTCTGTGAAGGATTACGGAGGCGAGTAATTTGGAGGCGATGGAGATCAGACTGATTCCTCTATGGCTGCCGCATTCCGAACGCAAGCCTCCTTTGTAGATGGGAACAATAACGGAACGACTTCAGTCGGTTGGGACAGTCTCCTGCTCCCACAGTTTCACTAGTAACTCATGTAAACCATCAACAAGAGCAGAGCCCCAAAATTTGAAAACGGTCGGATGAAGATCATCTGGTCCAGCAGCTTTGTTCAACTTCAACAGTCCGATCTCACGTTCGACTTCTGAGCGAGAGGGTGGATCCAAAGGGACAGCCCAAGGAGCAGGACGATCACTCGCCGACGAGGAATCGAACAATTCAAGCCGATTAAATTGCCTTTCAAAATGCTCAGCCCAACGCTCCAAACGTGTTGACAAGTTGTGGATAGGCTGTCCACCCTCGTCACGTATAGTTTCACTGACATCAGGTCTCCTACTGTCCCTTTTCCCGGAATAGCTTACGATGGTTACCAAGGGCAGCGGCCACTTCCATCTCTGACGCACGATGAGATCACCAAGATTCGCGGTCTCTCTTCAGGCTAGCACGTAGTCCTGTCCGGAGCTCTTTGCGAGTTTCATTGTGTTCGCTTCCAGCCGGAATATGCCGGCGAGCGTCGATAAGTTCCAGAGACCGCGAAGAGACCCAATATCCATGTTGGCGATTAGACTTACCACGTGAGGACTTACCTACTGCTAGTTAGGACTGGTGAACATGTGACCAGTGACCATCAATTGTCTCCATTGAGCGCTTACTCAACTCGCAGGTCAGCGTACTTCGATACGCATTCAGAACAGCTGGCTTCGCCAGTTGGCCGTTGTCAATGCGCTCACAGCGTCGTCGTGGGCGTCCGCCAAAACGCATCCGCAGGTCAGCACATACAAGTGCATGATTGGTGTTCACACATGTGCTCCAAATCGAGCGACAGTTCTGGACGCAGCCTCTCCAGCGGTAACTGATAGCAATGTGATCGATCTGCGTCCAAGGCTGGTGGGTGCCAAGTCACCCTCCAGCGGGTGCTGTGTCGGTAGTGCTCACAAGAAATAAAAGGGCATCTTCACAGAAATGAAGTAACCGCTCACCGTTATCATTACGGGAGCCTACACCGTGCTGACCGCCCAAATGCATTTCATCAGTGGACAACTTTCCAACTTGTGCGTTCAGATCCTCCGCCAGCACCACAGTGTCCGTGCTTCTTCTGTGGCAAAGGATCTGGGTCAGTTGGGAGTAGAAGTCGTTCTTTACCGAATCATCGCTATAGTTTGTCGGTGCGTAGGCAGCGATGATGAATAGACACCTATTAGTCCCGTGCGACTTCGAAGCTTTGAAAGAGCCAGCCAATCGGACCGCACACATCCGACTACAGATTGGAATTCAATCAACCAGAACAGCTTAAGCCCGGGGACTCAGGGCAATACCAACACCGAGTTGGCCGGTGCTCGAAGCTGCATCGTCACCGGATAGGCGCAACGAGAAAGTGCTGCTAGTGTCACCTGAAGGGGATCGCAGAGTGAGCACAGTGCTCAAGTCTTGCAGGCGGATCTCTGATAAGCAGCAGATATCGATCGAGAGTCTCCAGTGTTCGGGCAAGTGCTGCGCGTTGACCGATCTGTAGTAATGTGCGTACATTGAGGCATGCCAATCTGAATGAGGATCGAGGGCTCCAAATGGAAGCCGATGAACTGGAATGGACCGTTTGAATGGACATGGGTTTGTCGACAGGAGAGGAGGGACGCTCTGCGTTAGCATGTGAGTTGAGATTAGAAGATAAATGCCTAGCAAAGCATGTTGGGGGAGGGCCAAGAATCGGGGGTTGAAAACTGGGGGGATATAAGTGAAATTGGAACGGGGCGGTAAGAGTGAAAAAGCATAAGAAAGGGAGTAAGAAGACGCTTTGATAATGAAAACCGGCTTCTTACTGTGTGAAAGCAATCATCAAGCTCCCTCGAAGACAACGGGACAGGACTGAACCTTTAAGTGCCGCGACATTTTGCGTGCTGTGCTTTGAGAGCCACTCACACCAGATTGATCAATAATTAGAGGCCAGATAAACCCAATCTCCGGGCTGTCCAGCAAGGGGTTGGAGTGATGTGGCTAACTACTTCGTAAAACGAACTCTGTGTAACCCACCGCCAAAATCTCGCTGCCTTGAGGTCAGGTATTTTGAAACCAAAGCCTTTGGATTAAGAAGCTAATCGTCCTGTCTAGGCTTGGGCAAACTGACAGCATTCCGCCCACGTAGTACAGTTCTTTTCAATTTCTTGGTGCTCAGGAAGCCACAGGGATAATTAACGGCGCCATCCCTTCTGCAGAGAGTAGGAGAATAGAGGTTAAGATTGTACTGCTCAGACCAGCCGTTTTCTTATTCTCCTTTCAAATCTTTTCCATACATATCATCCTGTTCCAACTCCAATCGTACCCCTCCGTTTACAAACCATCGATTCCTGGCTATCATGACTATTGCTTAGATAGATGTTTGCCTGTTCAGTTCCTACTCAACCGCAGACCATCGCTCTGGTCCACCTGACAAGTAATGTTTAACCAAGCGGACGACGCATGTTCACCAATATATATTTGGATACCTCACTAACATTAGCATGCCCGTGGCCATAAGGATCAAAAGCATGCAATGGAATCTGAGACCATAGGGGTTTGGAGTCTAACGAAGGATCGGTGGACTCTGGCATTAGTCGTAGTCCACGCGCGACAGATTGCAGTGATGCCACAGCAAAGCGAATGTAACGCGTATTGCCGAACCGTTGATCCCTTTCCGTCGCAAGAAGACTGGACCTTCCTGTCTGCATCTTCGACCCATTGAGCTATACAGGCTGGTAAACGGCGAGAGCTCAGACATACACAGTCTCCTCGTCCTCCAGATTGATGGTTTGGAATGGGATTGCGCCCATTTCTGTAAAACTAAATCATTGCCACCAACCTGAAAGAACAGCATCATCAGCAGTAAATCAGCCATTCGAACTGATGCTTCGCTGCCATACAACCATGAAGACCTATAATATAAATAAAAGGAGGGAGAGAAGGGGGACTTACCTGAAAATCTTAATGCCCTAAGCAAACATTCAGGGTCAAGGCGCCTGCATCTTGTGTAGACAACATACCGTCACAAACAGCTGGCTATCGTGCAAAGATAAGGCGGTATCGGCGAGACAGCTTCCTTGCGGTTTCCACTGCCCCGCGTCATAATCAGCCATTACCCCGCAGAGAAATCAGCACCAAACACACTTTAAACAAGCAATCCGATAAGGAGACGGCAGCAGACGCGCCACTGGTGTCTACTGCGAGCCATGTCCTGTAAAGTCTCGAGCCAAGCACAAGGCGAGTCACGTGGACTCCAGCCCAGAAACCGAGACGGACCAACGGCACCCAGTTTGATCGTCAGTGACTTCATTTCACGCTGCCAAGTCAACTTCTGTCCACCTCGAGCCTTGCGCTCCCGTACACCTGGCAGACTAAACAAGGCCCTCCAAAGTAAGCGGTGACCAGGCATACGTAGCACGTGCCCGAGCCAACGCAACTTATTCAGCGTTATCTGTTGTTCTAGCATGATACCACTACCTAGTACGACACCAGCAATGCTTCGTAAACAACGATGATCAGAAACTTGTAGGCGACTCAGATGTTTAGACGGAAGCAGCTAACTTTCACTACCACAGAGCAGAACGGCCCGCACTGTGGACTTGTATACCCGGTCTTCCAGACAGACGGAAACTCCCGTCGCCCATCGTTGCTGATGCAGCTGCCAAGATAATAGAATTGATCAACCAGCTCGAGTTCCTCGTTAACAAGGGTCAAGGGGTCATAAAGTGGCTGATGGTCCTGCAGCAACACTTTGCACTCTGAGGGGTGCGAAGCGCATATCAAATATTCGGACCATTCTAAACAGGCTATTCAGCGTCCATTATGCTTCCGCAACATCGTCGAAAAGTAAGACAATATTGTCCGCATAATCAAGATCAACTAACCTTTCACCAGGAAGCACTTCAACGCCTACATAGTAAGATTCCGCAAACGAACACTCCATGATAGAATCCATGACGAAATTGAACAAAAACGGGGAAATCGGACAACCCTGAGGAAAGCCACTTGTGGTAGGAAAGCTACTCGATAGGACACCGTAGACCTTGACGCGGCTTGTAGTGTTCAAGTATAGAGCACGTAGGATGTCCACATATTTCGTGGGAGCATCTTCCCGCGCAAGTATTTCGAACAGAATCGATCGATCGACTGAATCGAACGCACTCTTGAAACCGAGGAACACAGCTATTGTCGGTCTGCGGTATGCGTGGCGCTGCTCTAGCGCCTGCCGCAGGGTAAATATATAGTCTATACAGCCACGTCCTGTTCTTCCCTAATCCGAGATTCCCATTCCACAGTGACGCGACGAACGAGAATCGAGGCCAGTAATTCCAACACAACTGGCATTAGGCTAATACCCCTGTGGTTAGAACAATCTGTGCAACTGCCTTCCTGTATAGTGCCACTACAATCGATTCGCTCCAGTTAGCTGGGACACTTCATTCCAGATACGTTCGAATAGGGAGGTAAGTGCTTTACAGAAGACCTCGCCTCTATCCTTAAATAGTGCAGGTGGAAGGAAATCCGACCCAGCGGCACGAAAACGATTGAGGGCTGTGATCGAATTTCGGATCTAGGCCTTTGACGGACGCTCTAATCTAACTGTCCAGGGCTCGTCATGCATTGCCTGAGTAGGAAGAGGTCCGAGAATAGGGGGCCAGCTGAACTGATCTTGAAAGTGTGTCGCCCAACGAGCCATACGGCGCTCCTTATGGTGCATCAGTGCACCCGCGTTGTCTCTGATTGTCTCACTGAGGCCTGGTTTTCTGGGACCGGTGGTGCGGATCAGCTGGAGGAGCTTGCGGTAACTGTCTACTGCTCCTGATTCCTCCATTTGTTGAGCCCGAGTGGTCCACCAGGCTACCTTGTCAGCACGTAGTCTCCGCTTTAGTTCGCGCCTAATAGCCCGTCTGGTCACATTGTGCTCAGAGCCAGCCGGGAGGTTTCTTCTGAATTCCAACAGGTTCACCGACCTCTCGGATATCCAGTGACTGGTGCGGTGACGACTGATAGTGCCACAAGTGGATGCTCCCGCGTCGTGTACGGCAGCCGAGATCCTATTCCACTGAAGTTCAGTGTCATTAGGACAAGACAGCGGAAGTTCGATACGCAGCGCTTCTTGATAGGCTTGCCTGACCGAGGACTGAGACAATTTCTCCGTTGCCAATTGTAGGGGACGCTTGGTGCGCCTCCCGGTAAAGTTCATGGAGAAACGACAGTGTAGTAAACATGATCAGAGTCAACGCAGGTACTCCAGTACGAGTTGCAATCCAGGATGGAACCACGCCATCTGTAACTTATGGCTATGTGATCAATTTGGGTCCATCGCTGGCCAGCTACAGGTGGACGCCAAGTGGCATTTCGGCGCCCACTGTGTCTAAAAGCAATGATACTAAGAAACAACTGGTGCTCCGCACACAGTTGCAGCAGACGCTCACCGTTGTCAGTCCATTCGGAGTTAAGACCACAATTACCACCCAGCTGAGCTTCTGAAGAGCTCAGATGCCCTACTTGTGCGTCCATATCCCGTGTAAGTACTATGATATCTGAACTAGTAGCACTGCGTAGTAGCGTGTTCAGTTCGTAATAGAATGTGTACTTGACAGCATTAGAACTGCAGTCAGTAAGAGCATAAGCGGAAATCATAAACAGCGTTTTGTACTACTTCGTGAATCAACCTTAGCTGACGTCGTCAAACGCGCTGCACATAAACGGATTTGAACCGGAATCCAATCAACCAACGGCGGCTCGGCCTTGGAGCTTAGAATGATACCTAAACCAACTTCATCTGTGAGTGCTGCATCGGCGTCTCCGGATGCGTGCAACCAATAACGAGAGGATAAGCAGGGTGTAGTTAAGTCAACAACCTCATTAGAGTCCTCATCATCATCTTTATACACGTTAGCTGCAGGTGGAAAATACCGCAGGTATTGTGGTGCAATACAAAAGACAAGAAAATGAAAACAAAGTGGCACGCCGGCTGAGTCCCCAATGAAGGATGGACATCGTTCCGGAGAGCTAACAGCTGGTCCATCGCAATGAGGCTGGACCTTACCGTGGTGCGATGGTTTGCGTGCCTCAGAGATCCATTGAGCTATGCTGGGTGGTGCATTTTTTGCACCTTCAGAGTCACTCATGCCAGATTGGTTAATGGTTAGAGGCCAGACAAACTCAGCCTCCTGGTCCTCCAGGTTGGGGGTTGGAATAGGGGTGGCTCCTCATTTCACAAAACGGGCTCTGTAGTCCAGTGCCAAAACCCGCTGCCTTGCGGTAAGGTTTTTGAACCAAAGGCTTTGGTTGAGGATCCTAATCGTTCTCCTGTCTAGGTCTGGGCAACCTGACAGTATTCTGCCCACGCAATACAATGAAACTTTCCTACAACAATTTCTTGATGCTCTGGCCGTCGCAGAGGATAATCAACGGCACCCTATCTGCTACATCGAGCAGGGTGGATAGGGGTAAGGATGCCACTGCTCAGGCCTTCCCGTCTTCTTATCCCCCTTCTTGCGCTTCTTCATCCTTATCGCCCCGCTCCAACTTTACTTATATCCCCCCATTTTCAATCCCCCAATTCTTGGCCCTCCCCCAGCTTACTTTAGTATTCGCTTGTCTTCTAATTTCAAATCACACACAGTCGCAGGGTGTCGCTCCAATCCAGTCGACAAGTCCATGTTCAACCAAGCGAACAACGTCAGTTCATCCATTTCCCTTTGGAGTCCTCATGTCTCGATAAGATTGGCATGCCTCAACGTGCGCACCTTGCTGCAGCTTGGCCAACAGGCAGCACTTGCCGGCACATTTGACACTATGGATCGATATTTGATGTTTATCATAAACCCGCGTGAAAGATTCGAGCTCCGTGCTTACCCTGAGATCCCCTACAGGCGATACTGCAAACACATTCTCACTGCGCCTCTCTGGCGACGATGCAGCTTCAAATGCCGGTCAAGCTGGCGTCGGCATTGTTTTGAGTCCAAAGGGCTGAAGCTGCCCTGATCGATTGGATACCAGTCAACAGTAGGATGTGCGCCGTAAGATTAGCTGCTTCGTTCCGTGCTACGAAGTCGCGCGCGGACAAACAGTGCCTGTTTGTCATTGCGGCTTACGCCCCTACAAACTGTAGCACTGATTCGGTAAAAGATGATTTCTATCAGCAACTTCACTAGCTCCTTCGTTACAAAAGAAGCACGGATACTGTGGTGTTGGCTGATGATCTAAACGCCCAATTCGAAAAATCTCCTCTGATGAGCTTCATCTGGGCAGCCAACATGGTGTAGGCTCCCGTAATGATAATGGTGAGCGATTGCTATAGCTGTGTGAAGATGCTCGCCTCTTTCTCGCGAGCACTAACTTTCGACACAGCACCCGCAGAAGTGTGACTTGGCGGCCACCAGCCTCGGGCCAGCCATGGACGCAAATCGATCATATCGCGATCAGTTACCGCTGGAGAGGCTGTGTCCACAACTGTCGCTCGATTTGGAGCACGCGTGTGGACACTGACCGCACACTTGTCTACGCCGACCTCCAGCTGCGTTTTGGTAGACGTACGCAACGTCGATGTGAACGGATTGACACTAACCAGCTGGCGAAGCCAGATGTTCTGAATGTGTATCAAAGTGCGCTGACATTTGGGCTGAGTAAGCTCCCACTGAACACCGTTGAAGATCACTGGTCGCATACTCGTCAAGCGTTGCTGTAAGCAGGCATGTCTTCATGTGGCAAAGCAAATTGCCAAACCGGACATTGGGTCTCTACACAGTCTCTGGAACTTATGGATGCTCGCCGACGTATTCCGGCTGGAAACGAATACAATGAGGCTCGCAAAAATCACAGAGCAAAACTACATGCTAACCTGAAAAAAGACCGCGAAACCTGGTGAACTCATCGTGCATCGGAAATGGAAACAGCCGCTACCGTTGGCAATCATCGTAAGTTATTCCGTCTGATACGGGAAACAGGCAGCAGAAGACCTGGGGTTAGCGAGACCATACGCGACGAGAGTGGGCAGCCGATCTACAGCCTGTCAAAACGCTTGGAGCTTTGGGCTGAACACTTTGCAAGGCAATTTAATCAACCTGAGTTATCGCTTTCTTCCTCGGGCATTGAGCGCCCTTCTCTCTGGGCCGTCTCCTTGGATCCGCCCTCACGCGCAGTCAAACGTGAGGTCAGGCTGTTGAAATTGCATAAGGCCGCAGGGGCAGATAGAATTCCCTAGCCCTCTACAATTTCGGGGGACCTGCTCTACTAAATGATTTGCACGAGTTGCTAGTAAAATTTTGGGAGCAGGAGACTGTCTCGACAGACTGGAACCGCTCCGTCAGTGTCCCAATTTTCAAGGGAAACTCCCGTTTGGAATGCGGCAATCATAGAGGGATCAGTCTGATTTCGATTGCCTCTAAATTGTTTGTCTCTATCATTCTCCACAGACTGACTGGCACTCGTGAAAGCCAGATTCGTGAAGAGCAAGCCGGATTTCGTCTAGGTCGCGGCTGCATCGACCACATCTTCACCTTGCGTCAAGTGTTGGAGCACCGCCATGTTTATCGGCGACCCACCGTTGTCGTGTTTCTTGACATAAAAGGTGTCTTCGACTCAGTCGATCGATGTGCCCTTTGGGACTGTCTGTTGAGGAAAGGTGTGCCTGATAAATATGTAAATATTATCAAAGCGCTGTACGCGCATACTTCGAGCAGAGTGAGGGTTTATGGCAAACTGTCGCCACCCTTCAGTATCACCAACGGTGTGAGACAAGGTTGCCCGATGTCACCTTTCCCCTTTAACTTCGCTATTGATGAAGTCGTGGAAACAGCGTTCGCTGGACACGACCTAGAAGGTGTGGAGCTACTTCCTGGTGAGCGACTTCTTGACTTAGAGTATGCGGACGATATTGCCCTAATCTGTGACAGCTCCCAAACATGTCAAGCAGCACTGGACCGATTAGCACTGGCTGTCAATCGTTTTGGGCTATGCTTTGCTCCATCGAAATGCAAAGTACTTCTCCAAGATTGGCAGGGACCCAACCCTGCGCTAATGCTTGGTGGCGATTTGCTAGAAGTCGTCCAGGAATTCAAGTACCTGGTCAGCTGTATTGGCATCCGTGGGATTGAAGATGAGGTTACGAACCGTATAGCAAAAGCTCGAGGTGCTTTTGCCAATCTCCGCCACCTGTGGCGCAGACGCGACATTGCTCTCGCCCTGAAGGGCAGAGTTTACAACGCAGCCGTCCGTTCAACTCTCTTATATGGCTGTGAAACCTGGCCCATAAGGTCGACAGACATGAAGAGGCTCGTCACATTCGATCATCGCTGCCTGCGCAGCTTAGCTCATGTCTGGTGGGAGCACCGCGTGAGCAATGAGCGTGTTCGACGTCGCGTATTTGGTGCAGGAAGAGCGAGTGAACCGCTCATCACCATTATATCACGCACCAGGCTCCGATGGTTGGGCCACGTGTTGCGCATGCCAGCACACCGACTCCCGCGACGTGCATTGTTTGCGCGTTGTGGGTGCGGTTGGAAGAGGAGGAGGGGAGGCCAAGTGATGACTTGGTCGAGAGGAATGAAAACCCTCACTTCGAAGTTGGCGTCGGTTGGTGCATCCCGATTGCCTGGCAGGGGTCCTAAGGATGGTGAACACATTTGGTTGAACACACTCGTTGATATGGCTTGGAGCCGGCCCCAATGGCGTTTGTGTTGTGAGTTCCTTTGTCCATCCCCCTCCAATCATGATCTCACCTGATAGGTATAATATGACTTACGGCAGCCAGCTGTTAGCTCTCCGGAATGATGTCCATCCGTTACTGGGGACTCAGAGGGCGTGCCACCGTTTGTTTTCCTTTTCTTATCTTTGTATTGCGGCACAATAGCTGAGATGTTTTCCACCTCCAGCTAATGTGTAATGGTGATGATGATGCTAACAGCTGGTCATCGTGCCGTAAAAAGGGAGTCATATTATGCCTAACGAGTGAGATCGTGAATGAAGGGGATGCTAAGCAGGAGAGGAATGGGCAAAGGAACTCACAACACAAACGCCATTGGGGCCGGCTCCAAGCCATATCAGTAAGTGTGTCCAACCAAACGTGTTCACCATTCTTAGGACCCCAGCCAGGCAGTCGGGATGCATCAACCGACGCCAACTTCGAAGTGAGGGTTTTCATTCCTCTCGACTAAGTCAACACTTGGCGTCCCCTCCTCCTCTTCCAACCGCACCCACAACGCGCAAACAATGCACGTCGCGGAAGTCGGTGTGCTGGCATGCGCAACACGTGACCCAACCATCGGAGCCTGGTGCGTGATATAATGGTGATGAGCAGTTCACTCACTCTTCCTGCACCAAATACGCGACGTCGAACACGCTCATTGCTCACGCGGTGCTCCCACCAGACATGAGCTAAGCTGCAAAGGCACCGACGATCGAATATGACGAGCCTCTTCATGTCTGTCGACCTGATGGGCCAGGTTTTACAACCATATAGGAGAGTTGAACGGACGGCTGCGTTGTAAACTCTGCCCTTCAGGGCGAGAGCAATGTCGCGTCTGCGCCACAGGTGGCGGAGATTGGCAAAAGCACCTCGAGCTTTTGCTATACGGTTCGTAACCTCATCTTCAATCCCACGGATGCCAATACGGCTGACCAGGTACTTGAATTCCTGGACGACTTCTAGCAAATCGCCACCAAGCATTAGCGCAGGGTTGGGTCCCTGCCAATCTTGGAGAAGTACTTTGCATTTCGATGGAGCAAAGCATAGCCCAAAACGATTGACAGCCAGTGCTAATCGGTCCAGTGCTGCTTGACATGTTTGGGAGCTGTCACAGATTAGGGCAATATCGTCCGCCTACTCTAAGTCAAGAAGTCGCTCACCAGGAAGTAGCTCCACACCTTCTAGGTCGTGTCCAGCGAACGCTGTTTCCACGACTTCATCAATAGCGAAGTTAAAGGGGAAAGGTGACATCGGGCAACCTTGTCTCACACCGTTGGTGATACTGAAGGGTGGCGACAGTTTGCCATAAACCCTCACTCTGCTCGAAGTATGCGCGTACAGCGCTTTGATAATATTTACATATTTATCAGGCACACCTTTCCTCAACAGACAGTCCCAAAGGGCACATCGATCGACTGAGTCGAAGACACTTTTTATGTCAAGAAACACGACAACGGTGGGTCGCCAATAAACATGGCGGTGCTCCAACACTTGACGCAAGGTGAAGATGTGGTCGATGCAGCCGCGACCTAGACGAAATCCGGCTTGCTCTTCACGAATCTGGCTTTCACGAGTGCCAGTCAGTCTGTGGAGAATGATAGAGACAAACAATTTAGAGGCAATCGAAATCAGACTGATCCCTCTATGATTGCCGCATTCCAAACGGGAGTTTCCCTTGAAAATTGGGACACTGACGGAGCGGTTCCAGTCTGTCGAGACAGTCTCCTGCTCCCAAAGTTTTACTAGCAACTCGTGCAAATCATTTAGTAGAGCAGGTCCCCCGAAATTGTAGAGGGCTAGGGAATTCTATCTGCCCCTGCGGCCTTATGCAATTTCAACAGCCTGACCTCACGTTTGACTGCGCGTGAGGGCGGATCCAAGGAGACGGCCCAGAGAGAAGGGTGCTCAATGCCCGAGGAAGAAAGCGATAACTCAGGTTGATTAAATTGCCTTGCAAAGTGTTCAGCCCAAAGCTCCAAGCGTTTTGACAGGCTGTAGATCGGCTGCCCACTCTCGTCGCGTATGGTCTCGCTAACCCCAGGTCTTCTGCTGCCTGTTTCCCGTATCAGACGGAATAACTTACGATGATTGCCAACGGTAGCGGCTGTTTCCATTTCCGATGCACGATGAGTTCACCAGGTTTCGCGGTCTTTTTTCAGGTTAGCATGTAGTTTTGCTCTGTGATTTTTGCGAGCCTCATTGTATTCGTTTCCAGCCGGAATACGTCGGCGAGCATCCATAAGTTCCAGAGACTGTGTAGAGACCCAATGTCCGGTTTGGCAATTTGCTTTGCCACATGAAGACATGCCTGCTAACAGCAACGCTTGACGAGTATGCGACCAGTGATCTTCAACGGTGTTCAGTGGGAGCTTACTCAGCCCAGATGTCAGCGCACTTTGATACACATTCAGAACATCTGGCTTCGCCAGCTGGTTAGTGTCAATCCGTTCACATCGACGTTGCGGACGTCTACCAAAACGCAGCCGGAGGTCGGCGTAGACAAGTGTGCGGTCAGTGTCCACACTCGTGCTCCAAATCGAGCGACAGTTGTGGACACAGCCTCTCCAGCGGTAACTGATCGCGATATGATCGATTTGCGTCCATGGCTGGCCCGAGGCTGGTGGCCGCCAAGTCACACTTCTGCGGGTGCTGTGTCGAAAGTTAATGCTCGCGAGAAAGAGGCGAGCATCTTCCCACAGCTATAGCAATCGCTCACCATTATCATTACGGGAGCCCGTACCATGTTGGCTGCCCAGATGAAGCTCATCAGAGGAGAATTTTCCGATTTGGGCGTTTGGATCACCAGGCAACACCACAGTATCCGTGTTTCTTTTGTAACGAAGGAGCTAGTGAAGTTGCTGATAGAAATCATCTTTTACCAAATCAGTGCTACAGTTTGTAGGGGCGTAAGCCGCAATGACAAACAGGCACTGTTTGTCCGCGCGCGACTTCGTAGCACGGAACGAATCAGCTAAACTAACGGCACACATCCTAGCGTTTATTGGGATCCAAGCGATCAGGGCAGCTTCAGCCCTTTGGACTCAAAACAATGCTGACGCCAGCTTGACCGGCATTTGAAGCTGCATCTTCGCCAGACAGGCGCAGTGAGAATGTGCTTGCAGTGTCGCCTGTCGGGGATCTCAGGGTAAGCACGGAGCTCGAATCTTTCAGGCGGGTTTCTGATAAACAGCAAATATCGATCGATAGTGTCAAATGTGCCGGCAAGTGCTGCTTGTTGGCCAATCTGCAGCAAGGTGCGCACGTTGAGGCATGCCAGTTTTAGCGAGAGGCGAGGACTCCAAAGAGAAACGGATGAACTGACGTTGTTCGATTGGTTGAAGATGGACTTGTCCACTGGACTGGAGCGACGCCCTGCGACTGTGTGTGATTTGAAACTAGAAGACAAGCGACTACTGAAGCAAGCTGGGGGAGGGCCAAGAATTGGGGGATTGAAAATGGGGGGATATAAGTAAAGTTGGAGCGGGGCGATAAGGATGAAGAAGCGCAAGAAGGGGGATAAGAAGACGGGAAGGCCTGAGCAGTGGCATCCGTACCCCTATCCACCCTGCTCGATGCAGCAGATAAGGCAACCCTTGATAAACTGCACGACGGCCGATGCAAGATGAAGCTTATTTTTTGAAGAAAATTTCATGGTTGTATGTGGACTGGAATACTGCCAGGGCGCCCAGACCTAGACGAGGACGATTAGGGTCCTCATCCAAAGCCTTTGGCTAAGAAACTTGTCCGCAAGGCAGCGGGGAGGTGGCAATGAGTTAGTTCTACAGAAATGAATGCTATCCCATTTAAAAACCCCAACCTGGAGGACCAGAAGACTGAGTTTGTCTGACTTCTCACCATAGACCAACCTGGTAGGAGTAGCTCTCAAGGTGCCCGGAGGCGCTACCCAGTATAGCTCAGTGGGTCAATGAGGTACGCAAAGCGTCGCACCACGTTAAGCTCCAGTCTCGTTTCGACGGATGGAAGAAGAGGAGACCAAGCGATGACTTGGTCGAGAGGAATGAAAACCATCACTTTGAAGTTGATGTCGGTTGGTGCATCCCGACTGCCGGGTTGGGGTCCCAAGGACGATGAACGCGTCTGGATGGATACATTTGCTGAGACGGCGGAGAGCGGCCCCAATTGCATTTGTGTTGTGAGTTTCTTTGTCCATCCTCTCTCCTTTAGATGCTCCCTCCAATTACGATTTCATAGCAGATGCGTAATATGATATTTAACGATATATTACCAGCCTTTGGAATTTTTAGTAACTTAACTTTTTTGTAGTGCGGCACATTAGCTGAGGTGTGTTTCCAACTCCCAGCTAACGTGATGATGAGAAGTGATATAATCGGGAATGGCAAAGTTCAGTGGGGACATTAGAGGAAAGGTTGGTAGGTTTCGAACACAACAATGACTGCTAGTCATATCTTGCGTCGCGCGGACTCCAGCCTGGAAGGTGAGACGGAGCGACAGCACCGAGTTTAGTCGTCAGTGACTTCATTTTACACTGTCAAGTCAACTTTTGTCTATCTCGGGCCTTGCGCTGCCCTGCAGCTGGCAAACAAAACAAGGCCCTCCTCGGTGAGTGGTGACCAAGCATAGGTAGCACACACAAATCAGCGCAGCTTATATGGTGCTATTGCTCTAAGGAAGCAATTTGATTATCACTGCCTTGCACTCTTCCGTGCGCATCTGTGTTGGGGATAAACTGCTGCCATCCAACAATAGCAATTCTCCACAATAAATAATAATAATATTAATAATGTCAGCTGTACGTGGTAACGGCGCTCCGCTGCCGCGCGACCACCACCAGTCGCGCGCGAGCTGAGCATACCGCGAGGACACCCACCCCTACGCGGATTGGAACCGGTGAACTTATGGTTGCAAAGCAGGCGCGCAGATCACGCGGCTCCATAATTAGCGATAATCAAAGTATTGAAGGCGTCTGAGAGGCTCAGACTGAAGGGCCGAAGTCACACTACCATAGAGAGGAAGACTCTCCTTGTGAACTTGTACACATGATCTATAAGGCTGAGGAAAACCGACTTTTGATGCCACAGATGTCGCAGGTTCAAAAAGGCTGCCCTAGGCTTCATAATTGGTAAACTAACCTAAGCATTCACACGCCCATCGTTGCTGATGGAGCTGCCAAGGTAGGTGAATTGATCTATTACATCGAGTCCGTCGTTGTCAAAGGTAGAAGGATCATTAAGCGGCTAGTGGTCCTTCGACAACATTATCACGAGTAGACCAATTCGAATAGTTTCATTTCGAAAAGCAATGAATGAAGACGAAAGTTGGTAGATGCATCCACTTCCAATTGTTTCCTCTGCACCATTAACAATAACCGATATGAATAGTGGGGCAAGGGCTGTTTATTAGTGGAGACTTCAATGCCCCAAGTGTCAACTAGGACTAGCTGCATTGTGCTCCTTCTTCAGACTCTTTTGATGCGGACTTTCTGGAAATCGTTCTTTAGATAACTTATAGCTATTACCCATAAAACAAGCAAAGTGTTTCGTACTTCGGAATGGATCAGGCTGTCCTCCCACGAGGTATTTAGTCGGTGGGGTCGAAATCCCCTATGTACCTAGCTAGGTTGATCTAGACAACAACTGGAAGAAAAATGCAAGTAGCGCGTTCTGTAGGTTGAAGTTCATCCGCCGTCCCTTTGGAATTTTGACGGCTGACATTTTTGCGAAACTGTTATCAGCTTACGTTCGGCCTCATCTGGAATACTGCGTCCAGGCTTGTCCACCTTGCCTCGTCCGGGGAAAAAATGGAGCTGGAGAGTCTTACGAGTATATACTAAGTTGGTCGATGGGTTACGAGGAAGAACCTACCTGGAGCGCCTACTTAATCAGGGAATGCATTTAACGCACTACTGAAGGATTAGAAGACCCGATCCTAAAATACCGTATTTAATTGGGAAAGTTGGTCCGGATTTGTCATAGTTAATCTCGTTAAATTGCCCGGTCTCCGCGGACATTCCGTAAAGCAGGACAAACCGCGGTCCAACGGAATTAGGTCGGAAACCCGGCTGTCGCAACGAGTCATCGAACGCCGAAATGTATTTTCAGAAACTGTTGTCAGGGAAGCTATAGTTAAGGGTCTCGAGCGTCAACTAGACGTTCTTGGGTGGCAAGGTAAAACATTTCCCTTCTCCTGACAAACTCCCATCTCTATACTTCGCTTTTCCTTTCTGCAATTTCCATCACATCATGGTGTTATCCTCTCTTCTACGGACCTTCCTTATTCTTTACTTTCCGTTTCCCTTCTTATCACTGGCTTACTTCACGTAACGGGTAAAGTAGGAACTGCTAGTGCAGGAAACGTGGGCAGCAACCGGTTGACTAGGGTATGATTCGGGTGTTTCGTTTTAAATCCATCAAGACCTCAAAACACCTTATCAACTCCTGGCTCAGTGCTCCACTCAAGAAGGAACAATAACGGGATTTTGTACCGTTCCAGTCGCACTTGAACATGTTGCAGTGTCTACTCGTATATTCGAGGGTCAGACACATCGTATTCCCGATCGTGCGTTTTCTCCGGCGCAATCAGATGTCGCCGACCTAACCATCCCTCAATCTAGTGGTAAAAGTGATCATTGTGGGATTTCATTCCTTTGGACCAAGATGGTTTTTGCCGAAATTCTTGGTGTGCCGATCCCCACCGCCTGCAAACGGCTGATAACGCTACGGACTGGAATATCTCGCAACTAATGGACTTGGAAGAGGAATGGAAGATTTTGTACTCCAAGATGATTGTGCTAGTTGTGGAGGCGGTTTCTATCTGTAAACGGGCTTATGTCAGAAACGTTTCATGGATAGACCGAGAACTGAGGTACCTAATGAACAAAAAACGCAAATTCTGGAATCGATTCAAGCTCACGCACACTGCACTTGACTAGTCGAACTAAAATGTGACCATAAATATATGTATCTTGAAAAAACGGGCGAAACGGCATCAGTACAAACTCGGTTTGGTTGTAGGATCCTGGGCGACACCGGAGACACTCTTATCTGAAAAGTCCCAGAGCTGGCAGCTGCATTCCTGCCTAATATTCCTCGGAACAAGTCAGTTTACTTGACGAAGATGCGGTGAGAGGCAGTCTCCTGGCCCTGCAGTATTCAGCAATCTACCTGATAAACGCCGTTACCAAGCGACACTGTACTAATCTACCACTTCCAGTCGCAGCAGATGGAAATGGATGCTGATGTCGTTGTCAAAGGCCTTCATGAGTTAGATCCGAATTCCTCGCTGGATCCTGATGAGTTGCACCCGTTGTTCCCCAAGACTGTGGACGACTACATAGCCGCTACTGATTGTCAAATATTTCGCCACTCTTTTGAAGCTGGACGACACCCGATTGCTTGGAAAGTGGAGAATGCTAAACCTACAGAGAAATGAAGGGATCGTCAAAACACTGCCAATTATCGACCTATCGGCTTAACGTCCACATTGTGCTAGATAATGGAAATGATTTTTAGACGTGCTTTTTATTTACACTTCGAGAATGTTAATGTCGTCTCTTGTACTCAGGATGGCTTTCAGAGGACATGCTGATATACCTCGAACCTGCTTGTTGATAGGGAGAATAAGCGACGTCACTGGATGCTGAAAAAACCTGGATGTTGCTTTTGTAGACTTCAGCAAGGCGTTTGTCAAGGTCTCCATGAAAGGCTCATTCATAAACTACCAGGAATCTGTCTGTGGGAACGTACTTCCTCGGATCGCTGATTTATTGGACGGCCGGACCATGAGATGTAAGGTGAACGAAGCTTATATCGCTCCTGTGATCATGACTAGCGGTGTCCCGCAAGGATCGGCCCTTGGTCCAAAACTTACAAGATCCTCACCAATGACCCGTCGGAACTTCGGTCGGATTGCAAGAATTACGCCGATGACGTGAAGCTGTGGGTGGAGGTACCCTGTCTGATTGGTTGATTGATCTCAACAGTCTAGTAACTAGACATAGAGCCAAAAAAGCCATGGAAACCAGTGGATAAGAGGCAGTCATTGCGTCATAATCGTCGTGGCATGCTAGTTGAAGGTGGGCAACACACTTCAGCTAATATGCCGCAAGAAAATGGAATATTTTGACAAAAATACAGAACAAAACATTTTTAGTTTGTTTGTCACACGCCGATTTTTCTCTTTTTTTGTCATTTTCAATATTAGTAAAATTAAACTTGTGAATCAATACAACACTGTACACAATTCTTCCACTGGTTCCGGTTGCGGGCCATGTCTTCAAGAGTCCTAAGCCATTGGCACTCCTCATCTTTGGGTCCCCATCCTGGAAGACGTACGGGTCCAACAGCGGCTAGACACGACGTCAGCGATTTCATGTGCTGCCGCCAAGTGAAAGGCTGACCACCACGCGGTCGCCTCCAGCCAGGTCCTTGACGAGCGAATAGAGCGCGACGCGGTAGACGCTCAGGTGCCATGCGTAGGACATGACCGAGCCATCTTAACTGGCGCAACAAAATCAGTTTGTTGAAGGGAATACTTGCATTCCCCAAGACGCGACGTCGAACATCATTACTGGTAACTCGATGTTGCCACCAAACACGAGCAATCCTCCTTAAGCAACCGTTATCGAACGCAGAAAGACGACGCATGTCTTCCACGCGAATCGGCCAGGACTCGCACCCATACAACAATACTGAGCGAACTGACGCGCTGTAAACTCGGCCCTTTAGTGAGAATGAGACGTCGCGACGACGCCACAAGTGCCTCAGATTGACAAATGCTGATCGAGCTTTAGCGATACGAAGAGAAACTTCTTTGTTGATAGTGCCGTCAGCGGAAACACAGCTCCCAAGGTAGACGAAACTATCTACCTGTTCAAGTTGTGCACCTTGGAGAGTGAGCACGGGTGCAGGTGAAAGCCAATCCTTGAGCAGTACTTTACACTTCGATGGGGCGAAGCTCATGCCATACTTAGATGCTTCAACCGCCAAACGATCCAGAATGAGTTGCATACCCTGAGGATCGTCACCAAGTAAGGCGATATCATCAGCATAATCTAAGTCGGTCGCGCGTTCACCCGGTAGAAGCTCTAAGCCAAAATGTTGGAAACCTTCTAGGGCATTCGACAGAACGTCTTCGATTGCGAAGTTGAAGAGGAATGGGGACATAGGGCAGCCCTGTCGCACACCGCTATTGACAGCAAATTGCGAGGAAAGCTTGCCATAGACCCTCACTCTGCCGCATGTATGAAGGTAAAGTGCTCGTAAGATGGCGGTATATTTCTCTGGCACCCTGTTCTTTAGTAAGCAACGCCATAAAGCAGGTCGATCAACGGAGTCAAAAGCGGCACGTATGTCTAGGAATGCAACGATAGTGGGCCTGTGATAAATGTGGCGATGTTCAAGGAGTTGACGGAGCGTGAAGATTTGATCCACGCATCCACGGCCAGGACGGAAACCAGCTTGTTCTTCACGGTAGTATGATTCACGTACTGGGGATAGTCTACGAAGTAGAATGGATGCCAACAGCTTAGAGGCAACCGAAATAAGACTAATCCCGCGATGATTTGCACATGAAGTGCGAGCGCCTTTCTTGAAAATTGGGACAATAACTGATTCGCCCCAAGAGGAAGGCACTTTCTCTTCATGCCAAATTTTTGCGAACAGCGCGGTCAGCTGGTTAATGACTGCCACACCGCCATACTTGAATAGCTCCGGAGGAAGTCCGTCTAAGCCGGCAGCCTTGAAGCGCTTTAAGCGTCGAATCTCGAGGCAGACTTCTGCTTCGCTGGGTGGATTCAATGGGACGAGCCAGGGTGGACAGCAAGGTGTACTGCATGTACTGATGGATGGTGGAGGCCAGTTGAACTGCGAGTGAAAGTGCTCGGCCCAGCGGTCCATACGCCTCTGTTGGTTGGTGATCGGAGACTCATCCACCTCACAAATGACCTCACTGACACCAGGCTTCCTGAGGCCAGTGGACCGAATGAGTTGGAAAAGCCTGCGAGTGTTACCAGAGAGAGCAGCAGTCTCCATCTCTAAAGCACGCTCAGACCACCATGTCTCGCGATCCTTGCGTAGGCTTTGCTTAAGCAGCCGATTGGTAGAACGGCGCCGCTCGTTGCAATCTGATTCCGCGGAGATATCTTTGCGGCGTTCGAAGAGCTCCAGAGAACGAGCAGAGATCCAAGACTTCAAAGGGTGTCGAGTTAGACCGCAGCATGACTGCCCGGAAATGGTCAGCGCTTTCCGTATACAAGTCCAGTGTTGTTCCACTTCTCGCGGTGGATTGCAACTGAGTGCATATGCCAGTGAAGACTGATAGCTCTCCTGGACAGAGGAATCAGTTAATCTGTTTACATCAATCTTGCGGTGCTTCGTGTTTCGGGATCCTCCAAAACACATACAGATTTTCGCGCAGACCAGAGCATGATCTGAATCAACGAAAGTAGACCAAAAGGACCTGCAGTCCAGTACGCTGCCGCGCCATCTGAAGCTAATCGCAATGTGATCAATTTGAGACCAAGGTTGTGTTGGCGAAGGGGGACGCCACGTTGCGGAACGCCTCTTCGTACGCCTGAAGCTAGTGCTCGAAAGAAACAGACGGTTGTCCTCGCACAATGTGAGAAGTCTCTCTCCGTTATCAGAGCGGTTCTCATCGAGCGCGTGATGACCACTAAGGTGGCGTTCGTATGGTAACAGGCGGCCAACCCGTGCATTAAAATCCCCAGCAAGGATAACGACATCCGACTTCTTAGCATTAGTCAAGAGCTGTTGTAGATCTCGGTAGAAATCGTCCTTGACCGAGTCGCCACTGCAGTCAGTTGGAGCGTACACAGAGATCACAAACAAGTTGTGTCTCTCTTCGCGGTGCCTGTTGATTCTACATGAACCCCGAAGCCGAACTGCACATAGTCGGCTGTTAATCGGGAACCAATCCAGTAGTGTCGCCTCGGCCTTGCCACTCAGTGCGATACCTACACCAGCCAGACCCGCTGAGGCTGCTTCTGGATCTCCAGAAAGACGCAGGTGATATCTGGCTTCGTGGTCAGTGGGGGATGTCAATGTAAGCACAGTGCTGGGATCTTGCAATCGGGTTTCTGAAAGGCAGCAGACATCAATGTCTAGGGAATTTAAGGTGTGCGCTAGACCGGCTTGCTGTCCAATCTGCATGAGTGTCCGGACGTTGAAGCACGCCAGACGGAACGAGGATCGGGGACGAAGGAGAGCCATATGTTGAATTCCTTGATCTGCGGAGCAACCGGAATCGCAGCCAGATTGTTGAACAGATGAATCGGGTAACCGAAAGTCAGGATTGTTAGCAAACAAACAATTGGCGTGTGATGGAGTAGCGTGAAAGTGAGTAGCAGGAACAGTAGCTGATGAGCGCGTTGTAGTGAAGTCCATGGTTTTGTGAGAGGGCGTGATACTACCCGGTTGCCCAAGCCGAAGTAGGGAGTTGACTTAGGGGACTCCACCCCGAGCCTTTGGCTAAATAACCTACCCGCAAGGCAGCGGGGCGAATTTATGGAATCGCGCCCATTGGGAGGCGTTGACTGAATGATCAGCTCATGCGTCTTTGTTTGGTAGATTACCAAACAGGGGCCCAATACTCCCCATGAAGTCAGCACAATTGCTGGAATACAATGCCCCACGGAGGTGGAACATTGTCGCCGAACACTTTGCTGGAACGGGGTACACCCGAACCACCCAGCTGGCACCACGAGGAGGTAGTTCGGCAAGCCAGCCGGTACCCTGTCTTGAGGATGATGACAGATTACAGTTGTAAATCGACATGTTACATGAGTCACCAGTGAAGTGGCGATTGATCATAAATCGTGATAAATGCTCAGTTCTATCACAGGCGTCCCTGAGCCAGTCGAAAGGTAGGATATTGGTGGGGTGTTACTCAAACACCATTCTTGAGAAGAACTTCGGTGTACAAGTGCCCTGTGATCCGCGGTCTACACAGGACACACTACGAAGAGTTGCTGCCGCTAATAGCATGTCCCATGCCATAGGGAGAGTTATCTCGCGAGTGAATCCGGAGACCATCGAAATCCTGTTTATTTCCCATGTGCGCCCTATCCTTGAATACGGCTTACCTTCCACGAATACGGTGGCCCGAAGTCGAAACGAAGTTTGTGATGATGTTTGGAACTGGAGTCACACAGCACATTCATCGGCCGACGCGGATCATCGCGCACTAGACTCCATGGTGCCTAGACCTGTTGTTGACCAGCTGTGATCAACATGTGCGTGAAGTCCTTGAGCCCCCGGGAGCTAGTGACCACTCGATGGTCATGACAAGCTTAGAGCTGCCACTGCCGTTTACTCATCCGCTGGAGCCAGCCTTCAACTACTGGAAGGTGGACTTTAATGGCCTCACTCGGGCCGCAAGCCTGATGGACTGGTCGCTACCACAGAATTTATTAGTTGAAGCCTGTTGGTCTACTATAACAGAGGGAGTAGAATCACTGTGCGCCCGATTTGTACCCCTCAAATATCGGAAAGCTGGACCAGTCAAGCCACACTGCTTTGACAATGAGTATGTCAAACTGGCTCGACGGCGACGACAGCTATGGGATAAATACGTGAACGCTAGCTCTGCCGAGGATTACGATAGTTACGAGACACAACGAAATGCCTGCAATAGCGCGAAAACGTGTAAACGCCGAAACACTGAAGAACAGCTTGCAACCACAGCAAAAACAGCTCCCAAGAAAATGTTCGTATACGTGAAGGGACGCCTGAAGTTGATAGGTGATGTGCCTGTGTTGGAGGGCTCGGATGGACAGCCCCTAGTTTCCAGCACTGAGCGTACTTCCGCACTGGCGACGCACTTCGCTCCCGCTTTTGCAGCTAACCAGGCGTCCGTGCCAAGTTCGACGCATACAGCCCCTACTGAGCTGAACAGCCTCGGTAGCAGCGTTGAGGATGTGCGCAAACTGCTCGCCAGTCCTGACGGGACCAAGTCCGCCGAGCCTGATGGGTTCCATCGGCTGATCCTCAAATCGCTATCCGCTATCATCTCGCCTTCGGAGACTGAGCTATTCAACAGGCCGCTGTCCGCCGGTTTATTGCCGAGCGACTAGAAATGCTCAGTGGTAAAACCGGTTCCGAAAGGTAGCGATCCAAACAAGGTACACAAGTACTGGCCGATATGGCTAATCGCTGTTTTGGCTAAGTTACTGGAGATCGTGAAGTTTGATCTTTTGCAGCATCAAGAGTCGAAAAGCATCTTGACGCCCGATCAGCACGGTTTCATGGAAGGTCGGCCATGAGTCAGAAACTTGCTGTTATCGAGGCACGAATGGTTGCAAGCGCTAAACCAAGGGAAGTCGATTGACGTCATTTACACCGACTTCAGTAAAGTGTTTGACAAGGCGAACCATGAGATCCTCCTTCGGAAACTGAAGATGTGTGGTGTTGGTGGCTTACTGCATCAGTAACTTCCTTACTGGTCGGACGTGGAGGGTGCAGGTGGACAACCACTCGACTAGTGGCGTCCCGCAGGGCACAGTCCTTGAGCCCATTTTGTCCCTGATCCACATCGACGATTTGCCTCAGCTTCCCAGTTTAACTTGCGCGTTGTTTTCAAAGGTACGGAGGGTAACTGAGGCGCCAGACGACTGTAACCTGCTCCAGCGTGACTTTGACCGCTTCTCCATTTCTTCCGATCAAACCGGTCAAGTTGGTACTCATGAACCTGGGCAAGGGTGGTAATGGCCCAGCCTCCAATCTGATCGGCCAAAAGTTACACCGTCATCCGTGAAAGATCTCCGCGTAGTCTCAAGCTGCGATTTGAAATCCATTGGAAACACGAACAGGCTTTGCCAAAGCGGACAGCGCATGTTCTGGGCGCTCAAACGCAACTTCTGCATTTGGTCCGAAGAGGTTGCCACCCACCACTTCATCATCAGACCAACGCTAGAGTACAGCTCTCCCGGGGAGAGGTGCACAGGACTGAGTGGGTACAGCATGTGGCCCCTAGGCTCGTCCCCGGTTTACAAGGTGTGCCACATGAAGACCGGTGCAAGAGACTGGGGTTGTACACCCGATCTTATCGTCCAATGCGGATTGATATAATCATGAGTCATTGTATATTACATTTAAGTGATTACCCATGTGCACACCAAGCAGTACACGAGGACATAAGTACAACCTTGTCGTACCGGAGCTGAAGTAGGTCCCTCATCAACTCTGCCTTGTCAACAGGCCCATGTCCAAGCAAGCGGCCCATTCCAGTTCATCGGCTTCCATTTGGAGTCCTCGATCCTCCTTCAGATTGGCATGCCTCAATGTTCACACATTGCTTCAGATCGGTCAACAGGCAGCACTTGCTCGAACATTAGAGACCCTATCGATTGATATCTGCTGCTTATCGGAGACCCGCCTGCAAGACTCGAGCTCTGTGATCACTCTACGATCCCCTTCAGGTGACACTAGCAGCACTTTCTCGTTGCGCCTATCCGGTGACGATGCAGCTTCGAGCACCGGCCAAGCCGATGTTGGTATTGCCCTGAGTCCCCGGGCTGAAGCTACTCCCGGGGACTCAGGGCTGGTTGATTGGATTCCAATCAGTAGCCGGATGTGTGCGGTCCGATTGGCTGGCTCTTTCAAAGCTTCGAAGTCACGTGGGACTAACAGGTGTTTATTCGTTATCGCTGCCTATGCGCCGACAAACTGTAGCGATGACTCGGTAAAAGACGACTTCCATCGTCAACTGAACGAGCACCTTAGCCACAGAAGAAGCTCGGACAATGCTGTGCTGGCCGGGGATCTGAACGCCCAAGTTGGAAAATTATCCACAGATGAGCCAACATGGTATAGGCTCCCGCAATGATAACGGTGAGCGGTTACTTCATTTGTGTGAGGATGCTCGCTTATTTCTTGCGAGCACTAATTTCAGACACAGCACCCGCAGGAGGGTGACTTGGCGCCCACCAGCCTCGAACCAACTATGGACGCAAATCGATCACATTGCGATAAGTTACCGATGGAGAGGCTGCGTCCAGAACTGTCGCTCGATTTGGAGCACAGGTGTGGACACGGACCATGCGCTTGTATGTGCTGACATTCGGATGCGTTTTGGCGGACGCCCACGACGACGTTGTGAGCGCATTGACACCAGCCAACTGGCGAAGCCAGCTGTTTTGAATGCCTATCAAAGTACGCTGTCATGCGAGTTGGATAAACGCTCACTGGATGCAATTGAAGCTCACTGGTCTCATATTCACCAAACCTTACTAGCAGCAGGAAAATCCTCATGTGGTGTGTCTAATCGCCAACATGGACATTGGGTCTCTTCACAGTCTCTGGAACTTATCGACGCTCGCCGGCATATTCCGGCTGGAAGCGAATACAATGAAACTCGCAAAGAGCTCCGGGCAAAACTCCGTGCTAGCCTGAAGAGAGACCGCGAATCCTAGTGGTCTCATCGTACATCAGAGATGGAAATGGCCGCTGCCCTTGGTAACCATCGTAAGTTATTCCGTCTGATACGGAAAACGGGCAGCAGGAGACCTGGTGTTAGTGAAACTATACGTGACGAGAGTGGACAGCCTATCCACAACTTATCAAAACGCTTAGAGCGTTGGGCTGAGCACTTTAAAAGGCAATTTAATCGGTCGGAATGGTTAGATTTCTCGCCGGCCACTGATCGCCCCACTCCCTGGGCTGTCCTTTTGGATCCACCCTGTCGCTCAGAAGTCGAACGTGAGATCGGACTGTTGAAGTTAAATAAAGCCGCGGGACCAGATGATCTTCCTCCAGCCCTCTTCAAATTCGGGAGACCTGCTCTTGTGGATGATTTACAAGAGTTACTAGTCAAACTGTGGGAGCAGGAAACTGTCCCAACCGATTGGAGCCGCTCCGTCATAGTCCCAATTTTCAAAGGAGGCTCACGATCGGAATGCGGCAGCCATAGAGGAATCAGTCTGATCTCCATCGCCTCCAAATTGCTTGCCTCTGTCATCCTTCACAGACTGACTGGCATTCGTGAAAGCCAGATTCGTGAAGAGCAAGCTGGATTTCGTCGAGGCCGTGGCTGCATTGACCACATCTTCACCTTGCGTCAGTTGTTGGAGCACCGTCACATATATTGGCGGCCCACCATTGTCGTGTTCCTCGATATCAAAGGTGCATTCGATTCGGTGGATAGACATGCACTTTGGGACTGTCTATTCAGGAGAGGTGTGCCCGAGAAATATGTGAATATTATCCGATCATTATATGCTCGTAGCTCGGGCAGAGTGAGGGCTTACGGCAAGTTGTCGTCGCCCTTTAGTATCTCCAGCGGCGTGAGACAAGGATGCCCGCTGTCACCTTTCCTCTTCAACTTCGCTATTGACGAAGTCATGGAAATCGCGTTTACAGGACACGACTTAGAAGGTGTGGAGCTACTCCCAGGAGAACGACTTCTTGACTTAGAGTATGCTGATGATAATGCCCTAATCTGTGACAGCTCACAAATGTGCCAAGCGGCACTGGACAGATTAGCACTAGCTGTCCGTCACTTCGGGTTTTGCTTCGCACCCTCGAAGTGCAAAGCGTTCCTCCAAGATTGGTCTGGACCGCCCCCTACGCTGACCCTTGGTGGGGATCAGCTGGAAGTCGTCCAAAAATTCCACTACCTGAGAAGTTGTATCAGCGACCGTGGGACTGAAGATGAGATCACGAACCGTATAGCGAAAGCTCAGGGCGCTTTTGCTAACCTTCGCCACTTATGGCGCCGGCGCGACATCACTCTTGCCATGAAGGGTAAAGTGTACAATGCAGCAGTACGTTCGACCCTACTGTACGGTTGTGAAACTTGGCCGCTTAAAGCAGCGGACCTGAAGAGGCTAGTTACCTTCGACCACCGGTGCCTTCGTAATTTAGCTCACATCTGGTGGGAACACCGCGTGAGCAACGAGCGTGTCCGACGCCTTGTTTATGGCATAAGAAAAGGAACTGAACCGCTCAGCACCGTTATTTCACGCACCAGGCTCCGATGGCTCGGCCACGTGGTACGCATGCCAGCCCACCGACTCCCGCGACGTGCATTGTTTGCGCGCCGGGGGTGTGGATGGAAGAAGAGGAGGGGTGGCCAAGCGATGACTTGGTCTAAAGGAATGAAGGCCCTCACTTCTGCGCTGGCCTCGGTTGGAGCGTCTCGGCTCCCTGGTTGGGGTCCGAAAGACGATGAACACGTTTGGTTGGACACACTTGCTGATATGGCAAGGAGCCGACCTCAGTGGCGTGCGTACTGTGAGTTTCTTTGTCCCACCCCATCCCACTTAGCCTCCCCCTCCAACCACGATCTCATTATTTAACCTTATATAATTTTGCATAGTAATTTTTTTATGCATAGTAGCCGGCTGGTAGCTTACCGGAACGGTGCCCATCCGTTACCGGTAGCTCAGCCGGCTTGCCCCAGTTTAATTCTTTTTTCTCCTTTCTGTGTATTGCGGCACAGTAGCTGAGGTGTTCCCCCCCTCTAGCTAACGTGTATGATGATGATGATGATGGAGGGTGGTGAATGTTTGGAACAATCTGCCTGCAGACAGTCGAATCAAAGTAGGTGTCGGAGTTTAAGGAACTCCTGAAGTCACACTTTGTTAATGTGAGACTTCGAGGATAAGCACTATCATAATAGGTAGATTTGTTTAAAAGATATTAGATGTAGGTACACAGCCATCTCTACTCGCTGCATTATTTCAGTATTCTTACCAAACTCGAATGTGGCCGGATTGAGAACGTCAAGGGACAAGGTTTGAGACCTACGTTGGAGTCATGGGTCGGCCCGTAGCCTAGAGGTAACGAGTTTGTCTCGTAATCTTTCGGCGCGGGTTCGAATCCGCGTAGGGATGGGCGTCCTCGCGGTATACTCAGCCCGCGTGTGACTGGTGGCGGTCGCACGGCAGCAAAGCGCCGTTACGGCGTGCAGCTGATACATTATTATTTAGTACTATTTTGAAGTTATGGGACTTGCTTTATCTCGTTCAACTTCAGCGGGTACACCTGTTCTCCCTAGGTTTTTGTCGACGTCGCGATGACCTGATATCAAGAGGCGCATCAAAAGGAGAAAGATGGGGATGGAGCAGCAAGTGTTCTTCCAAAATGCTGAGAAAGTCAGTCTCCTGACTCAAAAATATTTTTTTGTCTACTCGAGAGAAACTCCGCAACCTGACAAAGTTGTCCTCCACTCCCTGTTGGAACAGATGTACGTTAACAGTGAGGTTATCCAGAAACTTCTTCATCTGGATCCGTTTAGTTCGTCTGGTGCTGATGGCTTACGCTCGTTGTTCTCTCAAACAGTAGCTGAGCACATTGACGCGCCTGTCTGCCGGGTCTTCCGTTGCTCCCATAAGACAGAACGATCTCCAAAGTGATGGAATCGATCGTCGCAGACGCTTTAATGGACCACATGGAGGTCCAGAAACTGCTCTCTGATTGCCAGCACGGTTTCCGGCGTCAACGGTCTTGCCTGAGTAACCTGCTACTTGCCAGGGACAGCTGGACGACTGCAGCCGACTCTGGCCAAGAAACGCATGTTATCTTCCTGGATTTCGCCAAAGCCTTCGACAAGGTCGACCACAAGATTCTGCTGCGGAAACTGTCATCTTACGGCGTTTCAGGGGACTTGATGGACTGGATCCGGAACTACCTCCAACACCGTACCTTCCAAGTACGCGTCGACGGAGCGTTGTCTCCCCGCATCCTTGCCACAAGCGGAGTTCCACAGGGGTCTGTTCACGGACCGCACCTCTTCCTAGCCTTCATTGACGACGTCACTCCGCAAGTGGAGTCTTCGCTGCTACTATACGCGGATGACGCGAAGCTGTGGCGCACAATTAACCTTCCGGACGATGCCCACGCACTTCAGATGGACGTCGACCGTCTAAATCAGTGGTCCATAGAAAATAACCTTCCATTTAACGCTTCGAAATGTCGCGTCCTTTCTACCCGCCCTTCCGCTTTTTCTCCTGTATATTACCTGGGAGCGTCTATCCTCCAGATCTCTTCAGCCGAAAGAGACTTGGGTATCATTACCCAGACGAGTCTTTCCGTATCCGCTTCCTGCCGGAAAGCAGCAGCTGCTGCTAACCGCATGGTGAGATTGCTGAAACGAGCCTTCGGTCAAATTGACCTTAGCAATTTCCGCCTCCTCCTCAAGGCTTTTCTTCGAACCCACTTGGAGTTCGCTATTCAGGCTTGGAGCCCTTGGTTGTTGAAGGACCAACGCATACTCGAAGCCCCACAAAGTCGAGCAACCAAACTGGTCCGAGGTCTCAAGCACCTAGATTATCCACAACGACTTCAGTGCCTGGGCCTCTACTCGCTTATGTACCGACGTCTAGGGGGTGACCTGATCCTCGTATTCATGATCTTATCCAACCCTGGACATCCCTGTCGCCACCTACTCACACTGCACCAATCGGGCTCCCACCTACGTGGCCACCCACTGAGGCTCACACATCAGCACAGTCGGCTGAACTGCAGACGACACTACTTCGCTTTGCGAATCTGCCGACCGTGGAATGCTCTATCTGCCGATTTAGTCTTGGCACCCACTGTAGCGGACTTTAAGACCCGCTTGGACTATCATCTGGCCGAGCTACACCGCGATATTCCCTAAGTTAACTGCATTCTACTGGATGGAATTTCTTTCTTTTCTTCCACCTACTTCCTTTCCAAAGCCGTTTCGGAGGGCGTGGTGGGATGTCTCGCTTTGAGCCGGCGTGCATTCTGTTTAAATGCCACATAAGCCCGATGAAGATACGGCTAACACGCGAGTCCAACCCGCTATAAGGTTGCTTGGCCTTTCATTAGACCCGACCCGTACTCTTTTTACCCTATGGGTCATGTAAAGCTCGAGCTTTTATTCCCATTAAATACAATGTTCCAATGTCTCCCGACTGCCTGGAAGGTTGGCATTGTGAGCCCATATACAAAAGAAGAAACAGACATAATCCAGTTAGTTAATATCCTATTCGTTTGACACAAATAGTCATGGAAAGGATTCTGACGCGGGCCCTGCAGTTTCATCTCGAGGAAATGAGTATCATGTGCCCAGCATGCACCAGGAATTTGCTAGTGGCTAAGAAGTGGGTAAAATCAGTAGATCTCGGAAAGCGCCTGGATGCTGTTTGTTGACATCTTCAAGGCTATCGACAAGGTCCCGCATGAGCGGTTTCTTTGTCAACTCCGAGAAACCGGCGTCGCTGGAAATTTCTTTACCCATATCCGATTTTCTGTACAGTCGCTAAATGTAAGTTGAGGTGAATGAAACGCTTTCTTTTCAGGTACTCATTAACAGTTGTGTCCCTCAGGCCTCAGTATTTGCACCGTACTTTACAACATCCTCATTAACGACCTGCCCATCCTTGCTCCAGCCGGATTACCTAATATATGCGGATGATCTGAAGTTATGGATGGAACTGTCTAGTCCATAGGACGCCTATCGATTATAAAACACGCTCGATCTACTGCACGCTTGGTCGATCCGGTGGCGGTCGCTTATTAACCGCAATAAATGTTCCGTTCTACCTATTGGAGGGTCCGAACTATTCGGGGCTTACCATATTGGCGGTTCTCCACACAAAATGCCACTCGTGGTAGAGACCTAGGCAATACTGCATATCTTGACCACTGAAGAGGGTCACCGCGACCCGCAGGATGTTCCACGCCCTACGAAAAGCCTGCTGTGGTCTGGCCCGTGTCCTTCCGTCTTCCATTTGCCTCGCATGTGCGTCCGATTCTTAGCCAAAAGGTAACGAGCTTCTCTTGCAATCTGACGGCGCGGATTCGAGCCTGCGTAGGGGCCGGGCGACCCCCGATTTATCCTTAGCCCATGCGCAACCGGTGGTGGTTGCGCGGCACAGAAGCGTCGGTACTGTGTACGGGCGTACTGCTGATGCTTTTTTCTTTTGCAATGCTTGAATACGGTCTTGCTGTCGCGTATCCCCACAACTTCGAATGTGATATGATTGAGGTGCCAAACAGCGCAGATCGAGACCTGCCTGAGCTGCAAGACCTAGCCTATCCCATCCGGCTTCAAGGATGGAAACTGCTCTTTCTGGATTGCCGTCGCCGCCGGGCAGATTTAACTCCACGCAAGGTATTCTCAGAGGAGAGCTGGGGAGGGAGCGGCAGGAGATTTTTTCATCGCAACGTTGGAGACTATTCGAACCGAGAAGGCTCTGGGTGCGGTCTAATCTTGTGCTATCAACTCGTGTGGTGAATTATTGGGACCGTTTGCCGGAGCTCGTCGCTGTGCTATAAAAGGCCGTTGGATTCTCACTTGCTGAATATGCCAGGAGCTTGCTGTTTCATTGGGGCTGTGGCTGTCCACTGTGGAGCTCCGTTTCGCAATGACCGGGAAGTGATGGAACTGACAAGGGACCTTCCTGAGCTCTGCTATCCAGTGATCGACGCTAATAGTTCAACCTGGGGTCACAAATGGAAACTATTTAAGCGAAGAAGGCTCTGGGCACTAACAGCCTGATAAGTAAATGACTGGAACAATATATCGAAACCTAAAATTGAGGAATGTTTTAAGCGACTGGTGAGTAAGATGGGACCTTGTTGCTCCCACTAGCAGAATACCGCTTCGCAATGACTCGCGGCTTACACGCAACGATCGGGAAATGAAGATACAATCCAAGAATTGATCCAATGACAGATATAGCCAACATTGGGTGTGGTCAGACATGCCCGAGGTGCAGTGAGTGGTCGAAAGTTACCCCTATGTCCAGGGCAGTTTTAGCTAACAACTGCTTTTGTGTGAACATGGCTGGATCCACCCGGCTTATTGCGAGTCTCAACATACCGGAGGCGGGTATTAGTGTGATAACACACAACTTTGAACGCTGGTCCCAGGTCTACCCGGTACCTCGAGACCGAACGAAGCCAGCCCCCGTGTGGTAAATAAAAATTGTCATTCAGTTATTCTGGATGAAGGGGTAAACTTCCATCATTAACATTACCACACAAAAAATACAGCAGTATGTCGTACCGATGCTTCGCTGCTACCTGTAGCAGGTCCGTGCGTGACTTTTCAGTGATCCCCAAAGTACGAAGATCATTGTACCTCGGGTAGACGGTCATTGGTTCTTCATTTCACGTTCGATTTACCGTGGTCTCTTACTAGGTGGTTGTAACATGAGCACCAAGCCACTTACGAGGTATTGGCTTTTCACTGCAACCCCCCCATGCCTATTACGACTTACGTACCCCATGGACACGGAAGCCTTCGAAATCCACGATGGGACGCAAATCACACTACTCGCCACTGTGAGAATCGCCTAGACCGGTGACATCCGGGTTGCAAGGCAGATATCTTTTCCTTTCGGACATCGGACACCAACTCAAGCATGTCTGGTCGCATGCAATTTTAACGATTTCCATGCATATCGGTTATTGTTAGTGGGACTTCGGAAACAATGCGAACTGTATGCATCTATCACGCTTCGTCTTCTCTATTTGCTTTTCAAAATGTTAAGGGGAAGTAACTACCTTCCCTCCGCACGGGGATGTCACGAACTTGCTTCCGTGGAACACTGGGTTGTAGAGAGTAGTATTGATTCGCTGGTTTGTGGAGAACTGAAAGGAAATCCTTTGTCAGCCCCATCATTTCCCGCTCACTGTAGGGACCATGAGAGTTGATGCGGTAGTGTTCCACAAGAGAGCATTGCGATTACGGTCAACACAGGAAGATCCATGCTTGTCCAGCAAATATATGTTTAGTAATCGTTTGAATCATTCCGCTATTTGTGCACTGAGGAATGGCTCAGGCAAACTGTTCCATTCATTCATCACACGAGTTGACTAACTGATATCAGAGCGAACCCGAAACCTTCTTGGTTTAAACAGCTTCATACCGTGGCCCTGTGTCGAACTATCCGCACGAAGACGAAAGAACTCTTGTATCTCATCCCCCAGCTCACCTCGGAGAATACGTCGCGAGTAAATCGTCAACACGGCGACGACGATACTACAGGGAGAACAAGTTCATCCTTTGAAGGCGATGAGAGTAAGAGATTCCGGAGTGTCATGACGGATTTCAGTCCGCGCCGCTAAACCTTCTCTATCAGTACGCATGCAGTCTTCGTGAGAAGATAAGATTCTGGCCATCCATACTCAAGAACTGATCGAACATGAAAGCTGAAAAGAAGTCGAAATCTCTGGAGTCATCTAGCAAAAGGACCTCCTTATCTAAATATATATATGTATATATATATATATATATATATATATATATATATATATTAGCAGCGGCAACTTTCTTTAGGGCGTTTTGAGTCGTGCGTAGGTTCGGTGAGACAGGAACTCTAAGATCCTTCTCTAAGGTTACGTCCCTGAGCAGGAATTCCCCAAGGTAATGAACATCAAAGGGGTCCGGGGCACCAATTGAGAGGACAGAAAACTCAGCGTGGTTAATGGGTAGCCGCCACTCCAATGACCAGCAGTGCAACCGGTCCAGCGGTCTGTAGCATGTCAACATCATCAAGTTTGGAAACCTTTAGCCACGGTCAGATCATAAGCATATATGAGGCAATCAGTTTGAAGATCATCGATGTAGATTTTGGAGAGTTCATGACTAAGGACAGAGTCCTGTGGGACCCCGCTGATCACAAAAACTGGATTGGAGTAGGTATCGTTCACCTTAACTTGCATGCTTCGGCCATTCAGGAAAACAGAGACCCAGGACAGAATCTTTCCAGAAACGCCAATTCCCTGGACTTTGAGACGTCCATGTGGAACTTTGTCAAATGCCATGCTGAAGTCGACGAAAACGACATCCAGGCGATTTCGCCCAATTTTATTTCGCAACAAACAGGTTAAAGACACAGAAAGATGCCCTCCGAAAATTATGCTGAGGGCATGAGGATATGCAGGTGCTCCAGGTGAAGATTTAGGGCTCTGTTAAGAATTCTTTCCATGATTTTACAAATTATCGATGTCAGAATGGGAAGTCCTTTGTCAGCTCCTTCACTTCGCGATCATTGCGTGAAAGCCGTGAATTGTTGAGAAGCAGTATTCCACAAGGGGCCGTAATAGGTACATTGGAAACAGCATGGTCCCAGCTTACTCATCAAGTGAGAATGCAAAAGTCACTTGAAACATTCCTCAGTCTCGGCGCCAACCACATGTTTCGGGAAGTTGTTCCAGTCATTTACAACGCCGGTTGATACAGCGAGAGTGAAACGGACTGTGAGTCCTTTGGTTTAAACAGTTTAAATTTGTGGCCCCAAGTTGAACTGTTAGCGTTAACTTGAAAGGATGCTTGCAGCTCTACCTCCATCTCCCCCCCCCCTCAGGAGACGCCTGGTTAGAATCAGGTCACCGCGAAGTCGACAATATTCCAAGGAGAAAAGATTCATTCGCTGAAGACGAAGAGAATAAAGCAATCCGTAACTCAGAGATGGATTTCGAAGCACGCCGCTGAGTTTTCTAAATCATGCCACATTAGAACTTCGTAAGAGGACAGATGGCGGGTAATGCGTATTCAAGAATGCGGCGCACATGGAAAATAAGTAAGGTTCTTAAGATCATCGGAGTCAATCGCGAGAAAGCTCTCCGTATAACACGGGACATCCAGTTGGCAGAGGCAATCATCTGTAGTGATCACTGTGGTCCGGAAATCATGAGACAAGCACACCGAGATGCTTCTTAAGGATGGTGGTTCTGAGTAACACCCCAACACTGGTACGTCCAAAACGGCTCAGAGCCCCTATGGGGAGAAATGAACATTTTTCAAGCATTATGGGCAATAGCCACTTCAATGACCATTCATTTAGCATGTCCAATGCCGCCTGCAGTCTGTCAGCATCCCCGAGATCGGATACTTCCAACCACAGCCTCATGTCATCGGCTTAAATAAGGCAATACCACTAAAGTTCCGAAGGGAGGTTAATGATGATCGTAAACAGTACTGGACCAAGTATTGATCCTTGAGAGACACTGTTTGTCATGAGTACAGGAGTGAAGTAGGCTTCTAGCAACTTGACTCGCATGGTCCGGCTATCTACTACAGCACCTCCCCAGAGACATTGGCACCTCGGAATTGAAGAAGGAGCCTTCCATGGGGCACCTTGACAAACGCCTTGCTGAAGTCTACAAAACACCCAGGCGTTTTCCAACATCTACCGACCTCGCCGTTCTTTTCCGACAAATGATGAAAGCATTTAGGTTATTAACTCGCGATACATATTGTTTTACGTAAAATGGATTGGGCATAAAAGATGTAGAGGGTTCTGTTGTATCTAAAGAGTGACCGCGTACATTGAATACATTGGAATATTGAGAGCAAGAGGGAGATACTTTGTCAGCTCCATCGGTTCCGAATCATCAGGTGGGTCCTTGCTGTCAGGAAGCATTACTCCATGGGAGATCCTCTTTGAAGTAAGAGCAGCAGAATCATGCTGTGCGTTAGATGGGTGTCTAGCAAAAGCTAGAAACTTCTCTGTCTGCGAGTCAATGATGTATTTCGGCAGACTGTTCCAATCATTTACCACACTGGAAGAGAGGGCAGCTTGCGGACGGGCGCGAAGTGTCCACAACTTAAATAATTTCCATTTGCGGCCACGTGTCGAGCTGCAAACAGTTCGATGGAAGAACTGCTGCAGCTCACTTCCAATCTCTCCCTTTAGGATACGCCTGGTGTAGAGGAGATATCCGCGACGGCGGTGGTATTCCATGGAGAACAGGTTCAAAGTGTTAAATCGAAGAGTGTAGGGATGATTCCGGTACAGATTTTGGTCCGTGCCTCTGCACCTTCTCTATCAGACCATGTTCAGAGTTCGTTAGGGGGTAAGCGGCCAGGAGACCATACTCTAAGCTAAGTAAGGCTAATTTTGCGAATCCGCCAGACACAAACTATGCTGTGCCGTTTAAGAATGAAGTCGCTGTCGACCACTATAATACGATAAATTAGAGCCGAGTAAATCAGCCCGCTTTAGCCCTCAGCACGTCATCTGTTGTGAAAGAATCCAAGATGATGGCAACTCGGAAGCGATGAAACCAGATAAATTCGTAAGAGGCATTTCTGGAATCAATGACAGTAGATGAGATACCAGCGCTTTTGGACAAGTCAGACAGGTTGAAAAGATAGCGTGATTCCAATAAGTCAAGTCAAGTCAGCTACCAATGACGATACACGCTATTGCCTAACGAGCGTTTTGTTTCTTGCACCGGTAAGTGAACAAGAGCCTCCGGTATTCCGAGGTTAAACTTCCGCGGCTGCTGCAAAAGATCGAAACGAAGCAGAAGCCTTCTCTGTACTGTCATACAGTAGTGACATGATGCAGTAAAATTACAATAAGTCTGGAAAAAGTTCAGAACAGCACCTATCGAAGTCTCCATCGTGCTGCATTCTACCAGTGCTGGACGCAGCTTATTCCATCTACTGAGTTATCCGAATCCTCGAGCTGGACAAAGGCCCAATTACCAGACCAAAAATAACAGTGCAAAATTCCAAGTGGTTTATTTCCTACGAGTCACCAGCAACTTTGACATCACAATTGACGCCTGGCTCGAGATAGATATGGGTCAATTGCTGCGCTGCCTCATCAGTAGAAAGCAAATCGATAACACGTTTATGAATCCGCATCTGGAAACGATCCCAAGTTTTTGAGCCCTCCCCACATGGCGTTTTCCTGGTGGTTATACGCAAAATCTGGAGTATAAGTGGAAATTTTAGCTCACTTTAGTCGGCATCCTCACAGGTCCTTTCACCTTAAGATTTTGATCTTTCGCACGCTTTATTAAGTCGTTGGAAACAATTTCCAGTGGAGCCACACTTGCAGCAGTCAAAGTTATCCTGACCCAATTCCTTGAAGTAATCTGCGAAACATCAGGCTTCTTTTCAGTCATGCTGAGGGAATGACCTTGAATCAAAGTAGTGGGACTAAGCGGTAGATAAATCGGTGTAATTGCACCGGATTATTGAAAAATAGGGAAAATTATTTAGCACAATACATATAGTCATAGTTACAAAGTCAGGATTGCTAGCGTAAGTGCTAAGCAGATGTTTAGTACAAATATTATTAAAAACAGTGTTTGAAATGACAGAAAATCCTAGATTCAAGTTCAAGTGGGACTGGAACCATAGGGTGAATGCCGAAAGTGTTCCTTCTTGAGCGGGTCGTCGATCCAGTTGTTAAGGGTGCTCCGACTTCTTGATGGGGCTTAAACGGAAACACCCGAAAAACACTCTGGTCCACCAATTTAATGCCCAAGTTCATTGAGTTGCGAGAAGCAACGGCACTAGAGCCGAGCCCTACGGAACGCCACGAAGAACAGCCTGGCTAAGCATACACACTGTTCTCTCCCCTCTAGGAAAGCAGAGACCCATTTAAGTGCGGCTCCAGATATCTCATACGATCGCACCTCAATGAGGGTAGTTGATGTGGGACAGTATTAAAGACTTTCGAGAAGGCAACGAAAAGCACGTCGATAGCGTGACCGTTGTCTACTGCCTCAGCCCAGCTTTCACGAGCTAGAAGTAACTTCGTCAGAAATGAAAATCCCTTACGGAATCCGGGTGTCCATTGTTCATTGAGTTCATTAAGTTGTAGAGAGCAGGAGGGAAAACCCTCGTGAGCCCCATCGATTCCGTATCATACTGGGTTTGATGCGTGTCGCTGCATTGCGACGTTCCTTGAGGGTTCGTCGCAATTGCAGTGACAGACGCAAGATTCCAGCATTCCCAGCGAATGTCTATCAGTCGCTTTAAACTCCCCTTGGATGGAGCGTCCGCAATTCCTTCCGGTAGGCTGCACCAACCATTCACCACTCTAGTGGATAGGGTGACTTCCGTGCGCATCCGATGTCTTCTTTGCTTAGACAGTTTCCATTCGTGACTTCGTGTGGAACAACCAGTGTTGGGCCGGAATAATGGTTGTAACTCACTTCCAAGTTCCTCTCGGCCTATTGTAGATGAGATCACCCAGGTGACGGCGGAGCTCGAGGGAGAACAGATTTAGCTGCTGGAGTCGTATGGGGTGCGGGAGGTAACGAAGCCCCATAACAGCTTTCGATACACTTTGCCAAACCTTTTCAAGCAGAGTTCATTCAAACTTTGAAAGTGGATGGCTATCTGATAGGCCATATTGTATGACTGGACGGACGTACAAGATGAACAATGGTCAAAAAATCTCAGGAGCCATTCCAGCGAATGAGTTTCTTAAGGCACCCACAAGGCTCCTTCCAGTGGCCACCTTCTTCAAAGTGTCCTGCGTCCTTTTAAATTCAGAAGTCATGATAACCACGAGATCTGTCTCGTGAGTAGTATTCCTGAGGAGAAACCCACTAATGCGGTATGCACCGCACGGTTCACTGTTACCTTTTTGGAGAACAGCCATTTAGCTCCGTTTACTGGCAGTTCCCACTTGATGAGCCATTGGTGTAGCTGGTCTAGAGCCCCTAGTCATTTGTCCACATCCTCAGTGCTGGATACTGTTGACCATAGCTTGAGGCCATTGGCGTAGAGCAGGCAGTCGGTTTGAAGGGCAGCCGACAGATCCTTAATGTACAGTTTGAGGAGCACCGGTCCAAGCACTGATACTTGCGAATACCACTAGTCATAGGCACTGGAGCAGAGAGGGTTTGGTTCAGTTGTGCGCGTTTTGTCGTACCTCTTAAGAAATCGGCAATGCAGGCGAGAAGATTCCCTGTAATTCCAATTCCCCAGAGTTTATGTAGCAGTCGCACTTGTGGAACCTTATCGAAGGCTTTGTAGAAGTCAATGAACATTACGACAGCCTGTTTTCGGGCTTCTATGGCTTCTGCCCATCCCTGGCGAGGATAAGTTAGTAATGCATGAGCGTGCTCTCCGGAAGCCATGTAGAGCATTTGAGATGAGGTTTATATTTACACAGTGTAGATGGTGGCCACACTTGACTAATCTTGCCATGGTTTCGCATACGACTTATGTCAGCCATACTGGCCGGTAGTTGGCTGGGTCTTGTTTGTTTCCCCTTGTATGTGGGTAGGAGGGTACCTACTTTCCAGCAGCCACCTTCGAGAAATTGTCGAAAGACTTGGAAGCGAGGGGCGGTGACGTACTCAGTCATCGTTTCGAGAAAGCTGGGATGCAATCCGTCCGGGCCTGGGGAGGAGATCGGGCCCAGTTCGAGGAATAGCTTAGTGACTACTTCGGGGTTAATTTCAACTCGGTCCATAGAGGAGTGATGTGCAGGCAAACATATGTTGAGCAGTGGTGACTTCACTGAGTAGACCAAGGAATAGTATGCAGTCAATGGGTTTGTCTTTTCCGCAACGCCGTAGAGAACGATACCTTCCTTAGAAGAGGATAGAGCAGGGAATCCATTACCGCTTTTGGCATTTCGCTTCAAGCAGGCAAACGGTTTCTTGGAACAGTTTTGGGATTCCTTGACTAGTCCATGTTCACATTGTAGTCCCATGCTCCGTTTTCGCAGGGTGCGTAGTTTTCTGACAATTTTATACTCTAAGTAGCTTGACTGCAGTCCTGTGCTCTTGCATTGATCCCACAGTTTCCGTCATTTTTTCATTAGGGATCTTACTTTTTTCAATCCACGGAGTCCTTTTGATGATGGTCTGCATTTGCAGATTGGAATAAATTGTCCAATGGGCTGCATCATCATAGATGGTGGGCATTCTCACGCGTCATCAAACTCCAAAAATTGCGGAACACTCCAGCCCATGTTACTTGCAGTCGTTCTTATGCTGGGCTAGTCAGTGCGTCGGAAATTTCGACGCAGTGTCCCTGCTCGTGAAGGGTGAGGCGTCGTGTCCACGAAAAGAGACCTTCAGTGCTCGTTCTTCCCAAGGGTTTGGCGGATTGTTCAATCTGAGACACCAGATGGTGCCGAAGTGAGAACCAGGTTGAGAATGTTTGGTGTTTGACCATGGACTATCCGCGTTGTTGTCAAGCATACTGTGTCAGGCTGCACTCGTGAACGGTATCAAGGAGAACAAATTCAAATGAGTCACGTGAGCGATCACTGTGAGGAAGGTCCCAGATCAGGTCGGGGTGTTGAAGTCACCCATACGGAGACCGTTTGTTCCTCTGCTGTGAGTGCGCGCGGGAGGTAATAGGTGTGAGCCAGGTGCTGCAGGGGCTCTGTAGACCACCCCTACCATCAGCGATTGGTATCCATCATGAATCCGACACCAGAGCATTTCCGACATACCATCCTTGTCACCATCGGGCTAGACAATGTGGGCCTTTAAGTGGTTCATTGTGTACAGGATTACTCAGAGTCCAGCTCTCCCACCAAAACGATCGCATCGAAGTAGCTGATATCTTGAAACATGTACCTCCGCGTCAGATAAATCAGAGCACAGCCAAGTTTCGGTGAACGCCATTAGGCCCGGTTGCTGTTCGGAGCTAAGGAGGGGAACCCCATCTAGCTTGTTTCGGAGACTGCGCACGTTCGCGGGTTTTACCCGTAGTCCGTTCTTTACTTTTGAGGTCCTGGCAGGAGATTTGGCCTCCGTCGAGCTCTCTGATTTTTTTGACTACGCGAAAATTCACTGTGTGTTGATCTGGTTCTCCGATTGCGCGTCGGGTTCGCAGCTCGCAGACAGCTTGTCTCATTCGGACTCGGTCCTCCTGGGAGAGGTCTTTCAGAAAGTAGAAGGTTTCTCCCTTGAGGCGCGTGATCCGTCTTAGGATACGTTGGCATTCTTCTTCATCCTGACAGACGATTTTCAGAGGACGAACCTTGGCTGGGTCCTCCTGTTTTCTGCCAAGGCGAAAAGCAGTGAATAGGTTTATTCCTTGCTCACGCGCATCAAACATGGACATTATTTGTTTAAGAAAGGCTTGGCCGTCGAGCATCCTTTCAGCTGGAGTCCCTATTGGATTCTGGGACGTTTGTGGTTATCAGGCAGCGGTTGCGAGCAGGCGCCTTGTCTCGTTCCGGCGATGCTGGCTTCGGTGGGCATTGCTTTTCTCGGACAAGTTCCTCAAGCTGCGCTACTGCATTTAAGACGAGCTTTAGTTCCACAGTTTTGGTGGTTGATGTTACCTTGTCTCGTGTGGAGCTCTTCTTCGAGGCCTTGTTCTCAGCTATGGCAGTCCTCGCGTTTGCTGAGGTGTTAGCGCTCGCGACTGTGGCATAGGACTTGAGCTGAGGCATCAGCGCATTCCCGTTCTCACTGGGCAATGGGTTTAAGCCCAACGTGGTGGGGGACGCACGGCTTTGTTTCCCTTGCGTTGTGAAATACTTAGACGAGGGCCCCCACAATGCGGAGATAGGCGTCTCGCTGTGCGAGTAAGAACCGGCCAGCGCGGAAGTAGTAGGTAAGTTGAAAGGGTTCGTCAGACGTTGCTTGTCGCCAACCAACCTTAAACATGAATTGCAGTGAAAGTTGATGCCTTTAGAGGTGGTGCGCTGAAGACCTTCGTAAAGATCATTATCAACGTTACAGCAAACCATAGGCATCCATCGTTCGCACAGTGCGCATTAGACCTGGTGTTAGTGAAACTATAAATAAATAAATAAAACTTTTATTCTCAACAAAGTGAGGCACGCCCTTACAGGAATGATCATTTTGACATAACGATGCATGACCAAGAACGTGCAAAAATCCGATATGTTTGCCATAGCATTTTGTGTTTTTGTAGGGGGTATGTAAGTATTTCATTAAGGGTGTATGTGTATGTATTTGTGTAGTTTGTGATTGCATTTGTGCTGCTCCAATCTTCAATCTTTGCTATCGTCATCAATATGCGAGTAGGAGATTGGTGTCCGTGGGTTGGATAGGATAATCCGGATATCCACGGGGCGAGGACTTTATTTTGTGGCGAGTCACGACCGCCACGTCACAGTGTTGATAAGCAGACATTTGTGGCTTTTTATGGGGAGAACGCTTGCCAGCCGAAACCCACCACGTCCTGGAACACTGCCGCCGAACTATTTGCTGGAACGGGTTAAACCCGAAACACCCAGCTGACAACACGAGGAGTTTGTTCGGCTAGCCAGCCACATGACGAAAGTGGCAGCCAATCCACAACTTATCAAAACGCTTAGAGCGTTGGGCTGAGCACTTTAAAAGGCAAGTTAATCGGTCGGAATGGTTAGATTTCTCTCCGGCCACTGATCGCCCCACTCCCTGGGCTGTCCTTTTGGATCCACCCTGTCGCTCAAAAGTTGAACGTGAGATCGGACTGTTGAAGTTAAATAAAGCCGCGGGACCAGATGATCTTCCTCCAGCCCTCTTCAAATTCGGAAGTCCAGCTCTTGTGGATGATTTACAAGAGCTACTAGTCAAACTGTGGGAGCAGGAAACTGTCCCAACCGATTGGAGCCGCTCCGTCATAGTCCCAATTTTCAAAGGAGGCTCACGATCGGAATGCGGCAGCCATAGAGGAATCAGTCTGATCTCCATCGCCTCCAAATTGTTTGCCTCGTCATCCTTCACAGACTGACTGGCATTCGTGAAAGCCAGATTCGTGAAGAGCAAGCTGGATTTCGTCGAGGCCGTGGCTGCATTGACCACATCTTCACCTTGCGTCAGTTGTTGGAGCACCGTCACATATATTGGCGGCCCACCATTGTCGTGTTCCTCGATATCAAAGGTGCATTCGATTCGGTGGATAGACATGCACTTTGGGACTGTCTACTCAGGAGAGGTGTGCCCGAGAAATATGTGAATATTATCCGATCATTATATGCTCGTAGCTCGGGCAGAGTGAGGGCTTACGGCAAGTTGTCGTCGCCCTTTACTATCTCCAGCGGTGTGAGACAAGGATGCCCGCTGTCACCTTTCCTCTTCAATTTCGCTATTGACGAAGTCATGGAAATCGCGTTTACAGGACACGACTTAGAAGGTGTGGAGCTACTCCCAGGAGAACGACTTCTTGACTTAGAGTATGCTGATGATATTGCCCTAATCTGTGACAGCTCACAAATGTGCCAAGCGGCACTGGACAGATTAGCACTAGCTGTCCGTCACTTCGGGTTTTGCTTCGCACTCTCGAAGTGCAAAGCGTTCCTCCAAGATTGGTCTGGACCGCCCCCTACGCTGACCCTTGGTGGGGATCAGCTAGAAGTCGTCCAAAAATTCCACTACCTGGGAAGTTGTATCAGCGACCGTGGGACTGAAGATGAGATCACGAACCGTATAGCGAAAGCTCAGGGCGCTTTTGCTAACCTTCGCCACTTATGACGCCGGCGCGACATCACTCTTGCCATGAAGGGTAAAGTGTACAATGCAGCAGTACGTTCGACCCTACTGTACGGTTGTGAAACTTGGCCGCTTAAAGCAGCGGACCTGAAGAGGCTAGTTACCTTCGACCACCGGTGCCTTCGTAATTTAGCTCACATCTGGTGGGAACACCGCGTGAGCAACGAGCGTGTCCGACGCCTTGTTTATGGCATAAGAAAAGGAACTGAACCGCTTAGCACCGTTATTTCACGCACCAGGCTCCGATGGCTCGGCCACGTGTTACGCATGCCAGCCCACCGACTCCCGCGACGTGCATTGTTTGCGCGCCGGGGGTGTGGATGGAAGAAGAGGAGGGTGGCCAAGCGATGACTTGGTCTAAAGGAATGAAGGCCCTCACTTCTGCGCTGGCCTCGGTTGGTGCGTCTCGGCTCCCTGGTTGGGGTCCGAAAGACGATGAACACGTTTGGTTGGACACACTTAAATAAATAAATAAATAAATAGGTATATTTCTAGACCTGCTAGAGGCTGCACCCTAAAGGGTTCAGATCAATGCTTACATTTATCCGATGCTCTTGCATGGAAGTTGGTAAAATATATGTTCATCGTTAGCAATTGCAAATGCATTGGCACTGTTTAGTATACAGCTACTGGGTCGCAGGCGCCCACCTTGACATTTTTCTGGTTCCTTCGGGCGATATTGAGCTCCTTGTATTTCATTGTGAATACTTCGCGGAGGTGTAGTTTGCCTTTTCTCCTTGAAACAGAATCCAATTTGCCACAAGTTCACTTTAAATTGATCGCACAATAATTGGCCACTCAGTTGCCCCAATTGTTGTTGCGCACATGGAAGAAATGAATGAAGGAATTATAAGGCATACGAAAAGTAAAAACAATTCCGAATAATGCAGACATAAATAGAAGCAATTTGTTAAGAGGGAAAATAAATCTGCGTGCTTCAGTAGAAAAATACCCATTAACAAAAAAAATATAGTCCTACTTTTATTACGCTGATATTGCTCTACGGCGCAAAATTCCAACCTGAGTTATTCTCAGATAAAAGAAAAAGCCCTTCTAAAGTTAGAATACCGCTTAAAGTAGCACTAAGTTACACTTGTCTGGACGTGCTTTAGCGCCTGAATACGACGAATGTAAAAGCAACACCATGCGTGCAGTAGTTTGCGAGTTATTCGCAATTAAATGATGGTCTACGAATAAGGCCATTTTTATTTTTCGCCAAAAATCGCTTTCTGCTTTGCAAGCAGATAGCAGAAAAAAGAAAAGAAAATATAAAAAGTAGGGAAGCGGTGTATGTTCTAGATAGGCATAGCTATCCAGAAATGCTCTAATTAGCCCGTAATACCCTGCGACAACTACGGACTGCGCAGGTGGCCGAAAAGTAAACTTTGCAGGCAAGCATGAAAAATATATGCAATTAAGGGATGAGCTTGCGCGAAAACGCTAGAAATCCAGCAAGGAATATTATATCTACAAGGGAATTCAGTGGAGCTTGTAATTAACACACGGTTAGAAGGCCACAGCATACCGTTTTCAGGGGATACTGAGTCACATAAACAACCAGTAAAATAGAGTTTAGCATTTTTTAAGCCTCTAAACTTTTCTAAAGCTTACAGCAAGGCCGCATGAGCCAGATCTACCTGAGTAACTCAGGGGATCTTTCAGATCCGTTGACAGATTTTGGCCTGCAAAATACACACATTACTTAGCTAAACATCACAAGATTTATCCCTTAGAGCCGATTTTCTATATTAATGAGGCTCTGTATCTAACATCAGTGAGCTATAGGAGCCTGTCACTAATAATAAAGAAATGAGCATGGGAAAATTTAGTAAAATTTAGCTAATTGCATTTGGGCGTGAAATCCGTTTTGGTCTGCATTGGTTGGGCTTTAACAACTCTACTTCTGGTGGTTGAGCTTGCTTATACTTGAGGTATTGTTATGCCTCATGTGTAGATGCACACTATTGTGCAGTTCGTTGATGAATTTCGATTTATTTCTCTCCATTTTTAAGTTCCGAAGATAGTGCCGGCGGTGTTCATCCAGATGGCAATGTTAACTGGCACTCTAATGTCACACCGACTATTTCTTCTGTGGTTTTCCTGGCAAGAGCTGTTCTAGCACCCTAGGCAAAGAGCGATAAGGTAAATCAGGAGTAGAGTGGTAACAAAAACCAGTGGGAGCTGGTCGTTCACCCGCCATTACGCATAACGCATGGTAGGCTTTGGAGCCAGCTAAAAGATAAATGACACACGGGCGGCCAAGAGAAGAAAAGTGGTGATGGAAAGTTTCTGGTGCTCCAGCCAGCCAGTGTGACAGGGGCCTCTCTGTCATTGGTTAGCTTTCGTGCCAGTGAAATGAAATCTGGAAATGCGAGTGTTTTACGAGCAAAAGCAGTTAAAGAAGGGGATCTGATTTTCATTATGCCTGTCTACTAGTGTTGCCAATAGCGAAAGGCACATGTATACCAGATAAAGCTAAGTATATGGGGTCAAGAGAGAGTAAGTGGAGAGCAAAATGTCTGATTCTTGAGCCTAGAACTGTTAAAGTGCGCTCTTTGTCAACAATTAGAAAGATTATTTTCTTTTTATTTTGCGGTTTAACCACTGATAGTGTTTGGAGACTGCTGAGTATAGTAACTAGCGCTCAGACTTAATGAAAAAGCTTCTATTAGGGCCCGCTGGCAACCGACATCTAGGAAGACACATAAAGGTTCATTTACAGCCGGCATTTAGACGATTTTGGACAATTCTAATGCTACGCTTAGGTGCATCCGCAGCAGAAAACGTTTTCAACATTCTATGCAAGGCTTAGGTCTGGTAGCATGCCTTTACTAGGGGTACCATAGAGGTCATAAGCCTAATACTTTTTCCACGGATCCAGTGGTCAAGAAGTTGAATGTGATAAAAGTCTGAAGAGAAGGGATGAAGATGTAGATAAGAAATAAGGATTGAAGGAAGAGGTCGGTGAAGAATAAGATCATCTTGTATTCAGTTTGCTATTCTTAAACCCTGGAAAATGGGTGCGACGGATACCGTTAAAGTCTCTTAGGTGCTAGAACGGTAACCACAGTGAATGTGGATGAGTTTTGAGCTGAAGGTGCTTAGATGCCTTGCACTACATCGTGGGCGTCCTTAAGCTATATCAGGGCCAGTTTCAAAGAAGTGGTCTTGCGAATCGCAGATATGGAAGATGCTTTGTAGATTGCCAAAACATAGGAATTTTTGTATCTCCTTCCTGAAGACCTGCAAATTTTGGATTTCTCTTATTCTGAGAGGCAACCTGTTCCATATGTTCACGTAGACAACTAAGAAGAAACGAGACCGCAGTCTCTTCTTTGCCTTTAGCGGAGTAATGGAATGGCCCCTGTTTCGGAGTCTCGATTCAGACGCGCTCCTTAGTTTAAGACAAGTGATATTACTGTGCAACTTTCTATGAATTAGCTTGTGTAAGAAGCACATGTTAAGGATAATGCGCCTTTGCCATAGGGGCTGAATTTTAAGGTGTTCACACCTTTGTCGGTAATTCAGCGCTTGCTGCGGTGGAGTCAACATCTTCGTAAAGCGTCGCTGAGCTTTCTCAAGCAGAACACGGTCCGACTTACGTAGATTGCTGCATATATAAGAGTAATATTCTAGATGTGGCCTGACGTGACTCTTATACAGTTCTAGCCTTGCATCGGCGGTTTCTATGCAACGGCGTATGTGGAACGATAATCCTCTTACCCTTGCGACTTGATAATGCACTTGCTCTGCAAAGTTGAGGCTCATAGAGTAGCGCAAACCCAGATCTGTTGTTATGGTATTCTGTTTGATAGTGATACCGTTTATTGTTAGGGACCCAGCAGGTATAGAGAATCTGTGGGTCATGACGTTAGATTTTTGAGCGGAGAAGGTCATTTGCCAGTGTTCGCACCAATTTTCAAGTGCATTAAGATCCTCACGGATACTATTAAGTGCGGAAAATTCAGTACCACGGGGAAAGTCGTAGACAACTTTCACATCGTCAGCAAAGATAAAGGAGCGACCGTGTTGCAAAATCTTGCAGAGGTCATTGATATAAATCAAAAATAGGGTAGGGCCAAGGACACTCCCCTGCACCACGCCACTGGGGACGGCGGTCGGGGTGGATATAGTTTGTTCAACCTTAACAGACTGCGTACGTCCTATTAAATAGGAACCCAGCCAGTCTAATAGAGGACCGTCTACCCCATAAGCCTTTAGCTTATGCATCAGGCGCATGTGTGGTACCCTGTCAAACGCCTTTTGCATATCAAGGTAAAGAATTACAACTGCTTGATTAGAGTCAATGGCCTCGGTGACCAAATTGAGGAAGTCCAGCTGACAGGTTGCACAAGACCGAGCACTTAGAAACCCGTGCTGCGATTCATTTATGTGCTCGCCTGCGTACAGATGAGTCATGAGGGCCTTTTTAATCAGCTTCTCCATCATGCGCGAGATAATAGAAGTGTGT
>OX104064.1:165524982-165613730 GCA_944474145.2 Dicrocoelium dendriticum | reverse complement strand
CCATCCGCGAGCCGATAGGTTGAAGCTGAGAGGCCGTCAAGGTCCACAAACGTAGGCGAGCGGCCGGTAAACGGTTTCCGGTTAGTGGGGTTTTCGGGTGGTCAGCCGGCGGTCTTTTTCCGCCCTACCACTGCCCATTCTGGTAGCGCACGACCCAGGTCTGGATCTAACGAATACCTTCAGATAGTGTTAAGGAATGTGCGCAGCCTAAGGAATAAGGTGTACGAGTTAGGTCTGCTTGTAGATGGGTCTCATCCCGATATACTCGCATTCACTGAAACGTGGCTATCTCAGGACATCACGGATAGTGAAGTACATCTACCTGGCTACGCACTAGTTAGATGCGATCGTTCCGCTGGTCAGCAGGGTGGGCGCGTTACCTTTTATGTGAGCTGTATACTTGACGTTTTGAAGACTTGCTTATTTCAGTCAGCAGATAAAACTGTTGAGGCTCTGTCGGCTGTTATTAACACATCCTCGGCTCAGGTTACAGTTGTAATTGTCCACAGAAGCCCGGGAACGTATCCAAAGAGGTACTTGAATTCATTCGCTCTCAGTCCGCAAATAAGTTGTTGGTGCTGGGCGGCTTCAACCTCCCAGAGATTTGCTGGGCAGATCTTTCTTGCGACTCAGCATCAGGCACATCGGGCGCTGATCTGCTTGAGCTTACGCTCCAAGTATCGTTGTGCCAGTTCACTGACTTCCGCTCTAGGTACACGGACGTCCAAGTACCGTCTATCTTAGTCCCTGTATTTGCTGTCACAAGATTTTGTTGGTGACATTACTTACGACCTCCATTGGGTTCCAGTGATCATGTTTGTTTACTCTTCAGTTGCACTCTGTCTAGACGCTACAAGAGTACTGTTGAGTCTCGCCCAAACATATGGCACTCAGACTATCAATCAATGTGAGCCAAGGCTTCGGGTTGCCATTGTGAGATCTCGGCCGACGATACTGTCCAGGTTGTCAGGCATACGTTTAACTCCTACTTTGCAGCGGTCGCTGTTCCCATCATCCCAGCCACAAGGAGAAAGAAGGCACGAGCTCAGCCGCCCTGGATATATTCCACTGGCAGGCATCTGCTCAAAAAGAAGTCTACATGTTGGCGAACTTACCGAGACGCTCCGTCCACCGATACTTATGACAGGTACCGTAAGGCTGGAAATGGGTGTAAGCAACACCTAAGGGAAGCTCGGCTCAATTTCGAGAAAGGTTTAGCAGACGAAGCTTCAGATAATCCAAAAAGCTTCTTCGCTTATGTCAAAAGGCGCAGTGGTTGAAAAATATCAATTCCGGTATTGATGCGTGATGACGGTACTCAGGCGCATACGGAGTATGACAAGGCCTGCGTACTTAGTAGGCAATATGCGACAGCGTTTGTAAGGGAAACTTCTATGACAGGCGTTGAGCTGGTTTGCAGGATTCCAGGAGGTTCGGGACTAGCTGCATTTATTGTAGCAGTGACGGAAGTTCGTAGGCTGTTACAAGGGTTGAACCGTTCTGAGGCCTCTGGGCCTGATTTAATTCACCCGAAACTGCTGCATGAGTTGGCTGGGAAACTAAGTGGACCGCTCGCTACTGTGTTTCCGAAGGCGTTTGACAGCTGTGCATTGCCTTCCGAATGGAAGGAAGCTGTCATCTGTCCCATCTTCAAACTGGGGACAAGAATCTGCCTGCAAATTATAGGCCAGTTAGTCTGACGAGTGTGGTAGACAAACTCCGCGAGAAACTGATGAGTGTTTCATCGGAGAGTCATCTGAGCAGATTTAATCTAATGGGCAATGTGCAACACGAATTCCGGAAGGGATTTTCCTGTCTGAATGTCGAGCGGATGCAGTGGATAACGGCCACACGCTGGACGTGCTTTTCGTCGACTTTTCGAAGGCATTTGACAAGGTAGCCCATTTGAGGCTCGCGCAAAGGTTGACATCTTACCGGGTGTCTGGCCGCGCCCTACACTGGGTGACTGCCTTCTTGGAGGGTAGAGAACAGTGAGTACGAGTAGGCCGGGACCCATCGTTTAAATAAATAAATAAATAGTATATTCTCGAATTTCCGAGACACACCAGACCAGGCATGATCAACGTTTACAAGCAATTATGTTTCGCAACAAACACGTTGCTATGTATGTAATCGGCAGTAAGCCGAAAGTTGTACAGGCTTTGGAAATTATAAAATTAATCTTGAGGTATAAATTCGTCAAGGCATGACGACAAGTTGGGCTCTAGTGTGCGTAGGGTAAACAGGCTGCGCATTCCGTTTGTAGAGAAAACTTGTCAGGAAAATATTACATTAGGATTCTGGTCGGCTTGCCAGTATGTAGTTGTGGGCAGTGACTTTATTCCGTGGCGAGTCACATCCGCCACGTCGCAGTGTTGTTAAACGGACATTTGTGGCTTTTTATAGGGAGAACGCTTGCCAAGCGAAAACCCACCACGTCCTGAAACACTGTCAGAAATCCGTTTGTACACTAATATAAAACTAGCAGAGCAGCTCGTCGACTGATTTAACCCTCGGTTAACCGCCGTCAATTGCCTTCCAATTTCCCCTGTTAGCTGAACTGGTTACTTTTCGTCGGGGCGGCCATAGTGGCTGAGGCCTGTGGAGGGTTAGACCTTTGTCATCTTCGTGTCCAGGTGAGCAAAACGTCCGATTCTTGCGTCTAGATTTCTCAGGATTACGTATACTTCGCAGGAGTATGACGGAGTCATGTCCAGCTGCCATTACTGGACGACGGTCATGGTAGTGAGTGCATTTTTATCCACTTGTTGTACAGCCGTGTTCCATGTAGGTCCTTGGGGGCTTCTATGTCCTGTTCCAGGCACAAGCTCTTTCAAGGTCCGATCCCAGATCCCCAAGAAGTTCCAGACCACGGAGAAAGGGTAGGTGAGAGACAAACAGTGCCGCAAAGAACAGACGTGGTAACAAGCATTGTTTATGTCCTATGGTCTAACATTTAGTGGAAACATATGATGTACAACGTGTAACAATGATTATGCTAAAAGTGTCTTTCGGATATTCATCGGAAGCAATGCCCTATAGGTTGGTTGCTACCGTATACCTTGGATAGAGAGCGTTGCGCCGTTGAGCAAAGAAAACACAGGATTGGTTTGCTATGATGCAACTGTTGCGTGGGAAGATTCGCTGGGGAGCGTAGAATATGCTGACCCAGGGAAAGCCAGTTAGTCTGTCCTCAGCGGCGTGCTGCATGGCTCGGGCCCTGGGCCGCCGCTGTTCTCTATCTATGTGAATGACCTATTCGCGGAGCTTGAGGTACCATCGCTGCTATTGCTGATGACCTGAAGCTGTGGAACATTTTCGATGTTTCTGGAGGTTCAGAAGCTATTCAGCGAGCATTGATAAGCTTTGGGACTGGTCTACTTTATGGTTACTGCCCATACATCAAGCAAAGTGCTCCGCTCTTCTAATTGGAGGAGGTTGTCCTCCTACGATGTACTTGGTCGGTGGGGTCGAACTCTTCAGTGTATTTATTTAGGTTTACATAGGCGTCGTTCACTCTTCGGCTTTACACTCCGGCGACCATTGGAAGAAGGTCGCAAGCAGAGGTTTCCGCATATTGTGGTTAATACGACGTTCTTTCGGAGCCTTGGCGGACAGCATCTTTAGGTGACTGTTTTCGGCTTTCGTTCGGCCTCGTCTAGAATACTACGTTCAGGCTTGTCCACACTGCCTCGTCCGTGACAACTTGAAGCTAGAGAGGGTTTTACGGGTGGGTACTAGTTTAGCCGAGGGATTACGGGGACGGACGTACCCTGAGCGTCTACTTAGTTTGGGAATGCATTCAGTGCACTGGAGAAGGCTTAGGGGAGACCTAATCCTAACCTACCATATCTTAACTGGGAAGGTTAGTCCAGATTTATCTTGGCTATTCAGTCCTGCTAGCTTGTCTATTTTAGGTGGTCAGTTCTTGAAGTTGGACAAACCGCGGTCCGATGGATTAGGGCGGAAATCCGGCTGTCACGCCGTCATCGAGCTTTGGAGCATACTTCCGGAAATTGTTATCACGGACCTACGGTTAAGGGTTTGAGCGGCATATTGACGCTCTTGGTTGGCAACACGAAACCTTTCCTTTTTTCCTGACTAACTCGCATCTTCATAATTCGATGTGTTTCTTTAATTTTCTTAACGCCTTGGTATTCTTTTCTTATTTCAAGTGAACTTCCTTATTCGGTTCCTTCGAGTTCTGCTCCAATCCTTTGCTTACTTCACGTGACTGTCACAGCAGGGACTGTTAGGGTAGGAAACGTAGGCATTAACTGGTTGGCTAGTTTGCGTTACGGGTGTTCCGTTTTACATCCATCGATAACTCAGCACTTCCTCAATTCCTGGCTCAACGATTCAAACGCACGGTACTCTCCTATCGTCCGAGTCCCACCCGAACTTGAACTGTAAGTATGAAGATGGGAATTAGTCTGGAACAAGGAAAGGTTTCGTTTTGCTACCCAAGAGCATCAAGTTGATGCACAAACCATTAACCATAGCGTCCTTGACAACAATTTTTGGAAGCAGGTTCGAGCGCTCGAAGACTTGACACCATAACCGTGTCTCCACTCTAACACGATCGGACGGCGGTTCGTCCACGTCATACAACGCTCGCGGAGCCCAGATAATCTGGCAGGACTAAACAGCTAAGACATACCAGGGCCAACTTTCCCAATCAAAATACGGTAGTTTAGGATTAGGTCCCCTCTAAGCTTTCGATAGTACATTGAATCCATTCACAAGCTAAGTAGGCCTTTGGGATACGTTTGTCCTCCTAACAGCTCGACCAAACCAGTACCAACACGTAACACCTCTTTTAGTGACATTTTGTTCCGAACTAGGAATGTTGGACAGGCCTGGACGCAATATTCTGGGTGCAGTCGCACAAACGCTGAGAAGAGCTTCACACCCACTTTAGCGGTTAGGGTTCCAAACGAAAGACGGATAAACCACAACATCTGGAACCCATTACTAGCTGCCTGTTTCCAGTTACCTCCAGAGTGTAGTGTGGAACTGTGAACGACACTTAGGTCAACCTGATGAGTCGCTTGAGGAAGTTCCCCCATCGAGCACATAACTTGTGAAGGAAGCAGACGCTCCGACATGCAGCCCTGAACACTGCTCAGTTTATGGGCAGCAATCACAAGACAGACCATTCCCAGAGTCTATCCAAAACCCGTTGAAAAGCCAAGGGACCTTCAGGGATATCAACCATATTCCAGAGCTTTAGGTCATTAGCAAATAAAAGCCATGTTACCTCAAGCTTCCCGGAAAGTCGTTTACGCAGACTGAGAACAACAGCGGACCAAGGAGAGAGCCTCGCAGAACGCTGCTAAGGACAGCTTGTCGAAACAAGCATCTGCTTCCCACACGAATACACAGTTCCCGTCCTTAGAGAAAAGCTGACACCAACTGGAGAGCGTGACCAGATATTCCATAAGACCTTAACTTCAGTGAAGGTCGCGAATGGGGGACAGTGACAAAGGTCTTGGGGAAGTCAGTGAACACCACATCCACCGCATGTCCACGGTCTACGGCTTCAGCCCAACGCTCACGAGCTACCAGCAAGTTCATCTGACACGAAAATCCTTCGCGAAAACCACGTTGCCCAAAGCTAAGTGGGTTAAACATATTTAAATGGTTCTCCACTATCTCATACTAATTTTTCAAGTAACTTAAAGACCGCGCCAGTAAAGCTGACAGGCATGTACATAGCCGGTAGACCTTTGTCACTGCACTTGAAAATGCGGCAGACATCAGTCTTCTTCCATTCGGTAGGTAAGACCCAGCTGTTGAGTGACTACTGAAACACACAAGTCAGAGGTCTACTGCGTTCCACTGCCACTTCGTGCAACGATTTTGGATGAAGAGATTTGTTGCTTTATTGGTTCCTTGGTGTGTAGCGAACAGGAGCAGCGACTTTCGTCAGCTTCGTCGATTTCGATTCAGCGCAGGTTGGACGCAACTGGCTGCAGAGTGGTATTCCTCTGAGGATCGTCGTTGTTGCAGTAGGAGCAACAGCGCTCTGCCTTATTGTATCAACGGTTTCATTGACGAGTGTTGGTTTTGTTTTCTTTTCTTCCGTGTACAAAATCCATTTGTACCCGGTGTTGCAGGTTTGGTGTTCGTTAAATGTCAGCACTTCGTGTGCAAACATTCATCCGCCAGCCACGTTATCTAGTCTTCAACAGGAGTGAAAAAAGGTAGGAACCAAAGAAAATTCCCAAGGGCGCTCCATCCTGACTGGGTCGCTGATCTATGAGAAGTTCCGTGTACCGTTGGCTAGTTGACTGAGCCATTCTGCGCAAGCAGTGCGCTTGGTGGTCAACCAATCAAGCCACCTGCGTCTTGCGCTTAAAAGACCCGCTGTTCCAGCTGCGACGAAATTTCTTTTCAATAGTACTCTTTAAGCTAACGCATGTACAATAGGTTTAAAATTGCGACAGGCTAAAATATCTGTGCTAAACTTGATTCAGTCCTTAGGTGCTGCATTATTTGTTTAACAGCAACTCCAGTTGCTGATAAGAAAGAAATTAATAATTTATCCGGTTTTCGCGGCCGTGCGAGGTACGCCTGCGAAGGCATGAGCATAGTAATGCCATTAGGGTCGATAGATATTTAGTTTCTAGTTTACCGAACTGTTTGTGCTAGCCGGGTCAGATCACCTGCGCAGACAGCAACTGGAGTTGCTGCAGCAGAGATCTAGGCTAGGTACATAAGCAAAATTCCTTCTGAATTTTGTAGTAAATAGATGGAATAAGCCACCTTCGGCATTAATGGAATGCAGCACTGTTGATTCCTAGATAGATATTGGTCTGAACCGTTTCTAGAATTACTGTAATTTTATTGCATTAAGCCACTGTAACCTCGTACCGCATGATACTACATAGAACGCTTATATTTGTGCTTCAACCATTTGATGAGACCTCGAAACTTACTCAGACGTTGAAGTACCTGGGCGCTTGTTCGTTTTACGGCGCAAGAGCCAGGACGCTCTATGACGGAATCGGTTTCCGCATGGGAAGCTGGTTTGACTTGGTCTGATTAAACGAAATGTAAAAACCGGTAAAAGTGCTGGTAATGAACTAAATTTATTTGCGTATATATATATGAATGTATGTAGGTTGTGGTACCGAACGTGGTGGAAAAGCAGTGTGGATTCTGTTCGGGTTGCAGCACTATAGATATGGTGGTTGCGGCTTGTCCGTTGCAGGAGAAGTGCAGAGAACGAAATCAGCCATGCTATTCGCATTTTGTTGATTTCACCAACGCATTTGATACGCTGAACCACGAGGTATTGTGGCTGGTCTTGGGTAAGTTTGGTTGCCCGCGTAAGTTTGTAAGTATAATTGAATGTCTGCACAGTGGTATGAGGGCGAAGGTGCAGCTGAGTGGTGTGACATCGGATGATTTTGCAGTTGTCACTGGTGTGCAGCAAGGCTCTGTCTTAACTCCAGCCCTGTTTGATCTTTATCTTCATGCAGTGAGGTTTTGTGCTTTTGAAGCAGCTTGTGCTTACAAAGTTCGTGTGGAGCCCCATATTGATGGTGGGTTGCTGAACCTCCGTCATTTTGCTGCGTGAACCTTAGTGGGACAACTCTCAGTGGGCAACTGTCCGCTGCTGAATGTGCGTTTTTTGCACACAGAGTGGATAGGTTGCAGCACACTACTAGTGCACTGTCTTCGACAGCGGCCAAATTCGGGCTCACCAGCAACACCAACAAAACTATCTGTCTCTTTTGGCCTCCCACGTTGGTGCAAGCATCCATATGGCCGCAACTCAGCCTTAGTGCGGAAGTATTAGAAACCACCTGCTTCTGATACCTTGGAAGTGTGATGTCGACTGACCAGCAGCTTCACAGTGGGCTGCGTATCCGTGTGTCGAAGGCAGCGGCGGCATTGGGTAAGCTTGAGTACCGAGTGTGGAACAGCCATCAGCTTACCGTTGACACGAAACTGATGGTGTACAAATCCATGACGCTGTCCGTTCTTCTATACGGCAGCGAAGTTTGGAGCATGTACCGGCTAGCGGTTCCATCAACTTTAGCTGCGACGGATCCTGTGCATCAAAAGGTGAAACAGCTTTGCGGCAACAGACGTCTTACGCCGAAGTGGAATGTAAGCAGTGGATTGCGTGCTTTTGCTGAGATACCTGAGGTGGCTTGGTCATGTGAGCCGTATGGATTCGACACGGATACCGAAACAGCCATTATATGGTCAGCTGATAATTGAGAAGCGGCATGTAGGCAAATCGAATTTATGTTACCAAGACATGAGCCAAGTAAGCCATTCACTTTCAAATCTTGAGTTCAGGTCGTGGGAATCGAAGCGGTTGATCGGTGTGCATGGCGTGATCTGTGCACGGTGGCCGTTGCCAAGGTGCTTGAGAAAGCCCTAGTGCATACAGTAGAAGCGCAATTGCGGAAGCGACCGGCGCCAATGGTTTGCACTCCATCGACAGCGAGCGCGTGGTGCTGTAGCACATGCGTCGCGACCGTCTGAGTCAGGCAGGTCTAGTGCGCTATAAGCCAGGCCACTCGGGTCCTCCACTGAAGCGACCATGGGTCCTGCAGAGGACGTAAGCAGAACCTGCGCAGCGTTTGTAAGTATGCTGTGTTCCATTTACTAAACGCGTGCTGGTATGTTAGTTTCTTTATTTCAAGTGGTTTTTGCTATATTGTCTTAATGTCTTTCTAACTTGTATTAAGTTCTACCTGAACTATCTTTAAGAAACTTGCATACTTCGCTGAGGCTATTTTTAGTTAACTTCGATAACATTTTCGCGGTTATGGCAGTTCCATGAGCTCTATTTGCTGACGCATTGAAACTTTCGCGGGTTTTGCAGCCCATTTGTTTCACAGTGAAGAGTTATATCCCTAGCTGTACGCAATATTCGCTTTATTTTCCTTGACTTGTTCGCTACAAGTGACTGGCTGTTTGACATCCCCAGTGTGGCGGCTCGTAATTTGCATTTCGCCAAAGTGCCTACCTGTCTATCACCCACTATCTCGTACGTACTGGCCCCAGGGGACAGTTGATGGTTGCTGGAGGGGACAGAGTGCACGGTCCTGGTGGCCCTGTTAGGCTCAAATGGTGGTTCCGTGCACCCAGTGTGGAGCAGACTACGGTCCAGTCACCGCCTTACGTACCATTGCTTCCCAAATACTGTGCTTAGGTTTGCCCTTGAAGGTGTGTGGGCCGGCTGCGTTGCTGAAACGGCACTCCAATCCACTTGCCTTCAGTCTTATTTCTTCGGGTTTACACTGGCTATGGGTTGGTGGTTAGAGCTATGGGTGTTGCAGCGCAAGCCACGCATTATGCCTGTGGGCACAGGCGTCCTGTGGCTAGCCACGGAGGAAGGCACCTCCGAAACCGAAGGCCACCAACCATAGGTATGCATGCACGTCTCCGCTTAACCCCAGTGCTTAACTTGGCGCTGCGTTTGGGATTGTGCTCTATCAAGTCATCGTCATGTAAAGGGTTTGAAAACAATCTGCTGCTTCGTGTACTGACGTCTATGCTGTAGGATGGTGCTTTGGACAAGCGAAGGGTGTTGCCTTTATTTAATGGCGAGGCGCATTTGCCAGCATCGCGGTGTATTTAAACAGCTTTATGTGTCCGTTTATATGAGGTACGTTTGCCTAGCTGCTGCATCAGGTCTTGGAACAATGCTGCCGGACCATGTGCTGGAACAAGAAGCTCCCTTCGAGACTAGACCGGTTGATATAGAGTGTAGCGGCGCACACGTGAAATCAGGGTTAGAGCAAAGGTCACATGCACAGCCCTCATTGCATTATCCGGAACGCAAAGGCTTTGGCCTGCATTAGCAAGCGCTGTTTAATGCATTTATGCGATACACGTAATACGCTTGTGCACCGGCGGTCAATAGGGGACAACGTTTTTAAAGGCTAACAGTTAACGCTGCTATAAACATATTTGTCAACACAGCCCGAAACATGAACGCAAGCAGTCTAGCCCCAGTGAAACCACCTAGTACTGGAAGCATCAGCATGGATTACGAAATTTTGTCACACTTACCAACATCTTGGGCAAATTCATTTAAAACACAGTTAGAAAAGTTTATGCAACTACTCACTGGGATAACTTGTATTTCTCCCTTGCGATCGCTACCTACGAAACCAAGTTGGTGCATTTATGCTATCAGTATAAATAGCACAAAACTAATCGTCCAAAGGATGCTTTACAGGATCGTAAAATAAATGCGCGACCACCCAAAACTCAATCCTGCCAAATGTCTACTTCTACGTTAGTCAGCCTAACCAACCAGCGTGGATCATTCGGGTGCCTTCCCCTTCTCCGTCCTTCTGCTCCAATTCACTGTACCATGACTCCCTTGCTGTGTGACTCAATGTCTCATTTACAAATAATCCACGGCCCACCTTGTTTGCACTCCTATGCACAAATGCACCTATTGGGATGGACGGCCTCCGTTGTTTCGATCGATATGTTTGACTGCTCCAGTTTATACAGCTAAGGTAACAGAATTGGCTTTAGTGCGGCTTCTTTCATGGACGCATACCATTGGCCCATTTTAATTCTTTACTTAAGCCCTGTGTCTCTCACTTTTATTCCGGCATTTGTTTCGCAACCTTGAACTCACTGGTCGCTTGCGGACGCAAGCACGAATTGTTGGCATATTTTGGAGTTTGAAAATATTTAAGAACAGTAATATCAGGTCTGAAGTTAGTCCTCTGTTGAACCTTCCGGTTGGATACAAACAGCTTAAAAGTTCACACGCTTTGTAGCTTTTCCAAGCCTAACCATCCCTGAATCAAGTGTTGTCTGGTCGGTCTCCCTCACTTCGAGAGGCCTGCCGGACCTAATCACCCCCGTATAATATAGCTGCTTTGATATTTAACCCGTGTATTTCCGCTGACCCCCCAGTTGTTATCACCACAATTGTAAGACCCAATTTCACTGCGCCGACTTAACTATTCTGATCTGAACGGTCTTCTGCCCTCCTACTACTCCCAGCTGGCAGTGCCATTTCCGACCAGGTCCTGACAGCGACCTCACTCCCTTCCACTTACGTCTAGAACCTTGCTGCTTTCATTTTTCTCTTATCCGTGGCCTTCTCTGTTATTGCGCTCCATTTTTCTTCCCACGGATTACACTCATTGCGCCGAGCCAAGTTATCCTCGTTCGTATGATCTACTCCACTTCGACCTCGATCCTGATTACTGGCGCCACTCGGACCGTTGCTAAGTGTTTCTTGACTATTATCTCCATTAGTATGCGCACCTTACCTCTCTTCATATGCTTCTGCTCTTTAACTTATGTTCGCATTTGTCTATTAGTGTTACGGTACGTAGAATAATGACTCCCAATGCACAGCAGTTTTGGCCCTCTCTGGCCCTTTTCTCTAGATACGGACGGATTTCGACTGTGGAATCATGAACGCTTTAGCGTAAGTACTCTCACGAATTACTCTTGGCAAAGCCGTCCGCATTCATCCACTCCTCGCAGATTCTTTGAAGTTCCCTTTCTGCTTGGCATGTTGCGTTACGTACTGTTGCTCCAGCATTCGGTCTCAACCTAGTGGTCCTTAGTTTCACCTAGGGTGCCTCTAGCATTCAAACTGCTGTCATCATCATCGGTTTACCTGTTTCTATACAACAATCGTATTCTTTGCTCAAATTTTGTAAACACGCTTTTTATATCGGTCGTTTGACTCCGCGCGTGCAGAACTTTCTTCTTAAGTAGTAGTAGTCTGAGCCACACCAGCGATGTGATGTGAGGAACACGCTTGCAAATCATGTATACTGAACAAACGTACATGATTCTTAATGTAGCATAGGCACCGTTGCGCGCCACCAGTCTTTCAAAGTGCTTCTTGATTCATTGCTGTCTGTGTTTGGCTGCCTCTTGTCCGTTGCTCGTTTTTTCCCGAGTTTTCCAAAGTTACATCCGCCAAAACAAGAAGGCTTATCTATTGGGACTGGCTAACCCATCCTCAATAACCAGCTGGTTTCAACACTTGCTCCTTTCTACGGGAGCGGGAGAACTCACATATCGTTCCAAATGGAGCGCTTTCCGCGATTCAGGAGACGCAACCTTCACGGGGTCTAAACAAATGTGTTTAGCTCGCCTCGTACTCACAGTATAACATTTTACTCAGCTGAAATAATATACTTACTTGGAGCCCGTGTTCCACAAAGGAAGCCAAACAATGCTGGCGCGAATACCTTCATTGCCTCAAACATTCCGATTCTCTATTCACCCGGAGCTTTTCCGATGTAACTTCACGGACAGCGTTGCGCTCGTATAAGTGGCTTTTCCAATGGCCATTCATAGAGTTTTAACTTGACCTTGGAGACAATTACATGTACGTACATTTGAAGGAATTCCGATTCCATGTTGCGGAGTAAGGAACCCGTAACAATCCTGCATTGGACAAAGGGATGGCATTTCGCCTTTTATGGACATATTCAGCTACAAGCAACAGCTGCACCCACCATCCGCATGACAAGTCCAGCATGGATAGCTGGATACGGTTTGCGAGCCGCACCTGAATATAACAGAAACAGCCGGCCTCTATTAACTATGTGTTAACTCACTAGCATCATTTACCCTTCAACTCTGCGGATCTTTTGCATAACTGACCAATTTCAACGACTACTGCCGGATTATTACTAAGCCATTCGGCCAACCAAGGAAGAATTTTGGCTGTCAACCGACTGCGAATAATAGAATGCAAAACCGGTCTATACGATGCATAGCCGGATAGCACTACTGTTCAACGGAAGCTACGGCAGTGTTCCTGGACGTGGTGGGTTTTCGCCTGGAAAGCGTTCTTCTTATGAAAAGGCACAAATGTCCGCCTAACAACACTGCAACGTGGCGGATGTGACTCGCCACAAAATAAAGTCACAGCTAAACATTTCAAACCGACGCATTCCTCAGCCTTCTTCATCTAACCTGTACAACCGGTTTTACTATGCAAAATGCTTTGATGGAGCACAGATCATTCCGATTTAGTAATGGTCATTGATTGCACCAAAACTTTGTTCGGGCTTCTGAGTTCCTGGATTACTACAAGGCGAAATTACGCCCAACTTGCATCTTGACGCAACAGTTATAACTGATTTTTACGCGCCCCAGCGCCATCATGTTTCTTTATCTGACTATTACCCAACAAAATGCTCACTCGTATGAACTACTTCTTTTCGTTTATACCTTTCATTCAAAGGAAAGGTTTTAATTTTCCAAAGAAGCTATGCTTTTATGCATATTTGAGCACGCCTTTAAAGGTGTCCCGTTTTACCGAGAATATACCATTTATTTGTTTATTATGTATTTAGGTATATGGAGCAGGTGCTCCACGTATTTTCGCGTTGGAAACCTCCGTACTGCCGGATCGCACAATGTCAGTGGATAAGAAGCCCTCCGCGGAGTCCTAGGAAGACATGTAGGAAGCTTGGCCAGTTGAGGAGTTGCCAATCGTTGCTGACATGGTTTCTCGCTCTGGATCCCGCAGTACCTGTGGGAGTGGCTCGCGTGCAGCAATAAGGCTAGGGGAACCTAAACGACAACAAGCTGAAACTGAGTTAGAGATAGCTAAGTTACGGCTAGTATGGAATTGGGTCCTGCTTGCCCAGGTCACCTCGCTGCCTCCCGTTACCTACACAAGGTTAGGATGGATGGAAGGAGTGAGTTTCTGAATCCTTGTCAAGAAACGGTGCAATCGCTGCTTACTTCCATGCTACGTCACTGACCGTTACCAGGAGGTTGCCGTACTTCATTAAGTTTGCTGAAGTCAGAGTTAGAATGTTAGTTGGTTTTCCGGAGGCGTAAATAATAAAATAAATAAATATATTTTTTGAGCTTCTACAGGCCTTGCCCTCGAGAGTGAAAACGCCTCAAATGTCTATTTTTCAACACTGCGGCGTGGCGCATATGCTTGGCCACTCAATAAATTCACGTTCCCAAAGTCGCGTTGGCACGTTGATCGGCACCACATTCACAAGTGTTGTGCATATATCTGCTCTCATACGACAGCCTACTTGTATGCTCCGTGACATGCCACTATTTTTTATAGTTTTCACAGCTTTTTCTTCATGCTTCACTCAGTTGACCAACACCGTGTACACAAACTTATCGGAACAGTTCCTCCTCAACGTAATACAGTGGTCCCTGTCTTTCTTCTCGTTACCTATCGCACTCCATGAAGATCGGCTAGATTCAATCGTTGGGCTAGGTGGGCCGACACTAACGACTACATTTGTATTACTCCTACTATTTGTCCTGTTCATTATACCAGCATGTACAACAATGCACTATGCGGAACCTGCCCTAGCAGCTTTTTACTCAGCGCTTGATTCCTATCTATCCACTGACTTACCACCATTTGACTTTTGGATCTATTTCATCGCAAGCCATTTATGCCTTCACTTACTTATTCTGCGCTCCCTATCGAAATAGGTTGGCTACCTGCTGGTCTTTAACTTCTGCTTTCTGTCCTCCCACGCAATAGTTGCATCATAGCAAACCGATACTGCGTCTTTTGCTCAATGGCGCAACGCCCTGTATTCCAAGTAGATGGTAGCAACCAAGCTATACGGCCATTGCTTTCGTAGAAAATTCAAGACACTCTCAGCACAATTATTGTTGCACATTATACATCATTTGTTTCCACTAAATGTTATACCATATGACTTAGACAAAGTTTGTTCACACGCCTGTTCTTTGCGGCCTTGTTTGTCTCTCACCTTCCCTTTTCTCCGAGGTCCGGAACTTCTTGGTGATCTGAACTATTTAACAACCAAATCGTATGCTTGCGCTCCACCCGTTCACTGTCCTTCCATCATGAAACCTTTCATAGCTCTCTTCTGCAGATCAAACATATCTCATGTGGTTTGCCTAAAGCTGTTCCTTAGCCTCTCTATTCTAGACGCTCATTTATTCATCACTCGCTCGTTGCTTGATGCTCAGCTGTCACTTACTCGACTGTGACAGCTAATTACTTGTAGTTCAGTCCTCTCACCGACTTCTCCCTGCTCAGGCTTCCCTACTTTTATTACATTAGCACCACGGCATGATTTCATTATCTGCGCGTCGCCGCGTCTTCGCCTTTTATGCTCTGAACTGCTTGCGCTTCATCCATTCTCTTTCCTCCCTTCATAAAACCTTTCTTAGCTCTCTTATGCAGATCAAACATAACTCATGTGGCTTGCGCACAGTCGCTCCATTGCCTCTCCCTTCTAAACGTCCACTTATCCGTTGCTTGCTGCAACGTCTGTAACGCCTGCTCATGTAGGATTCCAGATTTTTCGCTGGCCTTTTCCAGCCCAGTCTACCCTAGCACTAAAAGCTTTGCACGATAACAGAACTCAGTAGCTGCGCGCTCCTGACTCATATGCTGTGATGTCCTCAGCAGACAATGTATGCATGCACTCCGACTGTTTGATGACCTTCCATATAAATTTTTCAGCTTTCTCCTAGCATTCCTTCCAACTTGAAGTCAACGCTCAGCCGCTCCTTAGCCTCTCTATTCTAGACGTTCTCATTTCTCTTAATTGTTGCAACGTCTTCGGCTTTTTCACCTGCAAGCGTTCAGCTATTGGACTAGCTTTCCCAGGCTCTTTCGAAGGTAGCAGTATCCCAGCACCATAGCATGAATTGTGAACTTATACACCGCCGTGGTTCAGCATTATATGATTTGAATCCCTCAATCAACTCACTGTACGCTTGCATTCTTCCTGTCTATTGTCCTTTCTTTATTGGACCTTCTTAGCTCTCGTCTGGCGACCGTCTTTACCTCATTCGGTCAGTGCACAGCTGCTCCTTGCTAGATGCCCAGCTGTCACTCGTCTGTGACACCTAATTAATAGTAGATCAGTATTCTCACTGGCTTCTCCCGGCTCAGTCTTCCCTAGTTTTATTCCGTTAGCACCACAGCATGATCTTATTGTGTGCGCGTCGCCGCGTCTTCGCCTATTTTTGCTCTAAACTATGTAAGAGCCTTAGCGTTGCCCGTGCTTCATCCGTTCGTTGTCTTTCCTTCATGAAACCTTTCTTAGCTCTCTTCTGTCGTGCAGGCATATCCATGTATTCAGCACAAGCCGTTGTTTCGCCTCACCCTTCTTAATGTTCATTTATCCCTTACTCAATATATTGGCTTAGTCCTTATTGCCTACAATCCTCCAGCTCTCGGGCTAGCATTCTCTGGCACTTTCCAGCTTGGTACTATTATCTTAGCACCACAGCTGCTGCGGGTAGGCCCCACTGCTCTGATATTCTAAGCAACCTTACGCGACGCTTGCATTCCGGCTATTCCCTACCCTTCCGTCAATTAATGTTTCTTAGCCTTTTAGTTCTTCACTCCTCTCACCTCGTCAGCTCACAGACGCTCGTTAGCTTCACATTTCTAGGTGTTCATTTCTCACCATTTTCTTAGCACCCTAGAATGACTTGTTTCTCTACGCGACAATACGTATACATTTGTTCCGCAAGTTCTCTTTCTTTTAACTGATCTTTAACACTTCACTTCTATCTATCAATTCTTTCTCACCTAGTAATCTGGGTCCGTTATTGCAGCAAAGGTTTCGACACTTACCTTTGTAGGAGGTTAGCTCTCATAGGCTTTTCCTACTTCAGTAGGCCATAGCACTATACTCCTAGTACCCCCGTGTCGTCTTTCTGTCTTGATCCCCCGATAATTTTTTCTCAGCGCTTGAGTCCTGTCTATCCGCTGACGTACCACCAATTGACTTTTGTATCTCTTTCGATGTAGGCTGGCCACCAGCCGTCCATCCACCATTCAAACGCCGCTGGTCCCTGAACTCTGCTTTCTGTCTTCCCACGCAATAGTCGCATCATAATAAACTGATACTGCATTTCTGCTTAATGGCGCAACGCTCTTTATCCCATGTAGATAGTAGCAACCAACTTATAGGGCCATTGCTTTCGAACAACATTCAAAAGACACTTTCAGCACAATGATTGCTGCACATTGTACATCATCGGTCTCCACTCTAAATGTTATAACATAGGATTTTATCAATGATTGTTTCCACGCCCGTTCGTTGCGGCCTTGGTTGTCTCCCACCCTCCCTTTTCTCCGAGGTCCGGTACTTCTTGGGGATCTGGGATTGGACCGAGAAACCGCTTTTGTCCGGGACAGGACCACCCATAAGGACCTATGAAGCACATGGCTGTACAACAAACGGATACAACAGCACTCACTACCACGATCGTTGTTCAGTGATGATAACCGGATTCGAGAACTTCACACTCCTGTAAAAAATACGTACTCCTGAAAAATCCAGACGCAAGAAACTGACGTTTTGCCCACCTGGATACCCACAAAGACGATTCTTCCTGGAGCCCCCATCCTCAATTCTCCTCAGCCATTATGGCGGCCCTGCCCAAGAAACCTGATTAACTAACAGAGGCAATTGGAGGTCATTTGACTGCGGATACCTGAGTGTGAAATCAGTCGCCAGTTGTATATTAGTGTACAAACGGATTTCTGACAGTGTTCCAGGACGTGGTGGGTTTTCGCCTGGCAAGCGTTCTCCCTATAAAAAGCCACAAATGTCCGTGTAACAACACTGCGACGTGGCGGTTGTGGCTCGCCACCAAATAAAGTCACTGCCCAGAACTACCTACTGGCAAGTCGACCAGAATCATAACCCAATATTGCCCTGACACTTTCAATAATAAGTTACACTGTGGTTATATGTATCGTTTTTATTACACATGTAATGCCCAGACTGTTTACACTACGCACGCAAAACCCAACGTTTCGTCATTCAATGAAGACTCTATCCCTCAGGACTACTTACACAATTCCCGCAGCCTGTACAACCTTCGGCTTACTGCCGACTACACCCATAGCAACGTGTTTGTTGCGAAGCAATATTGCATGTAAATGTTGATCATGCCTTGCTTGGTGTGTCTTGACGAATTCGAGCATAAACTATTTATTTATTTATTTATTTATTTAGAAAGTGTTTTTGCCCGGAACAGGACATAACCCACAAGGACCTACGAAGAACATGGCTGTACAACAAGTGGATACAAATGCACTCACTACCACGACCGTTGTCCAGTAATGATAGCTGGACACGAGGCCTTCACACTCCTGAAAAGTATACATAAACCTAAAAAATCCAGACGCAAGAAACTGACGGCTCGCTCAACTGGACACTTATAAAGATGACTCTTCGTAAAGGTATCACCGTTCATGGGCCTCAGCCATTATGGCCGCCCCGACCAAAGGTACTGATCAGCTAACAGAGGAAATTGGAAATCAATTGACTGTGGATAACCGAGGGTGAAATCAGTCGGCAAGCTGCTCTGCATGTTTTACATTAGTGTACAAACGGATTTCTGACAGTGTTCCAGGACATGGTGGGTTTTCGCCTGGCAGGCGTTCTCCCTATAAAAAGCCACAAATATCCGCTTAGCAACACTGCGACGTGGCGGATGTGACTCGCCGCTGAATGAAGTCACTGCCCAAAACTACATACTGGCAAGTCGACTAGAATCATAATTTAATATATTTCTGACACGTGCAAGAGTAAGATACTCCTAGCCTACATGTATCGTGTTCACTACACATGCAACGCCCAGACTGTTTACACTACGCACGCCAGAACCCAACGCGTCGTCATGCATTGACGACTTTATTCCTCAAGGTTAATTTTACAATTTCCGTAGCCTGTAAAACTTTCGGCTTACTGCCGATTACATACATAGCAACGTGTTTTTCGAGAAACATAATTGCATGTAAATGTTGATCATGCCTGGTTTCATTTGTCTTAACAAATTCGAGAATTTACTATTTATTCATATATTTATTTATATATTTATGCGATGGTATCACCTACCTGTCAGAATCCATGGTTCTGTAAATAGTTTCAAATACTCTTATTGGCATGTCACACAGAATCTTATTGTAAGGAACATATCCTTAAACGTATTGAGGACTCCTACTATGTACATGTGGCCAAAATACTCTTTTACACCAGCTTCGTTATCAACCGGGATGTAATGAAGGAGTAAGTTATCGGGCGGAACTTGTAAACAACTTGCATTGATCCACCTTTGTTTCGTGGCGTACTAATGAAGTGTCTTCAGGCTCTATGGTACACAACACGCAACATCGATAAGGCACTATTAGCAGTTGTTATTGAAGGGTTTGGTGTTTCATTTGGGCCAGTGTTTAATAAATAAATAACTGTTAATTTTATTCTCGAATTCATCAAGGCAGTCCATTTCAGGCATGATCAAAATACCGTTTGCCTGCTGCTATTATTGACCGCATAATTTTAAGCACGAATTGAACAATGTTCAATGTTTGCTTAGTCCTGCTTGGCGGCACTGTGGTCACAGATTCCGTCTCTTGACAAGGTGGCTCATTAAACTAAGCATTGTACACCCTATTCGCGGGTCGCTGGTATTACTGACGCCACCAGTTGTTATACTGCGTAACTTAGTAGCGTTCGCCGAGCTTTCATGGCGTAGTAGATCACTAAGCGCATGACATTTGCTCTTGCACTCTGCTGGGATACGTTCTTTACAGATCGCTGTAGCTGCTTTCGGTTTGATAGTGATAAGGCCAACTCATTCGCCCACAACAAATAGGTTCAAATTTGCGTACTAGAGCCGCGCCTCTGCAAATTTCTTCTTTGCTTAGATGTTTATCTGCGGTATGTGTACCTTGAAAAGCCTCCAATGGAAGTTAGTACCCTAGCTGGTTCACCTATGGCTTCAGTAAGAAAGAATTCACTCGTGTTTCTTGCACTCAACAGCGCTGAAAATATAGCTTTATTTGTAGTGTGGTGCGTACAACGTGGCACCATGTGAGTACGGTTAGTTTTCCCTGTAAACCATCACTCCAGCTGTAGGAACAATGAAATTCTTGGATGCCAACGTGCGGCAGAGGAAGTAGGCTCCCTGAACCGTTGTAGTTGAGAAAAGACTATATTTTTCTAAAAACCATACGGGGAGCAATCGCTGCTGAAATCATATTTCGTCGCCTTGCTCATGCTCTCAGACTCACCGTCCCAGCAGCTAAAATGCAATTTAGTTTGCCGGGAGTCCAATGGTAAGAACTAGCCGCAAAGACAAAAGGCCCGTTTACGCCAAATCAATGTGCATTTATCCCTTCTGCTCCGGTGAGGTAGGGTACACCGGCCGGACGACGCGGCTTCTTTTTGCAAGGCGAAACGAACACCATCTGGCTTGGCTCACGACTGCTTGTCGAAAACAAACCAACTTAACCACAGCCACGCAGCTTGCCGATACTCGCCATACTGTTAGCTTGGCTGAGTCATTCAAAGTGATCTATCAGGTACCAGGTACCGTAGCCGTTTGCTAAAATCCACAGAGGCCATCGCGTTTCCACTGTACCAGTTGGAGTTGCCTGTTCAAAAAGAGCTCGTTCAGATGTGTAAACTACCTTGGCCTACCCAACCTGCAACCTCCGGTCCAAAGCATGGCTTGTACCCAGCACTTTTGACCTAACCGATAGTGATTGTGCTTGCTCAGTGATTGTGAACCAAACTTAACTTACCAAAACTTACGTTGTGCCAAACATTTCGTTTTTCCACAACGACTGTTCAAGCCTGAAGAGAAATGGATGGAAACATATATCCAATTGCATCGAGTTTTAAGTACTATGTGATCACTTCCAGTGTACTCATCGACCACTGCTGCTTACAGTTTCGGGATATACAAAGTGAAAACCACATCCAGGATACGCTCCGCTCTAGTCGGTGGAGAAGCATGCAGAGTCTATCCACCCAAGTTTGCAATGGCAATTAGGGTTGCATGTCTATCTAGTGCGGTTGGTGTAGGCCAGTTGACCTATGGCATATTTACTTCCCCGGTTATCAGTTTAAAATTATTCGGGTGTTGTGACACTTGTTCGAAAGCGGCTAAAAGCGCGTTATCATTCGTGGATGAAGTACTGGCCGCCCTATAAACGCACACAGGAGATTAGGGTAGCTCATGAAGTTTGGGAAAATCTAGACTGCATCTGCCACTGCATTAAATCAAGTAACTGAACAGGCATACTTCTAGACTTGCTAGATCCTGTGCCCGCCAGGGATCAGCCCAGTGCTTACACAAATCCCATGGGAGTGAGAACGGTGCGAGTATACATTCCTAGCTTGCATGTACGAGCGCAAGCGCGTTTTACGTATACCTTTAAATGGATGGTACGAACCCACTGTGAAGTTCATCTAGTTTCTTCCGGTAAATTTGTGCTGCGTGAGTTTACTAGTGGCAAAATTCGTGCAGAGCCACATTTGTGGACCTTGTTATTTGGATGAAGGATCAATTCTCCACGAACTTCAGTAGACATTTTGGACTTGAAATTCATCTGGCTCCTGCAGGTGATCATTATGCTCTTTAATTTTATTAGCGGCAAAATGTGGTGCAGAGCCGTAGTTACGCGCCCTTACTCCGGTATCAGGATCCAACACACCACAAACTACACTATAAATGCTTTGGAGTGTTTGGGCACACTCAGTCGTCACATTTAATGGTGAGCACATGGAAAAACTGAGAGCGGCGCAAGGAACAAGACCAAGCAAATGGTGAAAATGAATTCTTAGAACTGCAAATAAAAATAAAACGGGTATTTAAAGAGACATACTAAGGCGGCGTACTTAAATAAAACTAAAATTTGACAAAAAATACCACCAAAATTTCTTGCGTTAAGTTTGATTTCTAGCGTGAGGTTAAACGCTAAAGCGAAGAGAAAAGTAAAACCTCTGCTTTAAATAGAATACGGCTAACGGTAGTACCGAAATAAGATGCCCAACACAAGTTTTACTGCAGATTATGTTAAAACTAAAAGCAATGCGATATGTACAATAGTTAATGCGTTATACGCGATTGCATAGCGGTCTACGAATAACGCCATTATTTTGCTAAAAATGGCTAGCTGCTTTGCGAGCAGATATAAGCAAAAAAGTAGAATCTGGCGAAGCGCTATATGTTCTAAATAGGCATGTCTATCTAGAAACGTCCTACATGGCGTAAAATTTTCTGCACCTACTGGGTGCGACGTAGGTGCTTGAAAGCAAAGGTGTCAATCATACAAAGCAAATACTGGCAAATAAGTGTTAAGGTTTCGCGAAAACGCCATGAAGCTAGTAATTCATATTAGGTATGAAAGCGAGTTCAGGGCAATCTATAATTAGCCCAAGGTCAGATGGCCTCAGTGTACAATACTCAAAGGATGCTGCGCTACACAAACCACCATGAATAGAGAGTTCAAAAACATTTAAGCTTCTAAGATTTGCGTAGGTTATAACAAGGCTGTATGAGCCAGGTCTACCTGAATAATACTATGGAAGAACCACTCGGTCACTATACGTCAGGTTCGGCCCACCCCAAAGCACAGTCGGAAAAAGACGGATGCAGGGCGAGATAGACGTTTATTCGCGCAGCGCCCAATACGGCTAACTGAAGGCACCGCAAAATGGTTCTAGCTAGGGGAAAGGTAAAGTCACCAGCCGAGACGTTGCAAACCGCTCTTCGAGGCAAGAAAGCCGGAAACTCGCGATTTGCGTTTCATTTGGATGACCGAAACACACATAGTCATCGCGCAAACTGCCGAGCTTCCTAATTTGTCAATGCGCAGTAGGATATCATAGTTTACTAACATTTTACCCCGACAAACAGGATAATCTCCAGGTCGCTAACTGGTCCCTCCTCTAAAAGGGAACCGTATGTGACCCCTCGAACTACTTGAGGACTGTCCACCCCGGTTCAGCCTACTGCGAGACCAGGCGGTGAAACCTGCTGCAGCTGCTTTGGGAGAACCAGACGGTCGGCCGCTAACGGGCTCCGACCCTTGTCCTCACTTACGGTGCATATAAAAGAGAAGAGGGAAGGGTACGTAGTATAGATCACTTGTGTTTGACTAGGAGTGAGTGTTCTCCGGTTCGTAACCTAAAATGAAAGAAAGGAACGGTGAGAGCAGGCGTAGGAAAGAGGCGAAAGCAACGGACGGTAAAGGCACTTACATAATAAGCAGCAAAAACCTAAGCAAACAACTCTTCTTAGCTGTTTTTAAAACATTTCCTCAGTTTCTTCTTCTGTCTTACATAACCATTTGCGATGCTTTTGTGGTTTCAAAACCTTTCGCCTTTTTTGTTTTTTTTGCGGTTTTCGGAAAGTGCTGACGCGAATGAAAACCTAAAGACGCAGTTAGATGTAAAACTGCTAAGCTCTGGTTCTGAGAAACCTGTTGGTCATTGAACTCGACGACCAGACCTAGCAACATTTTAAAGCGTGGCGCGGTCGGAGGGATCAGGAGGCGGGTTTCCGGCTGTTGTGTTGCTGTCTGCAGGCGTTTCCTGCACCATTGGTTTGCTCAGTTCATTAGCGGACGTAAGGCTAGAGTCGTCGTTCGACTCTGGTTTTACATGAGCATATGTGAGTCAGTCTATTGAGACGGTTTCCCGCCTTACGTTACCTTCGATGACCAAGAAGCGCCCAATAAGTTGTTGAACCTTCGTAAGATCGTTTGAGTGGTCTGCGTAGACTAAATAAATAAATATTTAATTCGAGACTATGAGCGGCACGCCTATGGAGGCATGAGCAAATATGTGCAACTGCACAGACATTTTCTGGCAACTTTAACAGTGACCGTAGAAAATGTTTAAATGATTATGATTAGAAATGTACAATGGTGGAAATTTGAAACAATAATTTGGCTGTCGTGAGATCGGGACCAGTTTGTTAAGACATAATCGTTCTGCCACATACTACAGTCATACATCGGCTAAGAATAGAGTAAGGATCCTGAATGACCCATTAGAAGATAATTGGAGAGCACGCTCGAGCGAGATATAACCATATAGTGAGTTCACGCGTTAGTACCGCAAAGATCAACAGCAATGTCGTCGAAAGTAAAGAGACGACAGTATCTGCGTGAAACCGTAGAAAGAAGAGACACCCTGCTATGCAGATGTAGAAGTTACAGTGTATCAAACCTGTCTAGAATGGTGACGCTAATTGCCTTGCCAGTGTGAAGTTATGGGCGGTGAGTTTATTCGGTGGCGAGTCACATTCGCCAAGTTGCAGCTTTGTTAAACGGACATCAGTGGCTTTTTATATAGAAAACGCTTGCCAGGCGAAAGCCCACCGGGTCCTGAAACACTTCCGCCGATGCACTGAATGGCAAGTCTGAACTGGCTATGTTTACGGTTGAGCGTTTGTTTGCGCGGTTGTTCGCAGTCAAGTTACGTCCCATTTTTCCGTTGGATGATGCGCAAGCCGAGTGTCTATTGCTTTCCTGGATCCTGTCCTGTTTCGAACGAATGGCTGTGCCTGTTTCGTATGTAAGGAATTAAATATATTTATTTTGGATATGTTACGTTGATCATCTGCAGTATCCCCTGAAGTCTCCGAGGGATACATATTGAAATATGTTGAACTGTTGTTGATGTTGAAGGATAGGGTGTGGTTTCGGAAAGCAAATCGCGGATACCCCTGGGGTATGTTTTAAAATTGAGCCAATGTGTGGTCAAAGCGTAATAAGAGCTAAGGATGAGCAAGTGTTCCGGCTTTGTATTGGCAGGAGAATGTGCCTTCCGAAAGCAAAAGGAGTGCTCCAGGCAAGAGGTATGTGGAGGAGATAGTGTTAGGCAAACTGAACCCACTGGTTCAAGCTTTGGAACAATTGTATCCGTGCAAGATAACGAATGATTTGGCCAGCTATTAAGTTGTAAAAGCAGTTTTTAGCCTTTCACACATGTCCAGATAAAGGAACTGTGTGCCTTGTATGGTTGTGGCAACGATAGATAATTCCTTGGGTGCTTGTCGCCGTACCTGTGACAAACTTGGGAAAAAGACCACAAACAGAGACAGCCACAGAGACAGACGAAAGGAATGCACCTGGAACGCAGCCGATTAATTGCAGCGATGACTGAACTATTGTACCCCCATACATGTAATTGTTACTTAAATATCGCATATACACATGTAACGTAAGTGGTGTAATACGACGAGAAGCCAGCCGAATACGGATCAGTAGAGAATGAAAGATTGTTCCAAATCAGGAATGAAGATGAAGCAAATAGTGTTTGAGGGGTCCAAATGCTCATACGCCCAAGCTGTGGTAACCAGAGAGCGAAGGACGAGGTGTGCAGAGTATGGAAAAGAATAGCACTCTGAGGAAGCGAACGGGATACGTTGCCTCAGTCCTAAATTTGTAGGAATGTAAGAAGTCAGAGAGGACAAACGCATGTAAGTTAGCATCGAATGAAGAAGGAATGCAACAGAAAGCACAAGAGGGAAAGCTAATGCTCGGTAAAACAAGTCCTATTGAGGACAAGTGGAAAAGCCGACGCCGTTCTTCAGGTGATGATTCTTCCATGTTAATAATAAGAAGGATGAATAATGCCCAGCGATGTAATTGAGGTAAGGGTGACGGAGCGTTGCGCCGGAAGAGGTAGATAGTATGACAAGCAAAGCACAAAGGATGATGGGTACAGAGTGTTGGGACTACAAAGCCTAAACGGTTTATGTCACTGAGGTCTGGAAGCAATCAGAACGCGGGAGGCTAGGCAGACAAGGATAGGTAAGAGCCAAGCCCCAAAGCGCTCCATCCACATTAAAAAAGAATGTAAACCGAAGGCGCGAAAAGGTATGAATGTGGTGTGGAACGAAAGGAATCTATTGGGGAGAAGTGGAAAAGTCTACAATGGTCTGGTAGGGTTGTGAACAGACCATTGGGTTATCAACGCGAACGGAGGCAAATGTGCAGTGGTGAAGATCTTTGGGGACGTAATCTTTGCAATGCAGCTCCCGTACCGCGGTGCATGCACCTGGGTAGCTGCCCGATAGTAGTGCTTGTCGTTGCTAGGAGTGTTCGGGCTACCAGAGCACCAGCCGCCTTGTAGTCAGTGGTTGTCCTTAGGCTAGTTCGACGCTGGATGTTTAGCGAGCAACTTTCAGGGCTGATCGAATTCGGAGTAGTACCACTGGCAGAACTTCTGTCCAATTAAGTGCATTGGCAGCACTCAGCGAAGTTTTGAGCTGTCACTGGAAGTACTCTACCATTTCGTTTGCTTGAGGATAGTAGGTAGTTTTCCGGATTCGTTTACAGCCGGAGAGTTTGAGTAGGTCGTTGAATGTCGACGATTCGAATCGTGGACCAGGGTCGGTAGTCACAGCAGCTGGACAGCCATGTGAAGCAACCCAGCGCTCAAAGAATGCGCTTGTCAGGGTCCCAGCGGATTTATCGGGAAGGGGGATCGCTTCAGGCCAAAGAGTGGCGCGATCCACCATCGTCAGAAGGTATACCATACCTCTGGATGGTGGAAGTGGTCCACCGATGTGGAAGTGGACGTGAGGGAATCAAGTTGCTGGTGACGGGATGTGTCCTATTGGCGCGGCAACATGTCGATGCACTTTTGCTTTCCGACAAGTCAGACAGCTGCGTGCCCAAAGTCTGATGTCACGATGCAGGTTGGGCCAGACGTAGCTATTGGCAAGCATCTTGACTGAAGCGCGGATACCAGGGTGCGCGATGGTGTGCGACGTATGGAAGACTTTTCGGCCAAAAGCAGTTGGTACCAGTGGGCGTGTAGGTCTATTGGTGACGTCGTAGTTTCTTGTATCTGTAAACGAAAGAAGTGGTTTAGGCACCAACCTTAACATGGACGCTTAGCAGGAAGTCCTTAAGTCTTTTTTTGCTTGCTTAGCAGCGGCCATATCTGACAGACCAGGCGACTGATCGGTCGGGGCCAAAGAGTTTACTCTTGAAGGCTTGTCCGTCACGACGTTAGCCTTGCCAGACTGAGACAGGAAAACTAGATGATGAACTTCGCGCAGCGAGTGTCGGGGCGAAGGATTTCGGAGAGCGTGGCGGAGTTTTTTGTTATCTGTAGAGACCGTAAACTGAGTACCTTTGAGAAGGAGACGAAAAAGGCGAACGACGGAGTATGCGGCGAGTAACTGGCGGCCAATGGTGTGGGATTTCGACTCGGTCGTCTAAAGAAGCCGGGAGAAGTACGCTAGTGGTTGCCAGTTACCTTGGGAAAACTGCTGTAAAACAGCACCGACGGCAGTTCCGAGGCGTTGACGGCTACACTGCTTGGGGCGCTCGAGGCGAAGTGATGAAGCATGACGGCGGAAGCGAGTGCATCTTTGCTAGCTTTAATGCTTTTCAAACTTCAGGCGTTAGATCACTACTACCTTCGTTGCTTCCACGCAAGAGATTGGTGAGTGGTGGTATAAGTTTGGCGCAGCGTCGCGGGAATCAACCATAGCAGTTGACCATGCCGCTGAAGCGTGGAATTTCAGCTAGGGTCGTAAGATAAGGGAAGTCGCTAATTGCCCGGACTCTCTCCTGCAAATGGCGGATATCCTCAATTCAAGTCGCTGTCCGAGGAATTCAATGCGCAGCTGCATGAAAATGCACTGGTCGGGGTTGACGGTCACGTTGTGCGCCTTCAGCCATTCTAACTACAGTCGTAGGTGTGTTTAGGGTTTCCTCCCAAAGAACGAGCCACCAGGATGTCCCTGAAGTACGCGTGGACGAAGTCGAGTCCACGTACGACGGTGTCGATGAATCGTTGAAATAACTGCACGGCATTGCGCGGACCGAATGGCATTCGTATATCATGAAGAGTCCCAATGGTTTAATAACGGCGGTTTTCGGCATGTACTTGTAGACGACCCGGATCCGATAATAAGCTGGCACCTGATCGATCCTTGAGAACACGTGAGCACCATGCAGGCCGGCCGTACTATCATGTATGTGAGGAATGGGACAACGATCCGGAATTGGCACGTTACAATTGCAGTAGCTGCCACCTGGTCGGCAGTATCTTGACTTTTCATCATCATCATCATCATCATCATCATCATCATCATTATCCACATCAGCTAGACGTGGGAAAACACCTCCGCTATTGTGCCGCAATAAATGAAGGAAATACATACATATAATACAATACACAAAGGAAAAATATATACAACAGTTGCATGCCAGCTGAGCTACCAGCCACGGATAGGCATCGTTCCGGTAAGCTTCCAGCCAGCTACTAGACAAAAATAAAAATCTTTTTATTATGTTTTACCCTGGGAGATGAGATCGTAGATGGAGGGGAGGCTAAGTGGGATGGGGAGGGACAAAGAAACTCACGGCAGGAACGCCACTGGGGTCGGCTCCTTGCCATGTCAGCAAGTGTATCCATCCAAACGTGTTCACCGTCTTTTGGACCCCAACCAGGGAGCCGTGACGCTCCAACCGAGGCCAGCTCCGAAGTGAGGGACTTCATTCCTCTGGACCAAGTCATCGCTTGGCCACCTCTCCTCTTCTTCCACCCACATCCCTGGTGAGCAAACAAGCACTTCGAGGGAGTCGGTGGGCTGGCATGCGTAACACGTGGCCGAGCCATCGGAGCCTGGTGCGTGAAATAACGGTGCTGAGCGGTTCAGATCCTTTTCCTGGGCCGTAAACAAGGCGTCGAACACGCTCGTTACTCACGCGGTGTTCCCACCAGACATGAGCCAACCTGCGAAGGCACTGATGGTTGAACGTAACTAGCCTCTTCATGTCCGCCGATTTTAGGGGCCAGGTCCCGCAACCGTACAGTAAGGTCGAAGGTACGGCTGCATTGTACACTCTACCCTTCAGGGCAAGAGTGATGTTGCGCAGGCACCATAACTGGCGAAGGTTAGCAAAAGCACTTCGAGCTTTTGCTATACGGTTCGTGATCTCGTCTTCGATCCCAAGAGCGCTGATACAACTTCCCAGGTAATTGAATATCTGAACGACTTCTGGCTGATCTCCACCAAGGGTCAGCGCAGGAGGCGATCCCTGCCAATCTTGGAGGAACGCTTTGCACTTCGATGGTACACAGCAAAGCCCGAGGCGGCTGACAGCCAGTGCTGGTCTGTCCAGAGTGGCTTGGCACGTCTGGGAGCTGTCACAGATGAGGGCAATGTCGTCTGCATACTCTAAGTCAAGAAGCCGTTCTCCTTAGAGTAGCTCCACGCCTTCCAAGTCATGTCCTGTAAATGCAAACTCCATGACTTCTTCAATAGCGAAGTTGAAGAGAAAAGGTGACAGCGGGCATCCTTGTCTCACACCGTTGTAGGTATTAAAGAGTGGCGACAGCTTGCCGTAAGCCCTCACTCAACCCGCGCTACGCGTTTATAATGCTTGGATAATATTTACCTATTTCTCGGGCACACCTTTCCTGAGTAAACAATTCCAAAGGGCACATCGATCAACCGACTCGAAGGCATCTTTGATGTCGAGGTACATGACTAGGGTGGGCCGCCAATATGTGTGGCGGTGCTCCAACAACTGACGCAAGGTGCAGATGTGGTCGATGCAGCCACGACCACGACGAACCCCGGCTTGCTCTTCACGAATCTGGTTTTCACGAGCACCAGTCAGTCTGCGAAGAATTTTGGAGGCAAATAATTTGGAGGCGATGGAGATCAGACTGATTCCTCCATGGTTGCCGCATTCCGAGCGCGAGCCGCCTTTGAAGCTGGGAACAATAACGGAGTGACTCCAGTCGGTTGGGACAGTTTGCTGCTCCCACGGTTTCATTAGTAATTCATGTAAAGCATCAACAAGAACAGAGCCTCCGAATTTAAAGCGAGCTGGTGGAAGGTCATCTAGTCCCGCGGCTTTTTACAACTTTAATAGTCCGATCTCACGTTCGACTTCTGAGCGAGAGGGTAGATCCAAAGGGACAGCCCACGGAGCGGGGCGATCAGTGATCGGCGAATCGAACGATTCCAGCCTATGAAATTGCTTATCAAAATGCTCAGCCCAAAGCTCCAAACGTTTTGACAAATTGTGGATAGGCTATCCACTCTCATCACAAATTGTTTCACTAACACCAGGCCTCCTGCCGCCCGTTTCCCGTATCAGACGGAATAACTTACGATGGTTGCCAAGGGCAGCGGCCACTTCCATCTCAGACGCACGATGAGACCACCAGGATTCGCGGTCTCTCTTCAGGTTAGCACGGAGTTTTGCCCGGAGCACTTTGCGAGTTTCATTGTGCTCGCTTCCAGCCGGGAAATGCCAGCGAGCGTCGATAAGTTCCAGAGACCGAGAAGAGACCCAATGTCCATGTTGGCTATTAGACATACCACATGAGGATTTGCCCGATGCTAGTAAGGTCTGGCGAACATGTGACCAGTGACCATCAATTGTCTCCAGTGAGCATGTTAGCGTACTTCGATACGCATTCAGAACAGCTGGCTTTGTCAATTGGCTGGTGTCAATGCGCTCAGAGCGTCGTCGTGGGCGTCCGCCAAAGCACATCCGCATGTCAGCACATACAAGTGCATGATCGGTGTCCACACATGTGCTCCAAATCGAGCGACAATTCTGGATGCAGCCTCTCCAGCGGTAACTAATAGCAATGTGATCGATCTGCGTCCAGGGCTGGCTCGAGGCTGGTGGGCGCCAAGTCACCCTCCGGCGGGTGCTGTGTCGGAAATTAGTGCTCGCAAGAAATAAGCGAGCATCTTCACACAAATGAAGTAACCGCTCACTGTTATCATTACGGGAGCCTACACCGTGTTGACCACCCAGATGCAGTTCATCAGTGGACAACTTTCCAACTTGGGCGTTCATATCCCCCGCCAGCACAGCATTGTCCGTGCTTCTTCTGTGGCGAAGGAGCTGGGTCATTTGGCGGTAGAAGTCGTTCTTTACCGAATCGTTGCTACATTTTGTTGGCGCGTAGGCAGCGATGATGAATAGACACCTATTAGTCCCGCGCGACTTCGAAGCTTTCAACGAGCCAGCCAATGGGACCGCACACATCCGGCTACTGATTGGAATCCAGTCAACTAGAGCAGCTTCAGTCCGGGGACTCAGGGTAATGCCAACACCAGCTTGGCTGGTGCTCGAAGCTGCATCGTCACCGGATAGGCGCACTGAGAAAATACAGACTTTTCGGGACCATTTGTAGAAGCGAAGACCAAGGGCTGCTGGATGGTCGGGCGATCCCAAGTTTGAGCATGTGCTCGAATTCCGCACATGCGGTTTTGAGCTTCTCCTGAATCAACCTCCTTGCTTTGGTGGAGACGGGCGGACCCTTGGTAACTATGTGAGGTGGCCTACTTGCGGCTGTGTTTTACAGAGACGATGAAAATCGGAAGAATGCAGGGCAACTCTCTAATAGCGCTTTGCCGGCCTGCTGGTTGGCCTTGGCGTACACCAGACTGACCGTTTCTACATCGCTGGATACTCTAGCGATGGAAAGCTTCGTTGCCTGATCGATGAGACGAGGTCGTTTAGCATCGATGGGAATTCAAAGTGCTAAAGGAAAGCCATGCCGGTAATGGGCTCTTGGACGTCAACGACCAGGAATAACAATCGGAAAGCACGTTGCAGGTCGAGGTTAAGCATGCGCGGGAGCTGACCGTAGACGCGGATGCAGGTGCCGTTGGCTGCGCGTAGGAAACCAGTCACCTTTCCGGTTGCGACGTTAGGATCACGTGGAAGGACCCTAACGTCCGCGCCACTGGCGAGGAGATAACGAGCTCTCCTTTGTCGATCGGTGACGAAGAATAAGCGGCTGTGCTGCCCAGCTACTACCATCACCCCTACCTGCTGAGCGGCCCATTTCTCTGTGCGTTGCATGTGAAAGAACACGGTGGGCGGCACGACTTGGCCTGCGAGCCAACTAGCTGGTGGTACCAGCCGTAGAAAGACATTCGGCGCAGTGATTTGATCGAGGTGGACGTGGAATATATGAAGAGCAACATGGGCAGCTACTTCCAGAAGTTGTGCAATCGAAAAACTTCTCTGTTCGTTAGACAACCTGCGCTTGCATTTCGGCAATCGTGTCTTTCCAAGTAGATCCAACATGCAAAATATGGCAGTAGAATTTCCAAATTTGGTTTGCCGTATCGGCCAACAGCGTTAAGGATGAGCCAGCATTTGCGTAGATTATATTGCTCATTTCACGTAACAACCTAAGCAGCCACATCCCCTTGAGAAATATGTCCCCCACCAGGCCTGGTTTGACTACATTTTGTGGCTTTCGCAATAGCTGCGATGGCTTGAGGTCACCTAATTGGGTTCCGCCCGGAAACTTCGTGATACGTTGTCGATATAAAGGACCTGGCTTTTGGGAGCGGCTGCGTTACTTGCCGCGTAATTTTTCCTCTATGCTGGCAACTCGAGAACACCGGCAATCTCATCGGCGACGTGCGGAGGAAGCACGGAGACGACATGGAGATATTCGATTCTTTCAGATCTAGTGCGACGAAAGCAGAAGAGTGTCTCTAACTCGGCAAACAAATGTTTTGGATTGTTCTCGCGAAAGGGCGGAGTGGCGATGGTTACATGTTCAGCCTGGCCGTAGAGAACATGTTGACGCGTATCCAAAGCAGAAAAATGATACAAAGTAAGCAATGTAAATAAATAAATAAATAAATCTTTTATTCTCAACAAGGTGAGGCACGCCTTTACAGGCATGATCATTTTGACATAACGATGCATGACCAAGAATGTGCAAAACTCCGATATGTTTGCCATAGCAGTTTGTGTTTGTGTAGGAGGTATGTATGTAAGTCATTGTGTGGGTATGTGTATGTAGCTGTTTATTGTGTGCTTGTAGTTGTGCTGCTCCAATCTTCAATTTTCGGTACCGGCATCAATATGCGAGTAGGAGATTGGTGTCCGTGAGTTGCATAGAATTATCCGGATATCCACGGGGCAGTGGCTTTATTTTGTGGCGAGTCAAGACCGCCACGTCACCGTGTTGTTAAGCAGACACTGTGGTTTTTTATAGTGAAAACGCTTGCCATGCGAAACCCACCACGTCCTGGAACACTGCCGCCGAACTATTTGCTGGAACGGGTTAAACCCGAACCACCCAGCTGACACCACAAGGAGGGTGTTCGGCTAGACAGCCGAAATATGCACACGAAAACTGTACATGGATAGGCTTACAGCAAACCTAAACGAATTTGGAAAGAAAAATTAGAAATTGACTTACGAACTTTTCGGTCAGGGTCACTAGTTATAGCGGGATCGTTCGGTCGCTATATGTCAGGTTCGTCCGGCCTCAAGGAACAGTCAGAAAAAGACGGATACATGGGCGAGATAGACGTTTATTCTCGAAAAGCACAATACCGATAACTGAAGGCACCCTCTAATGGTTCCAGATAGGGAAAGGTATAGTCGCCAGCTGGGACGCACCAAAAACCATTCGAGGCGGGAAAGCCGGAAACACGCGAATTGCGATTCGTCTAGATGACGCAAGCACACGTAATCATCGTGCGAACAGGCAAGCTTCCTGAGTTGTCTACGTACAGGATGCTAGTATATTTTAATGATATTTTACACTGACAAACATGGCAACCTAAAAGGTTACTTAACTATAGGAGACCTTTAGGTTCATTTGGCACGATTGGCCTGAAAATCGGGAGCATTTGTTAGACAAAGATCGTCAGTTTTATCTCTTAGACGCTATTTTTTATATTCCCAAGACGTTTTCACCAACACCATTGAGCTAGCGAGGGCTGTCGTTGATAATAAAGAAATGCGTATCATAAACTTACGTGCGATGCTTCCGGGCATGAGATCCAGCTAGGTCTACGTTGCTTGGGCATAAACAACTCTGTTTCTTGAGGTTGAGTTTGCTCGTACATGAAGGATTATTATGCCTCAGGCGTTGATGAATACTCAAGCGCTGGCAATAGAACGTCTGGCTGGGCATTATGAATTTATGTGCGCTTCTCACCTCTGTCCATCTTCCAAACATTTTAGTACTTTGCTCGCTTCTGGCACTCTTCACCTACTATGTTTTGTCTCCGATTCTGACTATCCGCCTAGCTGCTTTTTCCTTGCGACTGTTGGTGCGCCCATAAGAATTGTCTTTCTTCCAATGCTGCTCACTTGTAATGCTTGCTGTGCCCTTTAGGTTTCATTGGCCTAACAGGCACCGTATTCTCTTCCGACTCATTGCTTATCCCTGACAGTCCTGCTTCCTCACGTCCGATTGTTTTACTTCCGCAAATATGTCTGCTGCTGCGCAAGAACTCCTGCTACATGTTGAAGTTACTTATTGGTCCTCCAGGTTACAATTAATAATCTAGACCAACATTTTACCAGTGACTACTTTTTCATATGTTTGGACTCTTCCACTTACCAGCGTATTAACGTTTAGCTTACCATAGCTTGTTTCTTTGCTACCATAAACCACCCTAGCGATCACCTCAGAGCTAAAACTTAACGCTTGTTTCCTTCAGGTGTGTCTGTCTCGCGCTTAACATTCTCGCCCCTACCGTATCAGGCTAAATGTCGCTGATTGAGTCCATTTCTCCTCGCCTTACTATCAAGCTTCTTAGCAAATAGCCCTTAATGCCTAGCATCGATTTAGCCTGACCTGGCACCTCCGTTGCTTCCTGGTGACCCCAGGAAAACTTCAGTTTAAGCACTTCAGCAGTATTATCTATGGTACTAGACTCAACTTACCCACTATCTCATGTTTCAGCAGTTCTCCTGGCATGCCACTTGCATAACATTACGGGCGTCACTGCACAGACTTGCTTCTTTCCGTATTAAACTGTATATATTCTGGATCGTGCCTCCAAAGCGTACCAAAGCTTTAGTAATCTGTGCCCATCCTCTCACCTTTCTGGCGGGTAACTGATTACTTACGCATCGGCCATTCAGCGTAATCAGTGCCATTACGAACTCACCGCACCACCTTTTGCATGCATCCGGTCTTCACCGATGTTTTGCATTAGCCGCTCCTCACGGAACGCCGCTGTTTGAAATAATTAAATAAATAGGTATATTTTTAGACTGGCTAAATACTGCGCCCGTAAGGGAACAGATCAATGATTAGCCTTCCTCCCTTGTTCTAAAGGATAACCTTATCAGCACGGAACATATTTAAAGACTTAACTGCGATGCTCACATGAACTCGGAATCAACACAAACCAATGAACTCATCCGCACTTCGCAATATTGACACACAAAGGTAACCCAGAAAACTAATCAAATCAATACAAGTCACCTGAGTCGTCCGACTTCAACAGCTCCAAACGCTGGCGGTCGACTCCGAAGGAGACAACTACACAACAATAGGAAACAAATTAGCGAAACAAGACTGCAAATTTCCGCGAGGATAATCAGTCAGATGCAGTCTTGTCAACGTCGTATCGCCAGTCGGCAGTGTTTTAGGACTGGTGGGTTTCGCCTGGCAAGCTTTCTCCATACAAAAGGCCACAAGTGTCTGTTTAACAATGCTGCGAATTGGTGGATGTGACTTGCCACTCAATAAAGTCACTGCCACAACCATGCATGGGCATGTTGACCGATACCACAACTCATTAATTCTGTGCATATATCTGCGCTGGTACGACTACGCCTTCATATTTACTCAGTGACATGCTAGTATTCGTAAAAGATTTCTGCACCATGTACGCAACTTCATTGGACTAGTTTCTCAACAACATACTCCAAATTAATGATCTAATTCATATCTCTGCGTCTCGCATTCTGTGGAGCTAGACCTCATACGCGCTTTGGGACATGTAGACCCAAGCTACGTTTTACATCTGTACTACTCCCGCGCTTGGTCTTGCTTATGGTGCTATCATGTAGCCTATGGTGATGTGCTGATTATGCCCAAAATGCGTGCCTTGCTTTGTCGAGAGCAAAATATTCATTTATCTATTTACTTAATCCTATGCTCGTTCATGGTGTAGGGACATTGTAAGTATAGGTTACTTGTTTGCAAGTACGAATGCATTGGCATTGTTAGGTGTACAGTTGTACACGCCCGCCGCGAAATTCTTCTGGCTCCTTAAGGCGACATTAAGCTCCTTGATTTTATTTTTGTGAAAGTTGCGCAGAGCCGTAGTTGTGCAGGTTTCTTTGGATACAGGATCCAATTCAACACAACTTCGTTATAAATTTTTGGACCATTTTGGCCCGCTCAGTCGTCACATTTATTGGTGCGCACATGGAAAGAAATAAGAGCGGCGTAATTATAAGAAACATAAAAGAGCAACAACAATTCATAGAAAGGTGACTAGATAAAACGTTTATGTTAAGTGACATACTAAGGTATCGACTTCACTACAAATTACAAAACAACAAAATATATACCCAAAAAGTCTTGGGCTAAGTTTGCTCCATGGCGCCAAATGTCAACCTCAGTAACTCTCAAAACAAAAGGAGACCTTTTCAAATGCCAGAATATTGCGAGTAGAATAAAATAAACTGACCAGGACAAGTCTTAACCGCTGGTTACGGTAAAAGTAAGAACAATGCCATACATAGAGTAGTTGACGAGTTATTCGCAATTGAATGGCGGGTTATGAATAACGCCAATACGTTACTTTTTTGCTAAACTTGGCTTTCTGCTTTGCAACCAAATAACAGAAAATAAAATGTAAATGTAAAAGGTGGCGAAGCCGTATAAGTTCTAAACAGGCAAGGCTATCTAGAAATGCTCTATATGGCCCGTACTAACCCCCAACCACTGGGTTCAAAGTTGGTGGCCGGAAAGCAACCATATTAGGCATTGTTAAACAATATAGGCAAATCAGCGATAATATTTCGCGAAAACACTAGGAATCCAGTAAGGAATGTTATATATGCAAGGAACTTTAGCACAACCTTGCATTAACTCACGGTCAGACGGCCTCAGCGTAACATATTCCATGGATACTGAGCCACATAAACCACTTGGATTAAAGAGTTTAGTACTTTTTGAGCCTATAATTGGTTGCAAATTTTATAACAAGTCGGCATGAGCTAGGTCTACCTGAATAATATAGGAAACATTTATGATCGTTTGACGCGTTTCCTACTGAAAATTGCACACCTTTCTTAGATGATTTTGGCAAGTTTTATCTCCGAGAGCCGATGTACTATATCCATAAGGCTGTCCCCAAAACCGGTGAGCTAAAGGAGCCTGTCATAAATAATAAGTAAAGGAGTATGGGAAAATTTAGCAAAATTAAGCAAAAAGCTTTGGGGCATGAAATCCATCTGGGTTTGCGTTGGGGGCATTAGCAACTCTACTTTTGGGGTGGAGCATGGTCGAACATGAGAAATTATTATGCCACATGTGTTGCTGCACACTATTGTGCAGTTCATTTAATTATTTTGAGCTGTTTCTCCCCAATTTTGAGTTCTGTAGCAAGTGCCATGGGTGTTCGTGAAGGTGGCAATGTTAACTAGTACTACACTATCGCCCCAGATATTTCCTTGGTGGTTTTCTGGCAAGAGCTGTTCTAGCACCTTAAGAAAAGCGTGCAAAAGTAAAGCAAGTGTAGGAGAATAACAAAACAGTTGGGAGCAGGTTGTTCCCTTACCGTTGCGCATAATACATGGTAGGCCGTTTTGCAAGCTAAGGGCTAAATAACGCACGTGCGGCTGAGATAAGGTGAATTGGTGGTCAAAAGTTTCTAGATATCCAGCCAGCCAGTGGAATAGCGGCCTCTGTCGCTTCTTAGCTTTGACGCCAGCGAAATGGAATCTGGAAATGCGAACGTTTTATTGGCAAAAGCGGTTAAAGGGGATCTGATTTTTATGATGCATCTCTACCAGAGTTGCCAATAGTGATAGGCACATTTATAAGTTATAGCTTATCAGGTAGGGCCAAGGTAGGATAAATGGAGAGCAAAATGTTGGATTCTTGGGTCTATAAATGTTAAAGTGCTTTCTTTATCAACAAGCTGGAAGAAATATATATTACGCTGCGGCAAGCATGTCGATTGTGGTTGGTAAGGTCGGAGTAGAATGGACCGTAATTAGGCTGCATTAACTCATTAACACCTGATTCATCACACCTTTCGTCTCCCTGATCGCGGTATGTGGCGTTTCCAACACTTTGGCTCAGCTTTTGCATCCTGAATATATTCTTGCCTCTTTAATGTCTCCCTCACTTCTGCTGGTCCGAATCGTCTCTTCTTTCTGACTACTCCAGTCTCGACTGAGCTGTCTCGTCAGCTTCTGATAACTGCTAGGCGACTGAGACATGCTAACCCACGTTTGGTACTTCCACTGATCACCTCAGGTTCTCCAGCTTTGATTGGTGCTCCTTCTCACTTTATCTTTAAAGGCTTTAAAGTGCGTTTTTACGTTTATTTGTTTGCGCCATTTATCCCATGCTCACCTCACCTAGCCTGCTTGTTGTTTGCCAGACGCGTTTATCTCCAATTGCTTCACCTGCCTTTGCTGTTTCCTTATCCCGCTTAGACCATTGAGGCTTAAAAGCCTTGTTTATTGCAAATTTACCCGAGCTATTATTCTAACCTTAACCGGGCTAATTGGATTTCACGCTACCTTTCGAATCCCTATCCTAGTGAGCCTATTTAAACCTGGCTATTTACTCTGGTCTTGCTGCTGCCACACCCTAACCTTAGGAAGCGATGCATGCCGCTGGATTAGCTCAGTAACACCTAATTCATCACGCGTTCGGTCACCCCGACCTTGTTATGTGACTTTTCCTATCCTTTGACCTGTGTGTTGTGTGCTTAGTTACTGCTTGTGTCCTTAAATGTCACCCCCACATACGCTGGCCCGAATAGCTCGTCATTCAGCCTAATCCCGTCTCATCTGCGCTAACTCGCCAGTTTGCTAACAGCTGCTAGGCTACTGAGGTATGCAGACTCATGTTTGGCACTTCCGCTGTCCTTTCACTGAGGATTGAAAGCTGTAATATGCTGTAGCATATTCAGCCGTGGTAAATTTGGTGTTTCCTTTCTACTTTCGCCTGCCATAGATTTCCTTTTGTCTGCACTCTTCGTCTCATTCCTGCTTTCAGTTACTTAACAAGGTACGCTCGCCTAGATTCTTTAGATGGTCGTAGGACACAAACTACCATATAAATTTGCCTTTAACATGAATAAGTTTATTCATGTTGTAATATATAGACTTCTACCTTCACACCACGTGATGTCACAGGCCTCCTTGGCGGTCTCTGCTGCGTTCCTTTTCTTCACTCCTCTTTGAGGGCTGAAGTTATCAACAATAACGTACCAAAGATCCTACCTGTATTGAGGGTCTGCGACTGAAGTAATCTACAGTACATGTGGATCATATCAAACCTCCAACCCACTCACACCCTATATGGTTTACTTACACTATTCAGCCGGAGCTAGATGCCATCATTCAAAGGATTGGATCAGCCATTGCCTGCATACAAAGCTGCCTTCATAACAATTGATTAACACAACTTACCTGGATCAAACCATAACTGCCTACCTGTGGTCCCGCTTGTCAAGCGGGCAATCAATCGCTTAGGGCTTGGCAGCACGCTCACACTACTCAATCGACAACGAACATATGACTGTCTCGCAGTGCCAGTTGTTTAGCGACAGTACTCCAGGACGTTATGGGTTTCCGCCTGGCAAGTCGTCTCCCTATAACAAGCCACGTATGTCTGTGCAACAGCACTGTGGCGTTGCGGATGTGCCTCGCCACCAACTAAAGTCTTGGCCACATGATTACCCAGCCAACCACACTCTAACCATGAACGTCACCTAACCTTTCTCACACTATCCACGTGCTCAATCGCAATTTCACTAGTATATATTCAAAACGTATAAAAGGTAAACACATGCACTCCCACATACATGTATGAACTCGCATATCCAAATATCAGGACAAAGGTTCAACATTTTTACACCATCGCTGATATTTAGTTGTACCATTCACATGATCACGCCTACATAGGCATGTCTCGCATTGCTCTGGAATAAAGAATTTATTTTTTATTTATTTATAAAACGCATTATTTAAAGCCAAGCAACCAATGGCATCTACGTAGATGCTTAGTGATACATCTAAAGCTGGTATTTATATGACATTTTGGACAATACTGATGCTAACCTTAGGTGTATCGACATCAACAGTACACTTCAACAGCTTATACAAGGCTTAGGGCTGGTAGGGTGCCTTCACTAGGCGTACCATAATGGTCTAATAATTTAGCGCGTGATGAAAGTTAATGATGAAGACAAGGAATGAAGGTGTAAACAAGACGTAAGAATTGAAGTTTGCCTGTTCAAATGGCTTCGTTATTACCCTGCAATATCCTATATGAGGAATACCTACCGATTTGCGGACCTACCAATCAGTAAGCTAGGCTCTATTGTTGGTTGAACTTCTCAACCTCGGCAACGTGACCACTAAAAAAGAGAAGCCGGAGACTTGTAGCTACCGGTTAGTCCATGCAGCCTTGGGAGCAACGTGTCAGTGAAGGAACCGAAGCAAGTCAGGAACTAATCAGAAATGGCGAAATACGGTTTGCATTCAGAAATCTACTCTTAGCACCCGTAAGGTGCTTGCGACTGAGCAGACTAAGACCTCACTGGTGTTTTAAGGGCAGTAATGGATAAATTGACAACATCGGGCTTAGTGATGGAGACAATTCATGGGGTTTGGGCTACAGCTTCTCAGTTACTGGCTACTTGGTGATGGCGTCTACACTTCCCATGGTGCAGTCCTAAGGCGGAAATGTCTATAGTAGAACTCAAGCAGGTCAAGTAGATATGTTTGCAGCCTAAATTTATCTTGTACTTGGAATTCTATACCTGAAACTTAGAAAATGAGTGCGACCGATTTCTCTAAAGTCGCTCAGATGTTAAGGCGGTAACAACAAAAACAGCATTCGTGTACCCGCGAAATTTGAAACGGTGCCTTTTCGTTGCGTTCCATCTTTCTATACCCTGAGTTGCATACAGTAGCGTTTTGGCCCCTTTTGTGTTACTTTAAGGTAATACATTCCTACTACGAACCCGTGTGTTCCGCTTTTGGGCTTTTGTCCAACACATATTTCCACTATCGTTTGTCGTGTTCACGTTTCTCATTTTTTCCGTATATACCCGTGTGTTTACCTGTTTCGATATCTATTATTTACAACCTGGTCGGCAAACGTCGCGTGCCCCCATATCTGTCAAAAAGCCAGGGAAATCTCTATCGCCTTTGACCGCCAAGGCTAGTCAAACACAAACACGGGAGTGCAAAGTTATACTCTCGGATCCACTAGCTGAGGCTTTACAAAAAGTTTCTGTCCTTGGAAGTCAAGTGACTATTACGGTGACTCTTGGTAAGCTCATACCTTTTTCAGACGTTACCAAATACCAAAGTTTAGAAAATCTGACTGATCTTTTTGCAACTGATGAACTACTGAACCATATTGCACACGAGGTAGTGAACGCATGCACCGCGCCAACAACGCTATTGTACTCAATGTACATGACAAATTGCCTCTCAAGGAAGTGCTGCAGACACTTTTAGATGCTGGTCAAATGCCACATAGTTGCTGCACGGCCACTCGTTTGCTTAAGATCCCTGGCCGATCTTGCCCAATCGTGATCAAGTTGTGCAACCAGGACTTTTCTAAGAGGTTTATTGGCGCCCGATTTCTCCTACGAAATCTGCCTAATCTCGGACCAATCTTGATAAAACCGGACAGAACACCGCTGCATAGGTCTATTCAATCCAATTCAAAATTAACCAAAAGGACAATGCAAACAGCGGCACAAATGCCTAATACTCACCTGCCGCTTACTTTCCTAAATAAATAAATAAATATTTTATTCTCGACTATGCGAGGCACGCTCATGGAGGCATGATTAGATATGTAAAACTGTACAAACATTTTATGGCAACAGTAACAGTGACAGTAGATAACGTTAATATCTCTCAGATGGTTTCCGACCTATTATGTGCCACCGTAGGATCAACTAGGAACTAGGGGCTTAATCCGAACTCCAATGCTTGCCATTCACTTCTCTCCTAGCGCGCCATTATCCATCGTTCATCTTACTCGCCTCAACGTTTCTTGACAACAGGTAGACATCGTTGGCTTCATGTAGCCTACAAATAGACACTTCTTGACTCTCCAACCTTCATTTTCTTCTGCCTTATGTCTCCCTTAAACCTCGCTCGTCTGTTGACTTCTTCATCGAAACTGCAGGTATCAAATAGTGGACAAACGTCGTAATAATATGGTTGCACCAGCCACTCATTCATTCTTTTCTAGAGCCACTATCTCCGCTTAGCCACAGCTAGTCGCCATAGCTTCCATTCAACTATGCGGATATCAGGAGATCTGTAGGTGTAGCTCTATTCGTACAATGTTCATAATCTTGGATTGCTTGCGTCACAGCTCAGATGTTTTGTTGACCTATTATATGCCACCGTAGGATCCACCAGAAACCAAAGGCTTAATCCGAACTACAATGCTGGCTATTCATCTCTCTACTAGCGCGCCGTTACCCTACTCTGGTCAACTAATCTTGGCAATGGCTAATCATTGTTGGCTCCATGAAGCTTACAAGCAGCCACTCCCTGACTCTCCAACCCTCATTTTCTTGTGCCGTCTGTCTCTCTTAAGTTTCCCTCGCATGTTGATTTCTTCACCGAAACTGTAGGTATCAAATAGTGGACAAGCGTCTTAATACTATGGCTGCACCAGCCACTCATTCATTCTTTTCTAGAGCCACTATCTCCGCTTAGCCACAGCTAGTCGCCATAGCTTCCATTCAACTATGCGGATATCAAGTGATCTGTAGGTGTAGCTCCTTTCGTACAATGTTCATAATCTTGGATTGCTTGCGTCACAGCTCAGATGTCTTGTTGACCTATTATATGCCACCGTAGGATCCACTAGAAACCAAAGGCTTAATCCGAACTACAATGCTGGCTATTCATCTCTCCACTAGCGCGCCGTTACCCTACTCTGGTCAACTAATCTTGGCAATGGCTAATCATTGTTGGCTCCATGTAGCTTACAAGCAGCCGCCCCCTGACTCTCCAACCCTCATTTTCTTGTGCCGTCTGTCTCTCTTAAGTTTCCCACGCATGTTGATTTCTTCACCGAAACTGTAGGTATCCAATAGTGGACAAACGTCTTAATACTATGGCTACACCAGCCACTGGTTCACTCTTTCCAAAGTCAATATCTCTGCTTAGCATCAGTTAGTCGACATAGCCTCCATTTAACTCTGCGGATATCCGGAGCTCTGTGGGAGTCGCTCCCTTCTTACAATATTCATTCACTTGGAATGTTTGCTTCCCAGCCCAGATGGTTTGCCGACCTATTATGTGCCACCGTATTATCCACTAGTTACTGAAGGCTTAGCCCCAACTCTATTGCTGGTCACTCTTCTCTCTCCTAGCGCGCCATTATCCGTCGTTCATCTTACTCGCCTCAATTTTTCTTGAAAATAGCTAGAAATTGTTGGCTCCATGTAGCCTACAAGAAGCCACTTCTTGACTCTCCAGCCTTCATTCTCTTCTGCCGTATGTCACTCTTAAACCTCGCTTGCCTGTTGACTTCCTCAACAAAGCTGTAGGTATCCAGTGGTAGACAAACGTCTTAATACTATGGCTACAGCAGCCACTGATTCATTCTTTCCTAGAGACACTATCTCTGCTTACCAGCAGCTAGTCGCCATAGCTTCCACTTAACTTTGCGGATATCCGGAGCTCGCTCCCTCTTACAATGTTCATAATCTTGGATTGCTTGCGTCACAGCTTAGCTGATCTGTTGACCTATCACTTACCTTCACTGGCCCATAGATACACTCATTTACCCTATAGGCATACACTAGTGACAAGGCGTCCGATTGGAATAGCTGCATCTGGCGACTGAGTCATTCCTAGCGCCAACATCTGTCGGTCGTCATAAATTCGGCATTTCTCTTCAGAAGTAGCTAATGGCCATTGGCCCCATGCATATGCGATGATTCAGTGCTTGTTAGGAGCCACCCCGTATCTGAATAACCTCTACTCCTCTAGAATATCTGCATCCAGCCCCTCCGCTGCCCTGGCACCAAGTGAGCTTCAAGGCTCTCGCAGCAACATATGTATTTTCGCTTATTATGCCCCCCTCTCGGATTACACCAACTACATGCTGTCCATGCACCTGACAATCACTACCAACATTCTAACTCTCTTTGCTCTATCCCCACACAACTATCGACTCATATCAAATGGATACTCGTACTTTACTTACTAATGCAACGCTCTTGTCCCTACGCAGGCGATAGCAATCCACCTATACGGCTAATGATTCTATAGGATACTCAAAAGACATTTTCAGCATAATTATTGTTGCACAGTGTACATGCTTTTGTCTCAAGCCCAAATGTTATAACACAAGACACTAACAATATTCAATTCCATGCCTGTTCTTGCGGTCTCTCGGTTGTCTCCCACTTTCCCTTTTCTCTGAGGTCCGGGACATCTTGGAGATCTGGGATTGGACTGAGGAACAATTTTGCCCAAGTCGGACGGAGCAACCCACAAGGACTGACATGGAGGATAGTAAAACTCCGCAAAGACCAACCTACAATCACCATAACCCTTGTCCAGTATGGAGAACTGGACATATCCTCATACTCCCATACATTATACATCTGAAAAATCTGAACAGCGGAAAAATTGAAACTTTTGCTCACCTGGACATACAACAAAAGAAAAATCGCGATGTCCCTCTCCTCCAGCGACCCCAAAAAATCATGGCGACCCAGAGCAAAATACCCGTCCAACTAACAGAGGAAATTAGAAGCCATTACCCCGCGAAAAACCGAACGTGAAACCAGTCGTCAAGCGGCTTTGCCAGTTCAACATTAATGTTCAAAATGCTTTACGGCAGTGTTGCAGGACGTGGTGGGTTTTCGCCTGGCAAGCGTTCTCCCTATAAAAAGCCACATATGTCTGTTTAACAACACTGCGACGTGGCGGATGTGACTCGCCACTGAATAAAGTCACAGCCCACAACTACATACTGGCAAGTCGACTAGATGCACATATCATCTCCTCTTGACACCGTTTCAACTATACACGATTGAACCCGGAGTATCGTCGTGATACACAACAGTTTTAAACCTTGATCACGCCTAAGTTGCTGCGTCTCTATGAAACTGAGAATAAACTATCTATTTATTTATTTTACCATGAACATACCACCAATTTTCTACTATTGCTGTCACAGTTACCATAAAATTTTTGTACAGTTGTACATATCTGATCATGCCTCCATGGGCGTGCCTCACATAGTCGAGAATAAAGTATTTATTTATTTATTTATTTATTTATGAGGGGGACTGTACAATGGTGAAAATGCGAAACAGTAATTTGGCTGCGGTGAGATATGGGATCTCAGTTAATAATAGATTGAGTATCCTGAATGATACATTGGAAGGTAGTGGACGAGTACGCTCAAGAGATATATGCCAATACTGAGTTTGTGCACAAGGAAGGTAAAGGTCAACGTATCGTAGGAAGTAAAAAGATGACAGTATATGCAGATGTAGAAGTTCCAGTGTAATGATCCTATCTAGAATTGTGACGCTAGTTGACCTGCCAGTGTGCAGTTATGGGCTGTGACTTTATTCGGTGGCGAGTCACATACGTCACGTTGCAGTGTTGTTAAACGGACATTTGTGGCTTTTTATAGGGAGAACGTTTGCCAGGCAAAAACCCACCACGTCCTGCGGTTTATAATGTGGATATGGATGTAACACAAGAGCGACTAGTAGACCCCGCCGTACTGGAGCCGTCTGGGAACAAAGGACGCATTAATAGCATCGAGACTGGGACTGTTTCCATGACGGCGACAACCATTGCAGCCGTGGGCACAACACACCTGTCAGATATGTGTGACACGGAATCAGAAATTGCGAGCATTGACTTTTTGTCGTCTTACACGCCCCTTACCAGTGTCGCAAAAGACTCCGAGCAATCTCCCACTCGTCCGAGTCCAAGGCCTAGCAACCCCCACCGACGGTGTTTGATTGCCAAGACTCCTCGGTTTCCATCACAGCCACAACAGTACAGCAAAGGTATAACACGCGAACGTTCCAACATGGTTAAGACAAACCCCCCGTGGGTACCGGTTAAGCAAAACACCCAGTCGGTTCGCACGGACATATCAAAACTCCCACCCCTTATTCTGTGCCGAAGCCTACTTATGCGACCACCAACCTGGAACAGCCCGGTCGCCAGAAGTATCTACTCAAAACCCCAAGCCCCTTACTTCGTATGTCAATTCCGAGCAAGTCGGGTTTCACTGCTGGTCGAGCCACAATGCCACACAGACAACAACCACATAGGTACCTTAACGTTATGAGTGTCGCAAACACCGCACCTCCTCGGCCTTCTCAACCCAGCAAATTTGTGCCTCGACCATCACATTCGATCACTCCGCGAGTCGCCCAAACCTCTCTCGTATCCCCTTTAAAATGGAACGCAGCAAGTTGAAGGGAACCCCGATCCAAGCATGCCTAAAGCAAGATACGGCGCTGTATCACCTAACCCGACTGCTGGAAATGATGCAACTGACACCGTCCAGTATGCTGCAGCCACTTGGACGACGTCTTTGACCAACTGCACTACACCTGACCACGTGCCTGACCTCACAACTCAAACTTATACACACCCGAATACCTCTTACCCTCCCCTACACCTACTGTCCCTGACCAACGCCAGCCTCTTATCTTTTCTTCCGCAGGTCCATTGTTCATGCACCTGAACGCAGGTTTACAAACAAGCCTCTCACCAAAACGCGGTTCGCCAGGTTTGCAGTTGGCCGAACCCCACATCCAGCCCAATCCAACCGATTCGTATACACTCATACTATTTAATGCTCGATCTATCAAAAGTAAAATGCACCTCCTTGCTTCTCTCATACTTCTGTCCAGTCCGCATGTGGTGCTGATAACTGAAATGTGGCACCCAGCTGATATGCCTGATGCTCCGCTGCACTTTCTGGGTACAGGACTTTCTGCAGCGGAAGCATAAAGCAACGAGGCGGCGGTTGTCTTATAAACGTCATCAATGAATTCCACGCATCTTCTTTTCAAACCATACCACTTGGAAATCCCAGAGATTCTGTCTGGATTCAGGCCATGGGAGGCCAAGGAAACATTCTGATATGCTGCGTCTACAACCCACCGCATCCGACTAGTACCAGAGCTGACGAATTCGCTAAGCTCTTTCTCGAAGTTTCATTCCTTCCCGACCCTCATACAATTATCGGCGGAGACATTAAAATGCCCCACACCTCGTGGCTTACATAATCAGCATCATCCAGGTATAGTATAGCGCGTAGATCGTGCGCTATATTTCCGGTACGCGACTAGACGGCTAACCAACAGCAGTGGGTAGAAGACACAAAAGTAAGCTAGGGAAGAAGTTTATTGGACGAGAGGAGCGTTAGCCACTGATAAAAATAGGGCATCTGGAGAGAGCTAGCTAGAGAGAATGTCGTTGGCGTCGAGAGCGTAGACGGAGCGTCGTTCGCAGTCAAGCCGCGCGCCAAAGGCGGAGATCGTTTTCGTGGTTCCAACAAACGGGAACAAGGTTCCAACAGGCAACCGAATAGTTCCCTAATACATAAGAAAGTTATAATGTGAATATTTTAGAATAGTTTACACTGTTATACGACGGAAGCTCCAGGTCGCTACACAGCCCCCTCCCAGAAGGGAAACCGTGGGTAACCATTCGATTTACGTGAGGACTGTCCTTTGCGGGCCAGCCTTCTGCGAGACCAGGCAGTGAAACCTGATGCAGCTGCTGGGGTAGAACCAGGCGATCGGACGCTAGTGGGCTCCTACCCGTGTCCTCCCTAACGGTACCAAAAACACAAAATGGGGGAAGTTCGTAAGCGTTAAATGTTAGCGAGTTCGTGAATGACGAATGCTCGTTTCAGTCTCGTCATCTCCTCCGGTTCATACATAGAAGATATACGGAAACAAGAGCAGTGCCGGTGGAGGCGATGGCAAACGCGGGATTGACACTTACCGGATGAGGTAGGCGTCAGGCAAAGCGCAGCTCTTTTGTGTTTTCAAAACGTTTTGTTCTTTTTTGGGTTTTCAAAATATTTTGCATTCTTTTTGGGTTTTCAAAAAATCGTTTGTCGGTTTTTGGCGTTTTCAAAAGCTTTGAGGGGTTTCGTACGTTGTTGGCCAAAGGGCAAAAGGAAAACGATAAGGAAAGTGAAAGAAACACTAATCCCTTAATCACGCTGGCCAATGAAAGCATCTACCCGACCTAGTCGACTTGTGCGAATCAGGGGAAGGTGTCGTCCTAGACCTCCTATCGGATCGCAGCATTGGAGGAACTGCTGAAGAAGTGGTAGTTGGTTCAATGGGAAACGGCGAAGCTGAAGTGGAAGGCTTGGTTGGAACGTGATGCTTGGATTCAGGGATGTTGGAAGCATACGAGTCTTCCATCATAGGCAGGGTTGGTTCTTCAGAAAACGAGCAAGGGTCTTTATCGAGCTCAGGTTCCACGTGGGCAAACTTGAGACAGTCAATCGTAACGGCTTCTTGTTTACCGTGACGGTCGATGATAAAAACGCGGTCCTTACGCTGCAAGACCTTGAAAGGACCTACATAAGGTCGCTCCAGTGGTCTGCGGTGACCTTTGAGGCGGCGAAAAACGAACGGACGATGCTGCAGGTCTTGTGGAATGAAAGATTTACATTGTTGTTCTCTAACGTTGGGAAGCTTGTACTGACGCATGCTCGTGGCTAGCTGACATGCATAATCTGCGTCGTAACGGGTACTTCTGGGACAAACGGAGAAGAAATCGCCAGGTAAACGCAGTGGTTGGCCATATACTAACTCGGCGCTAGACGTACGTAGATCGGTCTTTAGGGCTGATCGGATCCCAAGGAGGATCATAGGCAGCACCTCAGTCCAACTCAGCGCATTGGCGGCGCTAAGTGAGGCTTTCAACTGTCGGTGGAAACGTTTCACCATGCCGTTCGCTTGCGGATGATAGGCAGTCGTGCGAATGCGTTGATATCCAATGAGTTTAAGGAGATCGTTAAAGGTTGTAGATTCGAATTGCGGACCGCCGTCTGTAGTCACTGTGGCTGGACAGCCGTGTGAAGCGACCCAGCGCTCGACGAAAGCGCGTTACGGTTTCCGCAGCTACGTCAGGGATGGGAACGGATTCGGGCCAACGGGTGCAACGATCGATTATGGTCAAAATGTAGACCATTCATTTGGACGGGCCAGGTGTCCCACTATGTCGAGATGGACGTAGGCAAATCGCGCTGAAACAGACGGAAAGCGACCAGGCGGAGCGGACATGTGCCGCTGAATCTTGGCTTGCTGGCAAGTGAGATAGCTGCGTGCCCAACGCGTTAGATCGCGTTGCATCCCCGGCCAAACGTATCTCTCTGAGACAAGCTTAGCAGTAGCTTTAATGCCTGTGTGGGCCATATTGTGGAGGGTGTCAAAAACGATACGGCGAAAAGTTTCTGAAACAACGGGTCGAGGTCGTCCGGTAGATGTGTCGCATAAAATGATACCATCAGATGACAGCAAAGGGCCCGAGGATATCTTCAAAGAAGAATCGCGGAGTTCCAAAATCTTTGGTTGTTTGATTGCGCGGCAGCCATAGCAGAAAAATCCATTGCCTGCCCGCCAGGGGCGATCGCAGATGCTCTTGGAAGAGCAGCAGCTACGACGTTTTGTTGACCAGAAATGTGTCGGATATCGGTCGAGAATTGGGCAATGAAGTCCAGCTGACGAATATCACGTGGTGAGTGTCGAGCTGATTGATTTCGGAATGCGTAGGTTAGCGGCTTGTGACCGGTGAAGATAATGAAGGTGTTACCTTCAAGGATGTGTCGGAAATGTCGAACGGTAGAGTAAACGGCCAGCAGTTCGCAACTGAACGTGTTGTAGTTGACTTCGGCAAGTTGTAGGCGCCTAGAGTAGAATGCAGGTGGTTTCCAGCCCCCAATGTATATTGCTGCAGGACGGCGCAAATGGCAGTGTCTGATGCGTCAACCGCAACACTGACCGGATCAATCGGATCGAAATGATGAATCATAACGGCTTTGGCTAAAACATGCGGACCTTTCGTAACGATGTGGTGTTTCGCAGCATCAGTAGCGGATGGAAACGGTGCTATTGCACGAAAGACATGGGGGAACTTGGTATTAAGCATCTGACCGATAGGCGAGCTAAACTGGTTGGCGTATACAGGACTGATTGACTCTATGTCGGTCAAAGTACCTATAACTGCCAGCTTTGTTTGACGATCGCTCAGACGGCGTTGCTTCGGGTCAACAAGCAAATCAAAGTGCTGTAGTTAGTCAAGGCCAGTTATTGGCGTCTGGACATCTGCGACGAGAAAGATCCATTTAAATGAACGTCCTAGGTTTAAATTAAGCGTGCGCGAGCGTTGATCATACACGCGAATGGTGGTGCCGTTTGATGCGCGCAATGAACCGGTCGCCTCTTCGATATCATTAGAATCACGTGGGATGACGCTGACTTCTGCGCCGGTGTCAACGAGATAGCGCACTCTCGTACTGCGATCGGTGAAAAAGAAAAGGCGACTGGGGCAGCCAGCAACGTCCGTCGACCCTACGTGCTGGCCTACCTGTTTCCCTGCGTGTTGCACTTGAAGGAACAAGGCAAGGGGCACGATCTGGCCTGATGACCAAATCGCTCGTGGTACGAGCAATAGCTTGACCTAGGGGAAGATTTCGAGCGTGATCTAGGAGGAGTGCGGCTACTGGAACGATTTTGACGGCTGGATCCGGACTGTGTTAGGTTCTGTAGTCGGTTGGTAAGTGCGGCTACTTACGCTGTTAGTTCTGCTACCTCCGTACTGGAAGCAGACTGAACCTGAGATACTTGGGCATTGGATACCCAAATACGGTCGGCAATATCGGAGAGCGGAGAAAGAGGCGCATCGTTTGCATACAAAGGGTAACGCATGTCACATGGCAGGCAACGAAGCCACATCTATTTAAGAAAAGAGTCGCCAACAGAGAGAGGCCTAGCTAGAGCCTGCATCTTGTGCAGCAATTGTGAAGACTTTCGATCACCTAGCTCGGTTTCGTTAAGAAGCTGTGTAAAGCGAGCATGGTCTGATACGCCAAATCGCTTTAAGACGACGGCCTTGAGCTCGTCGTAAATTTTCTGATGTTCCGGAAGGTACAAGATGTCGTCGAGATCATCGACGACTTGCGGGGGAAGCGCTGCGACAACGCAGTGAAATTTGACGCCGTCAGAGTTAACACCATGTAACGAAAAAATAAACTCCAGCTGGTTAAACTAGGCCTTAAGTTTAGTATCACGGAAAGGCGGGATAGGACAACGGAACGCACTTACCTGATCTTCGGAAGGTGAGTGAATAAGCTTCATGGTGAAAAATTACAGAGCGTGTTAAAGTGAATGCAAGTAGTAAAAAGTAAAAGTAAAAGGGTGGACAGAATAAGTTACCGGATCTGAAAAGCAATATTAGTACCGAACTCACCAAAATAGCTGTTTTGGGGTCACGAATTTTAGCGCGTAGATCGTGCGCTATATATCCGGTACGCGACTAGACGGCCAACCAAAAGCATTGGGTAGAAGACACAAAAGTAAGCTAGGGAAGAAGTTTATTGGACGAGAGGAGCGTTAGCTACTGATAAAAATAGGGCATCCGGAGAGAGCTAGCTAGAGAGAATGTCGGCGGCGTCGAGAGCGTAGACGGAGCGTCGTTCGCAGTCAAGCCGCGCGCCAAAGGCGGAGATCGTTTTCGTGGTTCCAACAAACGGGAACAAGGTTCCAACAGGCAACCGAATAGTTCCCTAATACATAAGAAAGTTATAATGTGAATATTTTAGAATAGTTTACACTGTTATACGGCGGAATCTCCAGGTCGCTACAATAGTGCCTTCGTAGTCGCCATCTTCACACATGACTGGATTCAGCATGTGCGCGCACCTACAAGACAGTCCAAGTTCTTGGACTTAATATTCACCAACGGTATCCCGCATGCAACTGCCAGCGTGTTAATTAACATTTTGTGCCGCGACAACAAGGGTGTGAGTTTATCATTCAAGCTACCTAAATTCCGTCATCAGGTTGACCCGGTCTACACTGCTTTTAGGCCGCTCCAGCATATAAATTGTGAGACCTTCTCTTCACTTCTCCGTGCTGCTTCTTGGGACACTTTCTTCCTGGCAACTAGTTCAGACGTTGCGACCCGTGAACTTTACAATAACTTCACGATTTGCCTCGATATCCTAGCCTCACTAAAGCGCTTGATCCGGAGGCCTCAAAATCCTGATGACCTCCCCCCGCGTAAAATTACCACTAAGCTTAAGAAAATGCGTTCTTGCTACAAGAATACTAAGGATTTTCACCCCATAATTCGCATAAACCAAATACTAGTGGAATGGCGATACTCGCGAAGTCATGTACATACTTTAGCTGAGCGCAATGCGGTGCGCAGTGCGAACAAGGCTAAGTCACTTCTACGACTTGTGAAGCATCGCAGTGGCCGCAACGACTTGCCCATTAACTCACTCGTGCTTCCTGATAATAGGGTTATTACTGACGCAGTAGCGTTGTGCGACTTCATTAACGCACACTTCTGCGATGCCTTCACTAGCACTAATGTGTTTCTACCAAATACGATTTCAAAGTTTTCAGACGATCGCATTTACACCATTGATTTCAACCTGAACACTATCAGTAGAGCTCTACGCTCACTGAAGCTGCCACACAACCCCGGCCCTGACGGAGTCCCATCCCCCTTACTATTACTGGGAGGCCCGGACATTCCAATCCTTCTTCTCAACGTTTTCACCCTCACTATGACGAGCGGAAGCTACCCAAACATGTGGAAACACTCCATGTTCATTCCACGTCACAAACGAGGTTGTCGCCAAAATATCCACAACTATCAACCTATAAGCCACACACCCTTTGCGCCCAGAGTTATGGAAAATATAGTCAAGGAGGGAATGCTTCATTTCCTGCTGCGCCGCAATCTCATAAATAGGTCCCAACACGGGTTTTTGCCGGCTAAATCTTGCCAAACATGCCAGTTTGAATTCTTGAACTACGTGACACACTCAATTGACCCGGGGCAAGCGCTAGTCATTATCTTCTTGGACATGAAAAAGCGTTTGACCGGGTTCCACACGATGGACTGCTGATTAAACTAGCTGCGTTCGGTGTATTTGGCCACCTTCTTTCTTGGTTTTCTTCCTCCCTCTCTAGCCGAAAGCAGTCAGTAAAACTAGGTGACACATCTTCTAAAAAGCACCCGTAACTAGCAGAGTATTTCAAGGTAGTGTACCAGGCCCTCTGCTGTTTCTCCTGTACATTAATGACATCTTCCGCGTCTTTCGATACGGCACTCCATACGTTTTTGCCGATAACATCAAAGTTGTATTTTCGTTCGAGCCCAGCCGCATACAAAATGGCCTCTCAAACATTCAGAAAGATCTTCGTGCTCTTGAAAATGGGTGAGATATTTGTAGACTTGAATTCTCACCAATGAAATGCAATGTTCTCTCCTATCGTTGCACTATACCACACAACACTCTAGCGCTTAACGGCACACCCTTAGGTAACAGCTTCACCGTGCGAGACCTCGGTGTGCATTACTCTAGCTCGCTAAGCTTTTCCGAGCAAGCAAGCTATAGCTCTGCCAAACCCAGAAATATTATCGGGTATATATTGAAGTCAGTAAGTCTAACTGAGTCTCGGCTCACGGTCTACAAAGTATGTGCCCGACCGATTTTAGAGTGCTGCTCGATAGTTATCTCCTATTCACGGAAGATTGATAGATTGAGGATCGAGAAAGTCCAGCGGTTTTTCACTAAGGGCCTTCTAGGTCCATCCACGCTCAACTATCAAGGACGCTGCAAACTGCTTGGACTGGAGCCTCTCTGGATGCGCAGGCTTAAAGCCAACCTCGTATTCCTCTACAGACTTCTCAAAACCTCTGACTCATGCATAGGCGAATTTTTAACCGAGGGGTGATCCACGTTACCACATACGCCGAGACGTTATTACTCTAGGCTCTACATTCCAAACACTCTGTTCCCCTCGTCCCGAGACCTTTCCTTGGTCTTGAAACTCTATGGTTACGAAAAGTGAGACTCAACCTCACATTCCTATTCCAGACGATAAGCAATCCATACACGAACCTTACCGGACTTACTCAACTAAACGGTGACTATCGGTTCCCACTCCGACATAAACCCTTAACCATTACCCTACCTACAGCCCTCACCAACGTGCGTAACAAGTTCTTTCTTCACAGATGCGCACACGTCTGGAACAGGCTACCATTACCAGTCAGGGAAGCCGAGAATACTGCACGGTTCCGATCATCCCTACATAGACACCTTGCTACCCTGCCTATCTGCGAGCTCTTTAACACCAATATACCGGAGGATGAACTTTGGGAACATGGTCCAGAGCACCTCTAAATCTAGATCAGAAAACAAGAGACCGCTCAGACAAAAGTAGGTAAGTCAGCAAGATGAAGATAGGCCGCCATATATAGCTAAGTATAAGGTAATGAATGTCGTCATAAAAGAAGTAGTTTAGGACGAAAGTGGCTAAACGAAACGGCGGTTAGCCTCGGAGTGATGTGAACAGGCCGTTGGGTCTGTTAAAACCTGATCAAAAGGGACATAGTAGTCCAAAGGAGGGAGACCATTAAGAGGAGAATAGTGTCAGCGCATAGAAAGAAAGCCGTATAAATTAGATCTAAATACTGAAAAAGAGCATCGGCATAAAAAGAAATAATAAGGACGAAAGGGGGATAAAATAATAATGTATTATGACTAAAATGATGTTGAAGTGAAGGTCACAAGGCGGTACGTGGCAGAGCCTAAGTCACTTAGCTCGCAGAAGTCCGAGGTGGGTCAGAAGGTAGTAGACCGTTCAGACGAATCCGAATAAGCAAGCAAGATGAAGCTAGACCGCCAACTTAAGGTGTGAATAACAGTAATGAGTGTCATAAGAAGCTTTTGGGACGGCAGCGGCTATATGTAAAGCCAGGTAGCATGTCATGGAAAGGTCTCGGGATGAGCGGAACAGTGTTTGGTATGTAGAGACTAGGGTAGTAACGTCTCGGAAGTCTGGGCGCAGTCATACACAAGAGACTAGTCAGCCGAGGGTAGATTAGAGCCAGGTCAAAAGGGATATCCGTCCAACTGAAAAAGTATTGCAAACGGAAGGTAAAATGATATGTTCCATTGAAAAGTGGAAAAGCCAAACATAGTCTCGAGGTGATGTGAGCAGACCGTTAATTCTGCCCTTCTCTGATCATGAGGCTCACAGTAGTCGGAAGCAAAGAGACCACTGAGACGAGATAAGAATATCAGCTCGAAGATTGAAATCCGTAGAATTAGGTCTAAGTACTTAAGGAGAGCATCGGCAGAATAGACATGTACAGGAAGAAAGGGGATAAAGTAATAAGGATGAACCATGGCCAACAATGAACTTCAGTTAAGGGTCACATGATGTCACGTCGGCAGACCCTAGGTCATTTAGATCCCAGAAGTTCGAGGTGGGTCAGAAAGTAGTAGACCTTTCAGACGAGTCCGGATAAGCCAGCAAGATGAATCTAGGTCGCCAAACTAAGGTGTGAATAACAGTAATGGATGTCAAAAGAAAAGGTTTCGGGACGGCAGCGGCTATATGAAAATCCAGTTAGCATGCCAATGAAAGGTCTCTGGGTGAGCGGAACAAAGTGTTTGGAATGTAAAGCCTAGAGCGATAACGTCTCGGTTGTTTGGGAGCAGTCAGACACAAGAGACTAGTCAGCCGAGGGTACCTTAGAGCCAGGTAAGAAAGGATATGCATCCAATTGAAAAAGTAATACAAACAGAGTGCGAACAGGAAAACGCTCTATTAAGGGGAAGTGGAAGAGCCAACGATGTTCTCAGGGAGATGTGAGCAGACCGATAAGTCTGCCCATCAGTGATCATTAGGGTCACAGTATTCGGAAGCAAAGAGACCAATGAGACGAGATTGGAATATCAGCTCAAAGAGTGAAATCCTTAGAATTAAGGTCTGATTACTAAAGGAGAGCATCTGCACAATAGGCATGTACAGGAAGAAAGGGGATATAGTAATAAGGATGAAGCTTGGCCAGCAGTGCATTTCGGTTGAGTGGTACAGGACTTTACGTCGACAGAGCCTAAGTCCCTTAGAACTCAGAAGTCCGAGGTGGGTCAGAAAGTAGTAGACCGATCAGACGAGTTCGGATAATCCAACAACATGATGTTAGACCGCCAATTAAGAATGGGGATGAAAGTAGTGGTTGTCATCATAAAGGAAGCCTTTGGGGACGAAAGTAACTATTTGCAAGGTAGTTACCCGGCAGAGCAAAATTTCGCAGGCTGAGAACAGTTTTGGGACCTCAGGGCCCAGACCCTTATCGCCTGGGTGTCTGAAGTGATCAAGATGCAGGGGTTGGTCAGACGGGGCTACATTAGAGCCAGGCCGAAAAGTTATCTGACCAATTGAAAAAGTAATGAAAACAGAGGGCGCGAAATGGAAAGAATTGGGAAGGAGGGGAAAAGCCTACAAAGGTGTCCAGGTGTTGTGAACAGACCTTTGGATCTGTCGATGATTCATCGGTAAAGTCTCAGTATTCGGAAAGCAGGAGACCATTGAGACAAGACTGGAATGTCGGCCCATAGAAAGAAAGTCGTATTATTAATGCCGGAATGGTGCTAGAGAGCGTCGGCTGAATAGACATGTAAAGTAAGGAAGGGACATACTAAAGAGGATTGATCGTGATTAGCGATGCTCTTGAGGTAAGTGTTCCAGTGCATTACGTCGTTAGAGCCTTGATCATTTAGATCCCATACGTCCGTGGGAGGACAGAAAACAGCCTGAAACCGGGTAGATCGTCAAGCTGATGTTATGCCGCTAAATTAATGCGGGAATAAAGGTAATGTGCATCATGAAAAAAGAAGTACGTTGACTAGTAATAACTATATAAAAAGGCAGTTAGTATGTCGAGCAAAGGTGTAAAGATAAGGAGACCAAAATGCTGGGACTGTGGAGCCTAAATCGTTACGTCGCTGATGTCTGGAAGCAGTCAGAAAGCAGTAGACTGGCCATACGAGGCTAGATTACAGCCAGGCCACGAGAGTTATTCGTCTAGTTGAGGATGCGGTGGCTGTGTGATTACATGTCCTATATGTGAGCAGGTCCTTGTTGCCAGAACTCGTCTTCAGCAATGCAGCTACCCAGAAGTTTTGCCAGATGTTTTGGACGGGTTCAGTTCTTGCAGCAATTTAAGGACTCGCGCGTCTACCGCAGTAAAATTAGCTAATTTAGAACCCTCAGGTACCCTGGGGACAAGTTTAACGCTAGCCAACGCGGCCTCACGTACAAAAGCCCATGCCTTATCTGAGTCCGCATATGCATGAGTTCCATCGGCCCGCACCAAAGTTGGGATTTGCGAATTTGAATTACAGCGTCTCTTAACATAAGCGAACTTCGGATTTTCCGAAGCTCCATCTTTTAGCTGGCTCCAAAGCCTACCATGCGTTATGCGTAATGGCGGGTGAACGACCAGCTCCCACTGGTTTTTGTTACTATTCTACTCCTGATTTACCTTCTCACTCTTTGCTTAGGATGCTAGAACAGCTCTTGCCAGGAAAACCACAAAAGAACTAGCCGGTGTGACAGTAGAGTACTAGTTAACATTGCCACATGGCACTTGATTCGGAACCCAAAGTTAGAGAGAAATAACTCGAAATTCATGAAAGAGCTGCACAATAGTGTGCATCAACACCCGCAACATAACAATCCTTCAAGTTCGAGCATGCTCAATCACCAGAAGTAGCGTTGGTAATGCCCCACCAACGTAGACCAAAATGGATTTCAAGCACAAAAGCAATTTGCCAAATTTTACAAACTTTTCCCTTACTCATTTCTTTAGTTTTAGTGACAGGCTGATCTAGCTCACTGATGTTAGAGACATAGCCTCATGAATATGGAAAATCGGCTCTAAGGGATAAAACTTGCCATGTTTAGCTAAGAAATGTGTGTATTTTCCAGGCCAAAATGTGTCAACTGATCCGAAAGATCTCCTGTGTTACTCAGGTAGATCCGGTTCATGTGGCTCTGATATAAGCTTCAGAAACACTTGGTGACTTAAAAAATACTAAACTCTATATTGCTGGTTGTTTATGTGGCTCAGGATTCACTGAAAATTTTATGCTGAGACCTTCTAACCGTGGGTTAATTATAAGCTCTCTTGCATTCCCAGGTAGACATAATACTCCTTACTAGATTTATAGCGTTTTCGTAGAAGATTATCGCTTATTTGCGTATATTTGCCATGTATGCCTGCAAAGTGAACTTTCTGGCCACCTACGCAGTCCCTAGTTGTCGCAGGGTATTACAAGCTAATTATAGCAATGCTGGATAGCTATTCCTATTTAGAACCTATGCCGCTTCGCTACTTTTTACATTATATTTTCTTTTTTCTGCTATCTGCTTGCAAAGCAGAAAGCAATTTGTAGCTAAAAATGATAATCGCCTTATTCATAAATCATTATTTAATTTCAAATAACACACAATACTCCGTGTATTGCGTTGTTTTTGCTTTTAGAGTATTCAGCGGTTAAAACTTGTCCAGATCGGTATATTTTTGTGCTACTTTACGCAGTATTCTAGCCTTAGAAAGTGTTTTACTTTTATTTTGCGATTCACTCCGATTAAAATTTTGCGCCAGAAAGCGATAGCAGCGCAAGAAAAGCTTTGCCGTATTTTTCGTTAATTTGTATTTTTCCAGTGAAGCACGCCGCCGTAGGATGTCTCTTACCAAATGCTTTTTATTTTCATCCGCATTTATTGAAATTATCTTTTAACTTTCGTATACCTTATAATTCCGCTACTCCCATTTCTTCCATGTGCGCACCAACAATTGTGACGACTGAGCGGGCCAACAAATATCCAATGAATTTAACTTGAACTTGTGGTGAATTGGATACTTTTCCAAAGAAAAAGGCACAACTACACCACTGCGCAGCTTTCGTAACAAAAGAACAAGGAGCCCAACATCCCCAGAAGGAACCAGAAAAATTTCAAGGTGGGCGCCAAAGAACCAACAGCTGTACACCAAACAATGCCAATGAATATGTAATTGCCAACGAGAAACATAAACGTGTATTTTGCATAATTCCCTGCAAGAGCATCGAATTAATGTAAAGATTGATCTGAACCCTTAAGGGTGCAGCCTCTAGCCGGTCTAGAAATATACCTATCAAGTTATTTATATATTTATAATTCCTTTTCTTATAACAGCCGAGCTTTGATTAGGTGCTGTTTACACCTATTTCTAGGATCGCGGTGTCTATCGTAGGTGCTAGTTGATGGAACCGCATGGTAGGTCCTACAGCACATTGAGCGCTTTTGGAGCAGGTACGTGCTAGTGGTGATGTTTTCGTTCGTCCTACAGGCGAAGAAGCCCGTGGCTCAACGTCCATGCCCGCCTCCACGACCTGTACCCCTGGAAGACAGGATGAGGTGTTTGGAGTAGACACTACATATTCCAGTACAACTACAATATCTCTGAAAAAGGATAGACCAACAATCATCCAAACCCTTTTTGAAGGTTTCTACAATCTCAGACCACTAAATCAGAAGGAAGTTTATTCCAGAAGTTAACCACTCGGGTCGTAAAAAAATTAGCCCTGATGTCCAAACGAGCTCTAAGGTGGTAAGTTCCAAATGGTTTAGTTCAGTTCAGTTCAGATGGGACTGGAACGATAGAAGAATCCCGTGAGTGTTCCATCTTGAGTGGATCGTTGGGCCAGGATTTGAAGTGCTCAGTTATTGATGGATCTAAAACGGAACACCCGTATCGCAACCTGGCCAACCAGTTAATGCCCACGTTTCCTGCACTAGCAGTCCCTGCTGTGGCAGTCACGTGAAGTAAGCAAAGGATAGGAAGAGAAATCGAAAGTACAGAATAAGGAAGTGCACTTAAATAAGAGAATAATACCAAGGCGTGAAGAAAAGTAGAGAAAAGAAAATCAAATTACGAAGATGCGAGTTAGTCATGAAAAGGAAAGGTTTCGTGTTGCCACCCAAGAGCGTCAAGTTGCCGCTCAAACCCCTTAACCGTAGATTCCCTGATAGTACTTTCCGGAAGCATGTTCCAGCGGTCGATAACTCGGCGTGACAGCCGGATTTCCGTCCTAATCCGATCGGACCGCGATTTGTCCAGCTTCAAGGAATGACCGCGTAGAACAGACAACATAGCGGGACTAAATAGCCAAGATAAATCTGGACCAACCTTCCCAGTTAAGATATGGTAGGTTAGGATTAGGTCTCCTCTAAGCCTTCGGTAGTGCATTGAATGCATTCCAAAACTAAGTAGACGCTCGGGGTACGTCCGTCCCCGTAATCCCTCGACTAACCTAGTACCCACTCGTAAACCCTCTCTAGCTCCATTTTGTCCCGGACGAGGCAGGGCGGACAAGCCTGGACGCAGTATCCCAGATGAGGCCGAATAAAAGCCGAGAACAGCCTCGTAAACATACCGCCCGTCAAGACTCCGAAGGAACGTCGTATTAACCACAACATGCGGAAACCTCTGCTTGCGCCCTTCTTCCAATTGTCGCCGGAGTGTAAAGCCGAAGAGTGTACGACTCCTAGGTCAATCTGGCTAGATACACGGGGGAGTTCGACCCCACCGACCACGTACTTCGTAGGAGAACAACCTCCTCCAATTCGAAGAACGGAGAACTTTGCTTGATTTACGGGCAGTAACCATAAAGTAGACCAGTCCCAAAGCTTATCCAATGCTCGCTGAATAGCTTCGGAACCCCCAGGAACATCGACAATGTTCCACAGCTTCAGGTCATCAGCAAATAGCAGCGATGGTACCTCAAGCTCCGCGAGTAGGTCGTTCACATAGATGGAGAACAGCAGCGGTCCAAGCACCGAGCCCGGCGGCACGCCACTGAGGACAGACTGCCTAAACGATAGGCCCCGGCCTACCCGTACACACTGTTCTCTATCCTCCAAGAAGGTAGTCACCCAATGAAGGGCGCGGCCAGATACCCGTAGGAGGACAGCTTTTGTGAGAGCCTCAAATGGGGTACCTTGTCAAATACCTTCGAAAAGCACGTTCAGCACGTGGCCGTTATCCACTGCATCCGCTCAACTTTCGCGAGTCACCAGTAGATTTGTCAGACACGAAAATCCCTTCCGGAATCCGTGTTGCACATTGCTAATTAGATTAAATCTACTCAGATGACTCTCCAGTGAATGTCTCACCAGCTTCTCAAGGAGTTTGACTACTACACTCGTCAGACTAACTGGCCTGTAATTTGCAGGCAGACCCCTGTTCCCATTTTTGAAGATAGGACAGATGACAACTTCCTTCCACTCGGAAGGCAATGCACAGCTGGCAAGCGATTTCTGAAACACAATAGCGAGCGGTCCACTTAGTTCCGCAGCCAACTCATGCAACAGTTTTGGGTGAATTAAATCAGGCGCAGAGGCCTTAGAAGGGTTCAGCTCTTGTAACAACCTACGAAATTCCGTCTCCGCTACAATATATTCAGATAGTTCTGAACCCTCTGGGGTCTTGCAAACCAGCTCAACGCCTGTCCTAGAGGTTTCCCTTACAAACGCTGTCGCATATTGCCCACTAAGTACGCAGGCCTTGTCATAGTCCGTATGCGCATGAGTACCGTCATCACGCATCAATACTGGAATTGACATATTCGAACCGCAGCGCCTTTTAACATAAGCGAAGAATCTTGTTAGATTCTCTGAAGCTTCGTCTGCTAACCCTTTCTCGAAATTGAGCCAAGCATCCCTTAGGAGTTGCTTACACCTATTTTTAGCCTTACGGTACCTGTCATAAGTATCGGTGGACGGAGCATCTCGGTAAGTCCGCCAACATCTAGACCTCTTTGTGAGCAGATGCCTGCCAGTGGGATCTATTCAGGGCGGCTGAGCTCGTACCTCCTTTCTCCTTGTGACTGGGATGAATGGAGCAGAGACCTCTGTGAGGTAGGACTTAAATTTATCCCAGGCAACCTTGACAGTACCGTCGTCTAAGATCTCACAATGGAAGCCCGAAGCCTTGGCTCTCATGGATTGATAGTCTGCGTGCCATATGTTCGGGCGAGATTCAACAGTACTCTGGTAGCGTCTAGACAGTACAACTGAAGAGCAAACAAACATGATCACTGGAACTCAGTGGAGGTCCGTAAGTAATGTCACCAACAAAATCGAGTGATTTAGCAAATTCAAGGTCTAAGATAGACGGTACTTGACCGTCCATGTCCCTAGTGGGAAGGTCAATGAACTGGTGCAAAGATACTTGGAGCGTAAGCTCAAGCAGATCAGCGCCGAATGTGCCTGATGCTGAGTCGCAAGAAAGATCTGCCCAGCAAATCTCTGGGAGGTTGAAGTCGCCCATTACCTAACACTTATTTGCGAACTGGGAGCGAATGAATCCAAGTACCTCTTTGGATACGCTCCCGGGGCTTCTATACACAATTACAACTGTAACCTGAGCCGAGGATGTGTTAATAACAGCCGACAGAGCTTCAACAGTTTTGTCTGCTGACTGAAATAAGCAAGTCTTCAAAACGGCAAGTATACAGCTCACACAAAGAGCGACGCCCCCTCCCTGTCGGCCAGCAGAGCGATCGCATCTAAATAGTGCGTAGCCATGTAGATGTACTTCACTATCCGTGATGTCCTGAGATAGCCACGTTTCAGTGAATGCGAGTATATCGGGATGAGACCCATCTACAAGCAGACCTAACTCGTACACCTTATTCCTTAGGCTGCGCACATTCCTTAACACTATCTGAAGGTATTCGTTAGATCCAGACCTGGGTCGTGCGCTACCAGAATGGGCAGTGGTAGGGCGGAAAAAGACCGCCGGCTGACCACCCGAAAACCACACTAACCGGAAACCGTTTACCGGCCGCTCGCCTACTTTTGAGGACCTTGATGGCCTCCCTTAGCTTCAGCCCATCGGCCAGCGGAAGGTCCGGTTGAACGCTAATATTTGTACCTCTCAGCTTAAACGCAAACCGCATGAGAGCGCTGTGTTCCTCACGAAGTAGCCGCGGTCGAGGGTTTGGTACGTTAACTGGGACGTTCCCCAGTCTAATCAGCTTCCTGACAGTAACGCCTGGAAAACCAGGCGGAAGAAGCTTCGCTACGCACATTTTAAACCAGTGAAGGTCGTCCAACATGCGATCAGCAGGAAGGACAGCAGCAGATTCGGCCGCGTTACGGAATATAACGCTACTATCCGTGAAAGAATCGCCACGACGGGGTTTATTAACCCCACGAATCTTTGATTCGATACTTGGAGCAGGTGGCTTCACCACTGGTGATGGGACTGTCTTTAGCCCCTCCGATGAGGTAGCAACGGCAGCGTGTTTTTCGCTCCATTGTCGATGTCTTACTTTTGTTAGGGTCATCGATTCCACCGAAAGGCTCTATGGCATATTTGGTCTGCTTTTTCTTCTTGATAACGGGAGCAGAGTCCCGTGAGGCTATTTCGCTTTGAGCGAAAGCAAGTAAACCTTCAGAACATGCCTTCTCGGTGAGAAGCAAGATTGCCGGCAACTTTGGCTGACAAGTAGTGCGTGTTGGAATCTTCGCCTTCTCACAACCGTCAGACGGTTTGCCAAGTAACGACACTTGGCTTGTTTCCGGTGCCGAGACAACCATAACTTCTTGCTTAGCAGAGAGTTTACGGGGTTTCCTGGCCCTCTTTCGCTTTACTCGAAGGGACCCTTGAACTAGCAATTCGGCGTCAATCAAGGTAGCTTTAGATACGACGTCCGACGCTGCTTCATTTTTGTGGTCGGTAGCCATCTGGACTAGTGACATAATGATTGGTGCCACAAGTTGATCATTGAGTTCATTGAATGGTAGAGAGCAGGAGGGGTCCCGTGTCAGCTCCTTCGCTTCCCGATCTTCCAAGGATTGCAGGCGAGTTGGCTGTCATGGCTCAGGATGTAATATCAGCCCTGCAGGATCCTGGAGTACTCAGTAGGAAGATGTCAAGCAAACGTTTGAAACTCGCTTCTGATTGCGCATTGACAATCGGGTCAGGCAGTCGGTTCCAATCATTAATTACTCGAGTAGTGAGAGCAACATCTGAGCGGACTTTGAGCCTCCTCGGTTTAAAAAGCTTCCAGCTGTGACCTCGAGTCGAGCTGCCAAGTCTTAGCTGAAGGAACTGCCTTAGCTCGTTTCCCAGTTCTCCTCGTAGGATGCGCCTGGTATAGATGAGGTCTCCGCGACGTCGGCGATAGTCTAAGGGAAAAAGGTTCATCCTCTGTAGTCGGGTGGAGTACGGGAGGTTGCGTAGCCCAAGGACAAATTTCGAGGCTCGTCGCTGAATTTCTTCTATCTTGTCACTTTCATGTTTAGATAAAGGGGCTATGGCCGGATGTCCGAATTCAAGAATGGGGCGGATATGGGAGGTGAAGAGAAGTCTAAATATCTGCGGCGTCATTTTAGAGAATGATCTCCTTATGGCGCCCCACATCCTGTTCGCCGCAGCAGTTTTCTTTAACGTGTCAAGGGTCATTTTGAGATCAGAGGTGATTATTGTCCCCAGGTCCTTTTCCTGTGTGGCAATCTTCAGTAGATGCCCGCCAATGTGATAGATGCCCAGTGGTTCAGTGGTTCACCTATAGAAAGGACTGAGCATTTATCTTTGTGGACCGGCAAACCCCACTTGATAGACCAAGAGTGTAGTAGATCAAGCGTTTCCTGTAATTGGTCGGCGTCTTCGAGGCTGGACACTTCCGACCATAGCTTGAGATCGTCTGCATAGATCAGACAGTCCGTTTGTAGCATACTTGGTAGATCATTGATATATATCTTGAACAATTCCGGTCCGAGAACGGAGCCTTGTGGTACGCCACTATACATAGGCACGGGGATTGAAAGGGTATCGTTTATTTTGAGTTGCATGTCCCGGCCTTGCAAGAAGTCACTGATCCATAGTAGGAGGTTCCCTGTCACGCCAATTCCGCAGAGCTTAGAGAGTAGTTCCTGATGTGGGACTCTGTCAAAAGCTTTGCTGAAGTCGATGAAGACCACATCTAAACGTTTTCCAGCGTCCACTGATTTAGCCCACTTCTCTCTAGCGACCAACAGGTTAGTGATGCAGGAGTGCCCCTTTCGGAAGCCATGCTAAGTGACTGAACGGAAGTTCAGATCTTCGCAGTGTCGGTGGAGAGCAGATTTAATGAGCTTTTCCATGATCATCAGTGTAGGCGATCAAATCTGCGTTGTTGGAGACCGGAAGCGTCGTCATAAGCAGATAAATCTTAAAGCGAAGATCTGAGAGCATCGAGAACGGACGCTATACATTTCGCAGCCGGGTATCAAGAGATTCGTCTCTCGTACGAAAGACCGCGCGGCCTTGCCGGCGGCTGCAGCAATTAGCACAACTGGAAAACAACTGTTCGCTGGAGGCCAGCGCTGCGTACTGCTCCATATTCAGGTCCGTACAAAGCTGATGGTACCATCGGTTGCAGACATCGCACTGCATACCGCCGGAATCGTCAGTTACTCGTATATTGCAGTTTGGACTGCCACAAAGTGAGATAACGTCAGAATCCAAGCCACCAGGAACAACAGCCTCGGTGCATTGCGAGACCGACATAGTGGAAAACAGAGTGGAATTATAACCCGTACACAATAGTTAAACGACCTCAAAAAAGGCAAAACCTAGATGCAAAACGGGATTAAAACTGGGAAAAACCGGAAAAGTTACCAGTAAGCGCCAAAGGCGCTTCGACCAGAACCGCTTTAATTGATGCATGATAGCTTGGATCAGATGAAATTTGACAAGAGCCAAATTTCGTTTCCAGTGTTTATTTACTGTCTTCCACAATGAGAGCGTCCTATCCGCCACTTGGAAATAACGCAACTTTGGCAGTGTTATTCCGGTACACAGGGTTGCAGGTGATGTGAGGTAGATTTGGCGACATTGAACCCATAGTGTTGTTTATTAATGATTGAGTATGCTTGCTGAACTCCTACGACCGCAATTGGTAATCAATTTACTAAGGGGTTTAAATGCGTTACGATGGTTAATCATTTTCCCGCCTCACGCGTAGCAGCCATGGTGGATGACTCGCTTGCATTCCGACGTTTGCTTAAGGGCCCTTATCTGGACTTCGCATCGGTGAAGAAGGATCTGAAAGTGTTTCAGATTCAAACGGCGACATCGTTTGTTCGTCGGAACGTGCAAACTGCGAAGGCGTACGAAAGGGAGACTGGACAGGTGCTACCGGAAGGATGCCCATACCGGTATATTTTGTTTGTATGTGTGCATGGGAGGCGCAGCAATGTTACTGGAAAGCGGTAAGTGCATTGCAATTGCCTTATGATAAGATTACTATAGGTACCGATGTTACAATTGCGCTGCGCGTTTTTCTGTGACGTATAAGGGCGAATGTTACGAAACTGGAAATGCGTATCTGTGGCATTCGCACAGCTTTCACGTTGGGAAGCCTTGGCTGTATGCGTGTAATCGGAGGCTAACAGAAGATCAGGAGAGGCTGGTGCTTAGCTTAATGAGTACGTTTCGTCGGACCCAGGAGATGCGTGCCTTTGTGCGGCAGCAATATGGCATTCGTTTAACAAGGAGGGATTTGTATGTCATGCGGCGGCGTCATCGTAATGCCTGTGTCACTGAGGTGGAGGAGGTGACTCAGCTGTTGCAAAGAAATGGTCAGGTAAAAATTATACATGAGGGGAATCAGATTCGTTACCTGTTTTTCGTACCTTCGCGCATGCTTGAATTGGTGGGCAAATACGGCGAGGTAATTTTGGCGGACTCCACGTATCAGATCAATTACTGAGGCTACATCCTGTGGCATGGCATGTTTGTGGACGTTAGCGGCCTCGGTATGAGTTTCTTTTATGCCCTGTTGCCTAATGAGACGGAGGTTGCTTACGAGGAGGCAGTGAGAGGTATGTTGGATTTGGCCCCCGCGGTTGCCGGTGCTCGGACTTTGGTGATGGACAAGTGCACCGCGCAAGTGAATGCGTTTCGTAATGCGTACCACAATGCGAACATTGTTTTCTGCCGGGTACACATTATGCGTGACATGCGGCGGCGTTGCTCACACCTTCCGTTGTGTAACGCGGAAGATAAGAGAGCTCTATTCAACATGCTGCTGTCGTTGTTGTACACGTACGACTGCGCGCATTACCATCGGATTATGGAAGCGATATCCCTGCGGAGCGCAGAATGCTTCCAATACCTCCGTCGTACATGGATCCCATGGCGGCTTAGCTGGGCGGCGCATTTGATGGGCCATGTAGTTTTATTTGGATGCGACAGCACCAATCGCATTGAAAATGAGAATAAGCATCTGAAACAAACTTTGTGTGAGCGGTCAACGCTACTTCACCTGTTTCAGGTGATAGTGCAGCGTGCCAGTAGCATGATTGAGGAGAGGGAAACACTGCTTGCCAGAGATCAACTTGGTGTATGCGAGGTTCAGCACGGTGTCAGCATTGGGGACGTGATTTTGCGCAGGCTCTCGTCCTACGCCCGGTGGCAGTACGCGCGGCACAGTGTTCGGGTTCGTATTCGCAGCTTAAACCAAGGCGGTGGTTGTTGGCTGGTGGACGACGAGCGCATTGGTATGCAACGTGTCGTTATCGCAGCGCTTGCGGATGCAGATTTAATGGGCAGTGGCGCCCTCCATGTGCGCACATTATTCACGTGGCAAGCCTGCACGCGTACCAGGAGGAGGATGTGCTTGATGGTTGCCGTTGGGTATTGCCAGCGATAAGTACATCTGCGCCGGTGCTTTCGGAGGATAGGGAAGGGACGTTGACGGTGGCGCCGGTGAGATGCCCGAGTGATGTAGTTCTTGACCAGGCGGCGAACATTCGCATCACTCGGGATATGTTTGCGGCTCTGGAAACGCAGATGCTGAGCATGGGCACCGAGGAGTTCCAGCGCACCATGGGCGTGTTTGCATGCGTGCGGGATCTGCTCGCAAGTCACAGTGATGTGCACCTTTACGCGCGATCATCGCATTTGGAACAACTGCAACGGTTATCCTCGGAAAACCTGCCCACCTTCCAAGGAATGCAGCCGTCATCCTCCGCTGCAGCTACCCACGTGACGGCAGGCAATGGTACGCGTAACAGCAGGAATTCACCGGCGAGGGACGTCAGCGAAGGGATCACATTGGTGTCCCCGGTGGCTGGTGTTTCCCAGTCTCCTTGCAACGACCGCAGGCGTCACAGACGGAAGTCGCCTTTGTTAACGCGTGCGGTTGAGGTGGTGGAAGGCAGCATGACGTCACGGGAGTTGACATTTCTGACCCTTAAAAGAAGGACATCAGCGCGCCACCGCACATACACATGGCTACAAAGAGAGGCACTGCTGCCAAAGAAGCGGACAGCGCGGTTTGCGCTTTGTGTGAGGAGGAAGAGGACGCGTGCGGGAGCTCGGAGATTGTCGATTGGATAAGTTGTGATGTTTGCTTCAGGTGGTTTCATCAAACCTGCGCTGCATACAATGGGGAGGCGGCATACACATGTGCGCGTTGTTGTGGGTAAGTTCCGTTTCACGTTTTTACGGTTGCTTTTCTTTAGGGATACACAGAAACAGTATGAGAATACTGCACAAAGAACCTCTGGAAATGGAAAACCCTTCCAATCGGGAAGTTCCCACGGCAATGCCTTTCTTCCACAACTGCATATGTCCTTGACTATTTTGTGACCAGTGCAACGGGGGACATGGGTGTTATTCATGGTAGCCTGTGTCTTCCAATTACAACGCTGCGCGCTGTGATTGTAAGACACGGATGGGTTCTTATTTAGCTGAGTTTACTGCGGTGTAAACGCAAGTCCTTAAACTGCTGCAAGAACTGAACCGTTCCAAAGCAGCTGGGCCTGATTCCATTCACCCGAAGCTTCTGCATGAGCTGGCGATGTAACTGACTGGACCGCTGCCGATGGTGTTTCCGATTTCACTTGACAAGGGTACATTACCTTCGGAATGGAAGTAGGCTGTCATCTGTCCAATCTTCAGAAATGGCGACATGAGTCTGTCAGCCAATTATACGCCAGTTAGTCTGACCAGCGTCGTGGTCAAACCGCTTGGAAAGCTGGTAATAGATTCGTTGGAATGTCACCTCACTAGATTTCATGTACTCATTAGTGCACATCATGGATTCCGGAAAGTGTTTTCCTGATTGACGATTATGTTGGTTACTGGTGAAGCTTGGGCTGAGGCAGCAGACAATGGCCACCTGGTGGATGTGCTTTTGGTTTCCTTCTCCAACACATTTGATAAGGTACCCCGATTGAGGGTATCTCAAATGCTGTGGTCCTACGCGGTATCTGGTCGCCGCCTTCACGGGGTATCTGCGTTCTTGCAAGGAAGAGAGCAGTGTGTATTTGTGGGTCGCAGGTTATCCTTTAAGCAAGCGGTCCTTAGCGGTATCCCACAGGGCTCTGTCCTTGGACCGAAGCTGTTCTCCGTGTACCTAATCCATCTCCCTGGAGAGGCTGGGGGTATCTTCGCTATTGTTTGCTGATGACCTTAAGCTATGGAATGTTGCTGAAGTTCCTGGAGGTTCTGAGACCATACACCACGCACTGTACAGACTCTGGGACCGGTGTACTTTGTGCCTACTGCCCATAAATCAGCCTACGTGTTCTGTCCTTCGTATAGGAGCAACTTTCTCGCCTTCGAGCTACGTACTCCGTGAGGTGGAACTCCCACTTGTCTCCAACCACGTAGACCTAGGTGTCCTTCATTCCTCCGCTTTGCCTTCTGTTGACAACTGGAAGAAGGCGGCTAGTAGGGGTTTCAGAATGTTGTGGTTAATACGCCGTTGTTTCGGGTTCCTAACTGCCGACATATTTGTGTACATGTTCTCAGATTTCGTCCGGCCCCATCTTGAATACTGCATCCAGGCTTGGTCGCCCTGCCTTGTTCGTGACGAAATGGAGCTTGAGGGTGTTTTGCTCGAGGGGTTACGGGGGCAATCGTACCCCCAGCATCTACTTTCTTTGGGTATGTATTCCATGCACTACCGACGGCATGGAGGAGACCTAATCCTTACTTACCGCATTTTAACAGGGAAGGTTGGAACGGACATCTGCCGGCTATTTAGCCCGGCTATGTTGCTTTGCCTTCGCGGTCAACCCATGAAGCTACACAAGCCCCGTTCTGGCCGGATGAGGGCGGACAATCCCTCATCGTGTAGTTGAGGAGCGTGGCAACAGGAAACCTTCCCCTTATCCTGACGAAATGCATTTTCAAACTTATAGCTCTTACCCTGTCTTTCCTTTCGCTCTTTGGTGTTAACCTTCATTTTAAGGACTTTTCGCGATCACTATGTCCTGAAACCTAGCGCCGACCGGCCGTTGTTCATGGGTTCATTACGGTTGAAGCCACCAAGCGTTCACTCCCAGTACCGAATGATGAACTGTTTCAGTCCACCAACATGGGAGACTCATGCACCTCACGTCTGACCTCGCTGACACCAGGTATGCTGAGGCCAGTGGACCGATTGAGTTGCAAAAGCTTGCCAGTATTGCCAGAGAGGGCAGCAGTCTGCACCTCTACAGAACGCTCAGGCCACCATGTCTCGCGATATTTGCGGCGGTCAAACAGCTCCAGAGAAAAAGCAGAGATCGAACCCTTCAACGGGCGCCGAGTTAGTCCGCAGCTGGACTGTCCGGAAATGGTCATTGCCTTCCGTATATAAGTGCAGTGTTGTTCCCCTTCTTGCGGTGGATTACAACGGAGTGCATATGCCAATAAAGGCTAGTAGCTCGTGTGGGCAGAGGAATCAGTTAATCGGTGGACATCAATCTTGCGGTGCGTTGTGTTTCCGGATACTCCAAAAGACGTACAGATTTCCGTGCACACAAGAGCATGATACGAGTCCAGGAAGGTGGACCAAAAGGACCTGTGAGCAATTTCAGACGGCTGCGGAGATCCCATTCCACTGAATTTCAATGTCATTAGGACAAGTTAACAACAGTTCGCCATGGGGCTATCTGGCGCGTGGGTAACAAACATTACAGGTTCCGTGGTTGCCGTTAGTGCGAAACCGGATGTCAGGCATCAGTGGTTCCCGTAGCGCTGGCCCGCGATCCCAGACACCTGCGCTATACCTGGATGCAGGTGAGGTCCTCTATATGCAGCGTTTCCATTTACATATGAGGGCGTCGTTCAATCTGCCAATGTTAGTTCGACGAATCGTGGTTTTTGTTCAACGTGACCTCCGATTGACTGATGCCTGGAAATGGAAGGACGCCATAAATGACCTGGAAGCCCGTCGGTAGGCAGGTGAAACCGGGTGTTTAACTGGTGTGTTTCCGGGTAGTCATGCGAAGGTCCACTTCCCCCGTTTTCAGAGCCCGTTTCGGGTGGCACCGCATCCCAGGCTCCCTAACCCCATTGCCTGCAAGAAATCCTCAGCATGGTGCGTCATCTGAGGAGCGATATGTGCGAACTCACCAATCTTAGAGAAACTTACACGGCCCAAGGTGCTTGCTTGCACTGAGACATCCCTATTCTCCTACAACCTTCACAGTTTCAGACATCTCCATGGTGGTCTTAACGGGTACCTCCATTTCCTTGCCTGCGCATATTCATCACTATTAACGCATTTGTATGACATTGGTATCCTGACAGCGGTACATATGTTTCCTGCAATAAATACCCTTTCAGAGACTCCGCGCTACGCACCGGCCGTTGCTTTCTCTCTGGTCTTGCGACCGCCATGTGTTGTCGCATTAATGCCCAGATACAGGTAACACAGATTTACTATGCTTACCTCAGTTTCAGAGCCACTGATATCTGCCGCCGACCGCCTTGTAACCTCTCATTGCCACAGAGCCTCCTCCAAATACCTGCCGCCGCCATGTGATCTTGCATTCATATGTAGTTACAGGTAACATAGATTTTCCATGCTCATCGCTCTTGCACAGGCACTGATATGCGTCACCCTCTGCGTTGCTACCTCGCGCTGCCACAGAGCCTCCCCCAAGCTCTGCCGCCGCAATGTGATGATGACTTGATACGTAGATACAGATAACATAGCTTTTCAAGGCTCACCTCTATTTCATAGCCACTGACATCTTCCGCCCACCGTCTTGTTTCCTGCCACTAACACAGAGCCTCCTGTCACGTACTGCCGCCGCCATGTGATGTTGCATTGATACGCAGCTACAGGTAACATAGATTCCTATGCTAACCATCATTTCACAGCCACTGATATCTGCCGCCCAACGCCTTGTTTCCACTCACTACCACCGAGCCTCCTCCCAAGTCCTGCCGCCGCAATGTGATGTTGACTTGATACATAGATACAGGTAACATAGATTTTAAAGGCACACCCCTATTTCAGAGCCACTGACATCTGCCGCCCAACGCCTTGTTTCCTCTCACTAACACAGAGCCTCCTGTCACGTACTGCCGCCGCCATGTGATGTTGCATTGACACGCAGTTACAGGTAACATCGATTTTATATACTCATCTCCGTTGCAGAGCAATTGATATGCACCGCCCACTGCGTTCTTACCTAGCGCTGCCACACAGGCTGCTTCCAAGTCGTGCAGCCGCCATGCGGTGTTGCATTGATACGTTGCTTTAGATAACGTTGATTTTCCATCATCACCTTGTCTTCAGAGCGCCTGCTTTGTGCCGCCAATTGACCTCCAACATCACGCTGCCACAGAGCTTCCTCCCAAGTACCGCTGGCGCGGTGTGACAACACCATAAATGGCCGCCGCAGGTTACATTCTTTGTCCACCCATAGAGAGGTATATAAGTCGCTTTGTGCTTAAGTATGTATAAAATATGGTAGTTGGTATGATTTTTTAGTTGTAAATTTCGCTTTCATTCATCGTGATTTCAAAAAATACAAAAAAATACAGTAAGCCGACAAGAGATATGTATACCCCTCATCGCTCCAAGTAAGTTGCTGCAAGCATAACCTTTACACACATAAAACAATTGCATTAATACTTATTTGCTCCATAAAACAGCCGTTCACACTTCACTTGCATTTACCATTTGCCTGATTTCGAGTATGCCGTGAACTTCAACTACACCTGTAGTCATCACTTTAATTTATCATAACCGTTTTCAGGAAGCAAATCCATATAGCGTTATCTATTTCCCAAACCTTAATACCACAAAAATTAAGAATATACTCTGCAGCCACTTAAATTATCATGGGCGTCACCGAGGACAATGGAAGCGAAACCATTTCCAGCCGATACAGAAATTAGACTTTCCTCAGTATGGCACGCCAAAAAATCGAGTTACCGCGTATAACTTACAGTACAGCCAAAGCGTAGAACAGAGTATTTATCACGATTTACAGGCAAGTGCCACTTAATCGACCAATCAAGGAGTAAATCGACGGAGCGTGGGATCTACCAATCGCAATCAATGATTTTATGGAAGTGTGATTGTGGTACACAAGGTTGAATGTTGATAAAGCAAAATTTTGGATCTTCCGACGCATGTATGTGTTTATTGTTCGGTTAACATCGCTTTTACTATGCTAAGAGGATGATTAGAAATCTATAAAGTGAACGGTTTAAATGGGTTACGATGGTTAATCATTTTCTCGCTTCTGGCGAAAGCAGCCATGTTGATGACTCTTCTGCTGTCCGACGTATCTTCAAGGGTCATTTTGTGGACTTCCTAGCCAGGAATGAGCATCTGAAACTTTTACAGATGGAAACGGCGGCGTCGTTCATTCGTCGCAGCGTTAAAGCTGTGAAAGCTTATCAATGGGAGACTGGACAGGTGCTACCGGAAAATGTCAATACCCATATATGTAGTCTGTTTGTGTGCGTGCATAGCAAGCGATCGAATGTTGCTGGAAAGCGGTACTTGTTGTGTATCTGCCTGGTGCATATATTTTAACAAGTACCGGGGTCACAAAAGCCCTGCGCGGGTTCTCCGGGGATTTTAAGCGGAAAGGCTACCTAATTGGAATTGACTGTCTTTGGCCTTCGCACAGTTTTCCCGTGGGAAACCCTTGGCTGTATGCCAAAATCGGCGGATAACAGGGGATCAGGAAAGCGTGGTGCTTAAATCAATGAAGACGTTTCGTCGGACGTAGGAGATGCTTGTATTTGTGCGTTTTCAAAATAACATTCGTTTAACAGGGCTCGACTGGTATGACATACGGCGGCGTCATTGTAACGCTTGTGTCACAGAAGTGGAGGACTTTTGTAGTGCTCTGGAAGGTTCCCCGTATGACTGTGTAATCTATTCTAAAATATATTCAAAATATAGCTTCCAATGTAATAGGAAAATAGGCAGTTTGCTTGTTGGAACGCTGTTCTCATTTGGTTGTAACACGAACACGATCTTCCTCTTTGGCGCTCGACTCGAGTACGAACGACGCTCCGTCTACGCGCTCGAAGCCAATTACGTTCACCCTAGTTAGCTCTCTTCTGGTGCCCTATTTTTGGATTTAACTAACTCTCCTTTCGTCCAATAAACATTTTCCCTAGCCTACTTTTGTGTGTTCCACCCATTGCTTTTGGTTGGTCGTCTAGTCTCGTACCGGATATATTGAGCACTGTCATTGCGCTATTATTGGTGAACCCTAGAAAAAAGAAAATTTTTTGGTTTGTTACTAATATTTCTTTTCAGATCCGTTCATTTTTCCTGCCTACCCTACTACTTCTACTTTTCACGATTTAGTTTCTCTTAACCAGCTTCATATCTTTTTTCCACTATGAAGGTCATTCACCAAGATTCAAACGACCAAGTTAATGGGTTCCGTTTCCCTACCCCGCCTTTCCGAGAGACTAATCCTAAGGCCTGGTTCAAGCAGCTATAGTCCATCTTTCCGTCGCATGGCCTAAAGCCTGTCAGTGGCAACTTTCACTGTGTTGTCGCAACCCTTCCTCTGCAAGTCATCGATGTCCTCGACGAGATCTTGGAGCTGCCCGAACATCAGGAGAGTTACGATGAGCTTAAGGCCGCAGTCTTAAAGCGACTCGGCATATCAGACGATGCTCGCGTTACGCGGCTTCTTAATGAAACCAAGCTAAGTGCACGAAAGCCTTTCCAGTTGCTGCACAAGCTGCAAGCTATAGCTAGGCCTCTCTGTTGGCGACTCTTTCCCTAACGAGATGTGAATTCGTCGCCTGCCACCTGACGTGCGTTACCCTTTGTATGCAAACGATGCGCCTCCTTCTCAGCTCGCCGACATTGCCGACCGTATTTGAGAATCCAACGACCAAATATCTCAGGTTCACCCTACTTCCAGTACGGAGGTAACAGAACAAAGAGCGCAAGTAGCGGCACGTACCAGCCGACTAGAGAACCTTACACAGTCCGGATCCAACCGCGGAAGTCGTTCCAGTATTCGCACTCATCCTAGATCACGTTCGAAATCTCCCCTAGGTCAAGCTATTGTTGGTACTACGAGCGATTTGGTCCTAAGACCCGATCGTGTCGCCCGCCTTGTTCCTGCAAGCATAACACGCAGGGAAATTGGCCGGCCCAAACTTAGGCGCGATGGACGTCGCGGACTGTCTCAGTCGCCATTTCTTTGTTACCGATAGCAGTACGGGAATACCCTATCCCGCTGACACTGGTGCAGAGGTCATCGTTATCCCACGTGATGCTAATGATGTTATCGAAGAGTCGATTAGTTCATTGCGCGCAGCAAACAGCACCACCATTCTCGTGTATGGTCAACGCTCGCGCACGCTTAATTTAAACCTAGGACGTTCATTTAAATGGATCTTTCTCGTCGCAGAGGTCCAGACGCCAACCATTGGCCTTGGCTTCCTGCAGCACTTCGATTTGCTTGTTGACGCGAAGCAACGCCGTCTGATCGATCGTCAAATAAACCTGGCAGTTATAGGTACTTTGAGCGACATAGAGTCAATCAGTCCTGTATACGCCAACCAGTCAAGCTCGTCTATCGGTTAGACGCTTAATACCAAGTTCCCGCAAGTCTTTCGTGCAATGGCACCGTTTCCATCCGCCACCGATGCTGCCAAATATCATATCGTTACCAAAGGTCCGCTTGTTTTCACCAAAGCCAGGCGAATGACCACTAACAAGTTAAACATTGTTTGAGCACTGGTCTGAACTAGGCGTTGTTCGCCCGTCTAATAGCCAGTGGGCGACGCCGCTCCACATGGTGCCCAAAAAGTCAGGAGACTAGCGTCCAATTGGTGACTACCGCGCGCTCGATAACGTTACTGTTCCCGACGGCTAGCCTATTCTTCACATTCAGGACATCACGGCCAGCTTGCGCGGCACCCGTGTGTTCTCGAAACTTGATCTGGTTCGCACGTATCACCAGATTCCAGTCGCTGAGGAAGACCTACCGAAGACTGCCGTAATCACGCCGTTTGAACTCTTCGAATGTTTGCGTATGCCTTTCGGTCTTCGCAACGCGGCCCAGACTTTTCAACGATTCATCAATGCAGTCACTAGCGGTCGACATTTCGTCTATCCATACATCGTCGATACCTTAGTTGTCAGAGCTTCTAAAGAACAACATGTAGAACATCTCAAAATCCTTTTCGATAGGCCCGCCGCTAATAGCATCACTGTCATCCCTGACAAATGCGTATTTCAGCAGCAATCCGTCGAATTTCTTGGCCGCGATATTGATCAGTATGGCATACGGCATCTAGACGATAGAGTCCGCGCCATCATAGACTTTCCGGTCCCGACTACTTTAGCAGCTATTCGCCGTTTTAACGACATGCTCAACTATTATCGACGTTATCTTCCACACTGTGCCAATTTGCTAAGTCCACCAACCGACGTAATTTGTCGACATAAAAGCGGTCAGGTGGAACTGGCTGCCGCTGCTGCCGAAGCGTTCAAACCCAGCAGAGACCTTAGCCAAAGCCGTTGTGCTTCATCAGTTCGATCCGAACGCTCCACTCAGTGTTGCTGTTAACGCAACGGACACCGCCATTGGCGCCGTCCTACAGCAACATACAAATGGATGCTGGAAAATCTCACTTTCTACGCTAGACGCCTACAACTTGCCGAAGTCAAATACATCACGTTCAGTCGCGAACTGCTGGCCGTTTACTCTGCCGTTCGACATTTCCGACCCGTCCTTGAAGGCAACACCTTCATTATCTTTACCGATCACAGGCCGCTTATATACGCATTCCGAAATCAATCAGCTCGACACTCACCACGTGAGGTTCGTCAGCTGGATACCAGTACCCATTTTTCGACTGATATCCGACACATTTCTGGTTAACAAAATTTCGTCGCTGATGCTCTTTCAAGGGCGTCTGCAATTGGCCCTGCTGGGCAGGCAATCAATTTGTCTGCTATGGCCGCCGCGCAAGCAAACGACCAAACTTCTTCGGAACTCCGGGCTTCCTCTTGGAAAATCTCCCCACACTCTTTGCCGTCATCTGCTGGTGCCATTTTATGCGACACATCTACCGGACGACATCTACCCGTTGTTCCGGAAACCTTTCGCCGTGTCGTTTCCAATATCCTCCACAATATCACACACCGAGTCATTAAAGCTACGTATGTCCGAGGATGCAACGCGATTTTACGCGCTGGGCAAGCAGCTGTCCCACCTGTCAGCAATCAAGGTTTAGCGGCACTTGTTCGCTCCGCTTGGTCGCTTTCCGTCCGTTTCAGCGCGAGGTGCTCATATCCATCTCGACATATTGGGACCTCTGGCCCCGTCCAGAGGGATGGTCTACAGTTTGGCCATGATCTATCGCTGTCCGCTTTGGCCCGCATCCATTCTCATCCCTGACGTAGCTGCAGAAACCATAACGCGCGCTTTCGTCGAGCGCTGGGTTGCTTCACAAGGCTGTTCATCTACAGTGACGACAGACTGCTGTCCGCAATTAGAATCTTCGACCTGCAACGATCTTTTTAAACCAACTGCATGGCGACGCATTCGCATGGCTGACTAGCATCCTCAAGCGAGCGGCATGGTGAAACTTTTCCACCGACCGCTGAAAGCCTCACTTAGCGTCGCCATTGCGCTGAGTTGGACTGAGGTACTGCCTATGGTCTTCCTCGGGATCCGATCACCCTAAAGGCGTATCTACGTACGTCTAGCGTCGAGTTAGTATATGGACTACCACTGCGTTTACCTGGCGCTTTCTTTCCAGGCGGTCCCATAATTTCCCGTTACGACGCGAATTATGCGCGTCAGCTAGCCACGAGCATGGGGCACTACAAGCTTCCTGACGTTAGAGAATAACAATAAATAAATAACTAAATGGTTTCTTCTCTGTAAAACTAGACACACCTCTAAAGGCGTGATCAAATATGTATACAATCATAGCTTCTTTGGAATATTAAAACATTACGTTTTAATGAAAGTAATAACCGAAAAGATATAGTCCATATGAGCGAGCATACTGTCAGGTAATAGTCAGATCAAGGACCATGATGGCGCTGTGGCGCGCAAAAAGCTGTTGCGTCAAGATACAAGTTGGGGGTAAATTTGCCATGTAGTGATCCATGAGCACAGGAGCCCAAACAAGGTTTTGGTGCAATCAATGCTCATTGCGAAGCCGGGATCATCTGTGCTCCATTAAAGCATTCTTCATAGCAAAATCAGTTGCACAGGTTGGATGTAGAAGGCCGAGGACTGCGTCAGTGTGAAACGTATAGCTGTGGCTTTATTTTGTGGCGAGTCACATCCGCCACTTTGCAGTGTTGTTAAGCGGAAATTTGTGGCCTTTTATAGGGAGAGCGCTTGCCAGGCGAAAACCCACCACTTCCTGGAACACTGTCGTAGCTTCCGTTGAACTGTAGTGCTAGTCGGCTATGCATCGTATAGACCGATTTTGCACTTTATTATTCGCAGTCGGTTGACAGCCAAAATTCTTCCTTCGTTGGCCGAATGGCTGAGAAATAATCCGGCAGTAGGCGTTGAAGCCGGTCAATGATGTAAAAGAGTCGCAGAGTCGAACGATAATGATGCAGGGGAGTAAACACATTGTTAATAGAGGCCGGCTTTTTCTATTATATTGTCCGGCTCGCAACCCGTGTCCAGCTATCCACGCTGGACTTGTCATAGGGACGGTGAGTGCAGTTGTTTCTTGTGTCTGATTATGTCCATAACAGGAAAAAATGCTATTCTCTGCAAAGTGGACTAGTAATTCCTTCAAGTGTAAGTGTAATTGTCTCCACGGCCAAGTGAAAACTCCATGAAAGATCATCGGAAAAGCCGCATATACTTGCGCAACTCTGTCCGGGAAATGACATCAGAAAAGCTCCAGGTGGTTGGAGAATCGGAATGTTTGAGGCTGTGAAGGTAATCGCGCCAGAATTGTCCGTCTTTGGTTGTGGAACAGGGGATCCATGTAAATATATTATCCCAAGTGAGTAAATTGTTCTACTGTGAGTACGAGGCGAACTAAACCTATCTGTTTAGACCCCGTGGTGGTAGCTTCTCCAGAATGGCGGAAAGAGCTACATTTGCAACGATGTGTGGGTTCTTCATCACCCGGAGAAAAGATAAAGCCTTTAAACCATCTGGCTATTGAGAGTGGGTCGATCAGTCCCAGCGGATAAACCTTTTCGTTTTGGCGGATGTAACTGTGGAAACCTCGGGAGAAAACGGGCAGCGGACAAGAGGCAGCCAAACAGCAATGAATCAAGAAGCACAAACACAGACTGGTGGCGCGAAACGATGCCTATGATACGTTAAAACTTATGTACTTTTGTTTAGTAAATGTGGTTTGCAAGCGCGTTCTTTTCATCACGTCGCGGGTGTGACGCAGACTACAACTACTAGGTAGGAAAAATGATCTGCACGCGCAGGGTCAAGAGACGGATATAATAAAGCGTGTTCACAATGTTAAGCGATTAATACGATTGTTAGAGAGGAACAGGTAAACCGATGATGATGACAGCAGTCCGAATGCGAGCGGCATCTTAGGTGAAACTAAGGACAACTAGGTTGAGACCGAATGCGGGAGCAACATAGGTAAAGCAACGTTCCAAAAAGAAAAGGAAATTTAAAGAATCAGCTATGAGCGGATGAATGCGGACGGCAGTGCGAAGAGTAACCCGTGAGAGTAATTAGGGGACGATAGTCAAGATGAAAAAGGTTTACTGCTAAAGTGTGTTGAAGCGAAGAACGCTCTCGTGCAAAGTATGAATCGTTCAGTTCTGAAAAATCACCGGTGATATCCCGGTAGTCTGAGAGAACTCTGAAAGCCGGAAACCGAACAGACGAGACTTGAATAGTCGACACATCCGGAGGCCTCGTAGTAGTCCCAGAGAATTTCACTGATCAGGTGATGACAAAGAAGGGCATGGCACTAAGCGTTGGTCGTCCGATTGAAGAAGGTTAGAGGGTGCAGGTTACTGATGGAAGTGCCTATATTAATAAAGGGTAAACAAGTCTACCGGGCTGTCAATGTAAGCAAGACATAGTTTTGAGTCTACAGAGATTAGACGATATATCTTGCTAGTCTGGAAAAGGTCAAAGGAGCATACCGGACAGGTAAGACTAGGTTATTACAGGGCACTGAGAGTTAGCAGTCCGATTATAGAAGAAATGAAAGTAGAGAGCGCCATAAGGAGAGTAGACGGTCCGGATAGCAAGAGGTTTACGTATAAGGTGTGGAAAAATCCATGGAAATCGCGAGGTAATGAGGACAGAGCGTCCGGTCTTCTCATCAAATGCCGGTAACGTCACAGCAGTCTGAGTGAATTCGGAGAGCAGGGGACCGATCAGACGAGACTGGATTAGTCGGCACATTGAGAGTAAGTCGAACAGTTAATGTGGGAATATAAATAAAGAGTCAGCAGAGACGGATAGATTTGGGATGCAAGAGGATACATGAATATAAGGTATGCAAGTCAGGCAGGCTCGCAATGTGAGTGAAGTTGTGTGTTGGTCATGCAGAGCCTAAAACTACATTTCGCTAGTTAGGAAGCGGTCAAAGAGGATAATAGAGCAGGGCTCTGAGAGCTCGCTCTCCGGTTGAAGAAATAAAGACAGAGCGCGATAAGGAGAGGACAGAGTCGAGAGTTTACGTTTACGGATAAGAAATGCGACAGTTAACGTGGCTGGCGATGTAATCGTGACAGAGCGTTCAGTCATCCGAGCATGGCAGGCAGCGTCGCAGAAGTAGGAAAGGGGAAGACCGATCTGCCGAGAATGGATTTGGTCGGCGCATTGTGATTAAGTCCTATGGTTCATTTTGGAAGGTAAGTGGAGTCAGTAGGATTGGACTGGTCAGAGACAGAAGTGGTTATATTTACATAGGGCGAACAAGTTCAGCAGGGTATCCGGGTGAGGGAGGCAGTGCTTTGGATCAACGGAGTCTAGACCGCTAACATCCTGGTAGCAGTCCCAGAGAATTTGGCTGATCAGCTGAGGCTTAGTTACGAATAACAGACTCAGTCGTCGGAATGAAAAATGATTGAAAACAGGGCCAGAGGTCCCAATATGTCGAGATGGATATGAGCACCTCGCGCTGAAACGGACGGAAAGCGACCAAGCGGAGCGAACAAGTGCCGTTAAATCTTGATTGCTGACAGGTGGGACAGCTGCTTGCCCAGCGCGTAAAATCGCGTTGCATCCTCGGACATACGTAGCTCTCGGAGACAAGCATTGCAGTAGCTTTAATGACTCGGTGCGTGATATTGTGGAGGATATTGGAAACGACACGGCGAAAGGTTTCCGGAACAACGGGTCGATGTCGTCCGGTAGATGTGTCGCATAAAATGGTACCAGCAGATGACGGCAAAGAGTGTGGGGAGATTTTCCAAGAGGAAGCCCGGAGTTCCGAAGAAGTTTGGTCGTTTGCTTGCGCGGCGGCCATAGCAGACAAATTGATTGCCTGCCCAGCAGGGCCAATTGCAGACGCCCTTGAAAGAGCATCAGCGACGAAAGTTTGTTAACCAGAAATGTGTCGGATATCAGTCGAAAAATGGGTACTGAGATCCAGCTGACGAACCTCACGTGGTGAGTGTCGAGCTGATTGATTTCGGAATGCGTATATAAGCGGCCTGTGATCGGTAAAGATAATGAAGGTGTTGCCTTCAAGGACGGGTCGGAAATGTCGAACGGCAGAGTAAACGGCCAGCAGTTCGCGACTGAACGCGCTGTACTTGACTTCGGCGGGTTGTAGGCGTCTAGCGTAGAAAGTGAGATGTTTCCAGCATCCATTTGTATGTTGCTGTAGGACGGCGCCAATGGCGGTGTCCGTTGCGTTAACAGCAACACTGAGTGGAGCGTTCGGATCGAACTGATGAAGCACAACGGCTTTGGCTAAGGCCTCTGCTGGCTTTGAACGCTTCGGCAGCAGCGGCAGCCAGTTCCACCTGACCGCTTTTGTGTCGACAAATTACGTCGGTTGGTGGACTTAGCAAATTGGCACAGTGTGGAAGATAACGTCGATAATAGTTGAGCATGTCGTTAAAACGGCGAATAGCTGCTAAAGTAGTCGGGACCGGAAAGTCTATGATGGCGCGGACTCTATCGTCTAGATGCCGTATGCCATACTGATCAATATCGCGGCCAAGAAATTCGACGGATTGCTGCTGAAATACGCATTTGTCAGGGATGACAGTGATGCTATTAGCGGCCGGCCTATCGAAAAGAATTTTGAGATGTTCTACGTGTTGTTCTTTAGAAGCTCTGACAACTAAGATATCGTCGATGTATGGATAGACGAAATCTCGACCGCTAGTGACTGCATTGATGAATCGTTGAAAAGTCTGGGCCGCGTTGCGAAGACCGAAAGGCATACGCAAACATTCGAAGAGTTCAAACGGCGTGATTACGGCAGTCTTCGGTATGTCTTCCTCAGCGACTGGAATCTGGTGATACGTGCGAACCAGATCAAGTTTCGAGAACACACGGGTGCCGCGCAAGCTGGCCGTGATGTCCTGAATGTGAAGAATAGGCTAGCCGTCGGGAACAGTAACGTTATTGAGCGCGCGGTAGTCACCAATTGGACGCTAGTCTCCTGACTTTTTGGGCACCATGTGGAGCGGCGACGCCCACGGGCTATTAGACGGGCGAACAACGCCTAGTTCAGACCAGTGCTCAAACAATGTTTAACTTGTTAGTGGTCATTCGCCTGGCTTTGGTGAAAACAAGCGGACCTTTGGTAGCGATATGATATTTGGCAGCATCGGTGGCGGATGGAAACGGTGCCATTGCACGAAAGACTTGCGGGAACTTGGTATTAAGCGTCTGACCGATAGACGAGCTTGACTGGTTGGCGTATACAGGACTGATTGACTCTATGTCGATCAAAGTACCTATAACTGCCAGGTTTATTTGACGATCGATCAGACGGCGTTGCTTCGCGTCAACAAGCAAATCGAAGTGCTGCAGGAAGTCAAGGCCAATGGTTGGCGTCTGGACCTCTGCGACGAGAAAGATCCATTTAAATGAACGTCCTAGGTTTAAATTAAGCGTGCGCGAGCGTTGACCATACACGAGAATGGTGGTGCCGTTTGCTGCGCGCAATGAACTAATCGACTCTTCGATAACATCATTAGCATCACGTGGGATAACGATGACCTCTGCACCAGTGTCAACGAGATAGGGTATTCCCGTACTGCTATCGGTAACAAAGAAAAGGCGACTGAGACAGTCCGCGACGTCCATCGCGCCTAAGTTTTGGCCGGCCAATTTCCCTGCGTGTTATGCTTGCAGGAGCAAGGCGGGCGACACGATCTGGTCCGATGACCAAATCGCTCGTAGTACCAACAATAGCTTGACCTAGGGGAGATTTCGAACGTGATCTAGGATGAGTGCGAATACTGGAACGATTTCCGCGGTTGGATCCGGACTGTGTAAGGTTCTCTAGTCGACTGGTACGTGCCGCTACTTGCGCTCTTTGTTCTGTTACCTCCGTACTGGAAGTAGGGTGAACCTGAGATATTTGGTCGTTGGATTCTCAAATACGGTCGGCAATGTCGGCGCGCTGAGAAGGAGGCGCATCGTTTGCATACAAAGGGTAACGCACGTCAGGTGGCAGGCGACGAATTCACATCTCGTTAGGGAAAGAGTCGCCAACAGAGAGGCCTAGCTATAGCTTGCAGCTTGTGCAGCAACTGAAAAGGCTTTCGTGCACTTAGCTTGGTTTCATTAAGAAGCCGCGTAACGCGAGCATCGTCTGATATGCCGAATCGCTTTAAGACTGCGGCCTTAAGCTCATCGTAACTCTCCTGATGTTCGGGCAGCTCCAAGATCTCGTCGAGGACATCGATGACTTGCAGAGGGAGGGTTGCGACAACACAGTGAAATTTGACACTGACAGGCTTTACGCCATGCGACGAAAAGATGGACTATAGCTGATTGAACCAGGCCTTAGGATTAGTCTCTCGGAAAGGCGGGGTAGGGAAACGGAACCCATTAACTTGGTCGTTTGAATCTTGGTGAATGACCTTCATAGTGGAAAAAAGATATGAAGCTGGTTAAGAGAAACTAAATCGTGAAAAGTAGAAGTAGTAGGGTAGGCAGGAAAAATGAACGGATCTGAAAAGAAATATTAGTAACAAACCAAAAAATTTTCTTTTTTCTAGGGCTCACCAATAATAGCGCAATGACAGTGCTCAATATATCCGGTACGAGACTAGACGACCAACCAAAAGCAATGGGTGGAACACAAAAGTAGGCTAGGGAAAATGTTTATTGGACGGAAGGAGAGTTAGTTAAATCCAAAAATAGGGCACCGGAAGAGAGCTAGCTAGGGTGAACGTAATTGGCTTCGAGCGCGTAGACGGAGCGTCGTTCGTACTCGAGTCGAGCGCCAAAGAGGAAGATCGTGTTCGTGTTACAACCAAATGAGAACAGCGTTCCAACAAGCAAACTGCCTATTTTCCTATTACATTGGAAGCTATATTTTGAATATATTTTAGAATAGATTACACAGTCATACGGGGAAACCTCCAGGGCACTACAAATGTCCTCCACTTCTGTGACACAAACGTTACAATGACGCCGCCGTATGTCATACCAATCGAGCCCTGTTAAACGAATGTTATTTTGAAAACGCACAAATACACGCATCTCCTACGTCCGACGAAACGTCTTCATTGATTTAAGCACCACGCTTTCCTGATCCCCTGTTATCCGCCGATTTTGGCATACAGCCAAGGCTTTCCCACGGGAAAACTGTGCGAATGCCAAAGACAGTCAATTCCAATTTGGTAGCCTTTCCGCTTAAAAACCCCTGAGAACCCGCGCAGGGCTTTTGTGACCCCGGTACTTGTTAAAATATATGCACCAGGCAGATACACAACAAGTACCGCTTTCCAGCAACATTCGATCGCTTGCTATGCACGCACACAAACAGAATACATATATGGGTATTGACATTTTCCGGTAGCACCTGTCCAGTCTCCCATTGATAAGCTTTCACAGCTTTAACGCTGCGACGAATGAACGACGCCGCCGTTTCCATCTGTAAAAGTTTCAGATGCTCATTCCTGGCTAGGAAGTCCACAAAATGACCCTTGAAGATACGTCGGACAGCAGAAGAGTCATCAACATGGCTGCTTTCGCCAGAAGCGGGAAAATGATTAACCATCGTAACCCATTTAAACCGTTCACTTTATAGATTTCTAATCATCCTCTTAGCATAGTAAAAACGATGTTAACCGAACAATAAACACATACATGCGTCGGAAGATCCAAAATTTTGCTTTATCAACATTCAACCTTGTGTACCACAATCACACTTCCATAAGATCATTGATTGCGATTGGTAGATCCCACGCTCCGTCGATTTACTCCATGATTGGTCGATTAAGTGGCACTTGCCCGTAAATCGTGATAAATGCTCTGTTCTCCGCTTTGGCTGTACTGCAAGTTATACGCGGTAACTCGATTTGTTGGCGTGCCATACTGAGGAAAGTCTAATTTCTGTATTGGCTGGAAATGGTTTCGCTTCCATTGTCCTCGGTGACGTCCATGATAATTTAAGTGGCTGCAGCGTATCTTCTTAATTTTTGTGGTATTAAGGTTTGGGAAATAGATAACGCTATATGGATTTGCTTCCTGAAAACGGTTATGATAAATTAAAGTGATGACTACAGGTGTAGTTGAAGTTCACGGCATAATCGAAATCAGGCAAATGGTAAATGCAAGTGAAGTGTGAACGGCTGTTTTATGGAGCAAATAAGTATTAATGCAATTGTTTTATGTGTGTAAAGGTTATGCTTGCAGCAACTTACTTGGAGCGATGAGGGGTATACATATCTCTTGTCGGCTTACTGTATTTTTTTGTATTTTTTGAAATCACGATGAATGAAAGCGAAATTTACAACTAAAAAATCATACCAACTACCATTTTTTATACATACTTAAGCACAAAGCGACTTATATACCTCTCTATGGGTGGACAAAGAATGTAACCTGCGGCGGCGATTTATGGTGTTGTCACACCGCGCCAGCGGTACTTGGGAGGAGGCTCTGTGGCAGCGTGAGGTTGGAGGTCAATGAGCGACACAAAGCATGCGCTCTGAAGACAAGGTGATGATGGAAAATCAACGTTACCTAAAGCTACGTATCAATGCAACACCGCATGGCGGCTGCACGACTTGGAAGCAGGCTGTGTGGCAGCGCTAGGTAAGAACGCAGTGGGCGGTGCATATCAATGGCTCTGAAACGGAGGATGAGCATGGAAAATCGATGTTACCTGTAACTACGTATCAATGCAACATCACATGGCGGCGGCAGTACGTGATAGGAGGCTCTGTGTTATTGAGAGGAAACAAGGCATTGGGCGGCAGACGTCAGTGGCTCTGAAATAGAGGTGCGCATTTAAAATCTATGTTACCTGTATCTATGTAACAAGTCAACATCACATTGCGGCGGCAGGACTTGGGAGGAGGCTCGGTGGTAGTGAGTGGTAACAAGGCGTTGGGCGGCAGATATCAGTGGCTGTGAAATAATGGTTAGCATATGAATCTATGTTACCTTTAGCTGCGTATCAATGCAACCTCACATGGCGGCTGCAGGACTTGGGAGTGGACTCTGTGGCAGTGGCAGGAAACAAGACGGTGGGCGGAAGATGTCAGTGGCTCTGAAATAGAGGTGAGCCTTGAAAAGCTATGTTACCTGTAACTACGTATGAATGCAAGATCACATGGCGGCAGCAGGGCTTGTGAGGAGGCTCGGTGGTAGTGAGTGGAAACAAGGCGTTGGGCGGCAGATATCAGTGGCTGTGAAATGATGGTTAGCATAGGAATCTATGTTACCTGTAGCTGCGTATCAATGCAACATCACATGGCGGCTGCAGGACTTGGGAGTGGGCTCTGTGGCAGTGGCAGGAAACAAGACGGTGGGCGGAAGATGTCAGTGGCTATGAAATAGAGGTGAGCCTTGAAAAGCTATGTTACCTGTATCTACGTATCAAGTCAACATCACATTGCGGCGGCAGGGCTTGGGGGAGGCTCTGTGGCAGCGCGAGGGAGCAACGCAGAGGGTGACGCATATCAGTGCCTGTGCAAGAGCGATGAGCATGGAAAATCTATGTTACCTCTAACTACGTATGAATGCAAGATCACATGGCGGCGGCAGGTATTTGGAGGAGGCTCTGTGGCAATGAGAGGTTACAAGGCGGTGGGCGGCAGATGTCAGTGGCTCTGAAACAGAGGTAAGCATAGTAAATCTGTGTTACCTGTAACTGGGTATCAATGCGACAACGCATGGCGGCCGCAAGACCAGAGAGAAGGCAACGGCCGGTGCGTAGCGCGGAGTCTCTGAAAGGGTAGTTATTACAGGAAACATATGTACCCCTGTCAGCATACCAATGTCATACAAATGCGTTAATAGTGATGAATATGCGCAGGCAAGGAAATGGATGTACCCGTTAAGAACACCACGGAGATGTCTGAAACTGTGAAGCTTGTAGGAGAATAGGGATGTCTCAGTGCAAGCAAGCACCTTGGGCCGGGTAAGTTTCTCTAAGATTGGTGAGTTCGCACATATCGCTCCTCAGATGACGCACGATGCTGAGGATTTCTTGCAGGCAATGGGGTTAGGGAGGCTGGGATGCGGTGCCACCGGAACGGGCTCTGAAAACGGGGGAAGTGGACCTTCGCATGACTACCCGGAAACACACCAGTTAAACACCCGGTTTCACCCGCCTACCGACGGGCTTTCAGGTCATTTATGGCGTCCTTCCATTTCCAGGCATCAGTCAATCGGAGGTCACGTTGAACAAAAACCACGATTCGTCGAACTAACACTGGCAGAGTGAACGACGCCCTCATATGTAAATGGAAACGCTGCATATAGAGGACCTCACCTGCATCCAGATATAGCGCAGGTGTGGGGGAATGCGGGCCAGCGCTACGGGAACCATTGATGCCTGACATCCGGTTTCGCACTAACGGCAACCACGGAGCCTGTAATGTTTGTTACCCACGCGCCAGATAGCCCCATGGCGAACTCTTGTTCACTTGTCCTAATGACATTGAAATTTAGTGGAATAGGATCTCCGCAGCCGTCTCAAATTGATCACAGGTCCTTTTGGTCCACCTTCGTGGACTCATATCATGCTCTTTTCTGCACGGAAATCTGTACGTCTTTTGGAGTATCCGGAAACACAAAGCACCGCAAGATTGATGTCAACCGATTAACTGATTCCTCTGCCCACACCAGCTACCAGCCTTTATTGGCATATGCACTCCGTTGTAATCCACCGCAAGAAGTGGAACAACACTGCACTTATATACGGAAGGCAATGACCATTTCCGGACAGTCCAGCTGCGGACTAACTCGACGCCCGTTGAAGGGTTCGATCTCTGCTTTTTCTCTGGAGCTGTTTGACCGCCGCAAATATCGCGAGACATGGTGGCCTGAGCGTGCTGTAGAGGTGGAGACTGCTGCCCTCTGGCAATACTCGCAAGCTTTTGCAACTCAATCGGTCCACTGGCCTCAGGATACCTGGTGTCAGTAAGGTCAGATGTGAGGTGCATGAGTCTCCCATGATGGAGGACTGAAACAGTTAATCATTCCGT
>OX104064.1:165492797-165524937 GCA_944474145.2 Dicrocoelium dendriticum | reverse complement strand
CATGAAAGTACCAAGCTTGCTCTTGTTCTTGCTTCATTCCTTTGCAGAAGCAAGAAGAGACAATCCAACATCGAAGTGCAGGGGGCCGCTCCACTTACCGGCACAAGAACTGGACGCTCGTTAGGCGGAAGCCTGTATCGTCCGTTTGACCTGACGTAACCTTGGTGCTTCCTTGCTTAGAAGCGCAACCCAAGAGAGGGATCTTAGAGTGCTATTGTCATCAGACCTCAAATATATTTAACACACCCAGAAGAGGGTCGCCGCGGCCTACAGGATGTTCTGTTGCATACGTAGAGTTCTTTCGCTCCTGACCCCGGGGCTTTTCCGATTCCTCTTTGGCTCGCATGTACGGCCGATTCTCGAATACGTTCTACCCGCTGCATACGCTCTCACCAAATCTGAATGTGATAGAGACAGTTCAACGTTGTGGATCAAAATCCGTCCCTGAGTTACGGAACCTGTCGTATCCACTCCGACTTCAACGACTGAACTTGTTCTCTAGGTTCCGCCGTCACCGCGGAGATTTGATCTTCACGTATTCTTAGAGGAGAACTGGGTTGCGTTACAGGACTTCTTTCAATTCACCAAGTTCGCATGTGACCTCATTGAGAAGGTCCAACGTCGGGGATCGAAATGCATCTTGAAGGTACGGAACTTGCCCTATCCCCTGAGAATTCAGAGGATGAACCTGTTCTCCCTGGATTATCGCCGACGTCGCGGTGACCTAATTTTCACCAGTCGCATCCTGAGAGGGGAGATGGGGGCGAAGTTGCAGGCGTGCTTTCAATTCAATGCAAACAGTTCAACTCTAGGCCACAAGTGGAAACTGTTTAAACCCAGAAGGCTCCGGGTTCATCCTGCTCTCGCTGTATCAACTCGCGTAGTCAACGATAGGAACGAGTTACCGAAGCATGTGATCGATGCCCAGACTGAGGAATGTTTCAAGCGGATGTTAGATCCTTATCTTTTGAGTACGATGGGCCCTTGCAGCTTCCACTGTAGCTATCACGGTCCCTTGTGGATTACCGCATAACATCGAATCGCGGTCTCCACACAGTGACCGGGAAGCGATGGAGCTGACAAAGGATTTCTCCTTCTGCTCTCTACAGTCCTATGATTCTAAGGCCACCGCATGAAACTTCTCAAACCGAGGAATCTCCGTGTGCTGCTCAAGTTGGCCTTATCAACTCGCGTAGTGAATGATTGAAATCGGTTACCGGATCCTATTGTTGATGCTGAGACAGAGGAAAGTTTCAAACAACTGTGGGGTTCTCACCTGAGTGCGTTGGGTTTCTGCTGCCTCTAAAACAGCTACAGTGGTCCTCTGCGGAACCTTGTGCAGCAATGACCCACGCCATCTCCGCAATGATCGGGAAGTGAAGGAGCTGACAACGAATCTTCCTTCTGCTCTCTAACCTCCAATGATCCTTGTTTTTATCATTATTTAGTTGACATTCCTGCTCTTGTTTTCTTAGCTTACCCTTCACTCTTACTTCACATAAACCGGCCTGGCATGGACTGCTGGGCAGGAGAATGTGGGCAGTAATTGGTTGGACAGGGTGTGATGCGGTTTCTGTTTTAGGCTTTCAACATCTCAAGTAGACCTATCAATTCCCGATCCAACGATACACAAAAGAAGGAACATTCACGGGATTATCCTATCGTTCCGGTCCCAACTGAACTTGAATTTGAACTTCCTTCTGCTCTGTTAGCATGCAAAACTGTGGGGAATTTAAACGTAGCCTAGACAAACATTGGCTGTACCTGTTTCCTGCATTTCCGTGAGCTTCAGTGACTGCCCTAATCTCATTACTTCATGATAGTGTGTTGTTCTGCTTGTGCTTGCTTGTTTTCATGATTAATGTATCAAGAATATTCTATCAAGTCGCAGTGCTGGGTGCCCTTTTTCGCTTACTAGCACACGAAACGGGACGCTCGTTACGCGGAAGCTTGTTTCGTCTCTGGGTCCTATCGGGTCATGCTGTAAAAGCTAACTTGTATGCCATGCAACCTTGCAGTGCCGCACTTTTACATCCACTGAAAGATGCACTTGACACAATCAGCGCACTTTCAGCCGAGATAGCTGTCCCTAAACAAGAAATGGCCGTTACCAGAAAAGAACTTGCAACGTGTATGCTATTGACTCAACTCGCTGACATAAAATAATATAATAAATAATAATAAATATTCGCCAACTGTACACCGTAACGGCGCTTCGCTGCCACGCGACCGCCACTGGTCGCGCGTGGGCTGAGTATACGGCGAGGAAGCCCTCCCATACACGGATTCGAACCGGTGACTGGTGCAAACCATAAAAATGGCAACGTCGAAGAGCTCAACGAAGCTGGTACTCTTCTTACGACCATCGCCTATGAGGTAAACGATGGCGCACGTCTAGCCCGTAAGGTGCTCATCTTCAACGTTCCAGACAGAATACATTTGGAGAAAATTACCCATCTACTGATGACCGTGTGTAACATCCCTCTTGATACGTGCGTGAGTAAACGCCTAACAAAATCGAAGCCCAGTCGTAACTGCCAATGTTTATCGTTTTCAAAATTCAAGAACTGGCTATTCACGTCACAGCAAATAGATTCACCTCACGAGCAAAGGCAAACCTTCGACATATTCTTGTCAAACATGATCTAACGCCGCTTTCCTAACTTGTATCAATGCCAAAGCAAAGCAACCGCAGCTCGCTACATTTCCGATCGCCAAATACCGCTTGGTCTAGTTCAAGGATTAATCTTGATCTTGATCTGACTGTTATGCGTTAAACGCCACAATGGCGTTACATTCTGATCCAAATCTCACAGCCCTGATGGATAAAAGGTCGACCGACCTTTTCGATTAGTCCCAACAAACGATACCAGAGGCTGAAACAACTCTAATGCATGGCGTCTGCGATATGAGTGACACAGCTTCCGCTCGACCAGTGTAGACTTCTCACTGCCGAACTCGTTTCACTGTCACCCATGCAAAATGGTAACCGCTCTCGCTACACTAACTGACTTCGAAGAAAGACCAGCAGCCAGCTGGAAACATGTCTCCTATTTCGAGACGCTCCCCGTTGGTGCATCACCATAACAGCGATAGTCGTTCCCAAGCAACGTCCATGTGGCATAAGTGGACAACTGATAAGCACTAGTTAACATTTGTGCAAATGATTCGCATGAGGCAGAAACCATTGCAATCACAAGCAGCACCCTCCATGCCTGTTTTGCCCAACCTACCCAAGCACCTCAAGCCGTACCTACTCGAGACGCCTAACGGTGTCACCAAACCTCAAAAATTTGGCAATCCCTGTGATTTCCGCCAAATGAAGTCGTTTCACTATTCACTGAATCAAAATGGAACCGTGAGTAATCCGCGGGGCGTCAGAGCAGTGATTCCCCAAATATATAATATGGCAAGCTATCCACCTGGAATGCTGTCGCCTACCTAAGTCTACTTACGAACCTGAACAAATACACAACTTGACCAGGGCAGTTGAATTTAACTCCCTTGAATCCAACCCGTTTTTCATGGAGCAAAGCAGGACACGGCCCGCCTCATCACCACCAATTTATGCAATTCCATATATCATAATTTACATCTGCAAGCGGTAAACTACAGTCGGTCACAACTTCATGGATCTATCTTCTCATCTGACATTGCGATCCCTGGCAGGTTAGCAGTATACACTGCCCTTCCTCTTGTTTCTTCACTTGGCGACTACTCTGACGGGCCGGGAAATGACGCTCTATGCCTGCCATCAGCAAATGCCTCGTCAAATCAAATGTCGTCCTCCACCTACGATGCAATGAAGCAGACACTAGTATAATGCATGCCCTGTGCAAGCTGGTCGATGACGTTGCCGATCCTGTGGCATTAACAGCCCCCCCCCCCACCGGCGGATGCGCTCACAGGTCATCCGTTAAAAATGGTTGTGCATAGGAATGACTTATCATATTACCAAACCCCTATCTCATATTCGTCTAATAGCTCGCCACCGGTCGACCTGAGGGCTCACAATAGCATACGACCAGATACTTCAATGCATCTCCCAGGACCGCTGTGAGACAACAACCGCGAAATGTGTCTTACCGGTACGTGAAACCCTCATTGCACCCTTTACCTACTCCACCGTATTTGCACTCAGTGATACTACACACGACCCTGACTTCGCTCTCTCTAATGACACATGCAGTGGAACGTACAGTCCGCTCCTTATCAACGCAAGGTCAATCAAGCATAAAATGCATTACATCGGTCCATTCGTCCTTCTCTGCTCTACACAAGTTGTTCTGATCACTGAAATCTGGCACTACTCAAGCGTCCCTGATAACTTCCTACATATCGCCGGACACACCACGTACTGCAATGGACGCGCTAAGCAACGCGGAGATTGATGCCTTATTCACGTATGGGATGATTTTAGTGCGTTCGATTTTGAGCTACTACCAATTGAAGACCCTGAACCTTCAATCTGGACCCAAACGAATGGGGGTAAACTTGACCTCCGAATCCGTTGCATATAAAACCCCTCGCACACATCTAGTGCCAAAATTATCGAACTAATAATGCTCTTCACTGATATTTCCACAAAGTCCCCACGTCACAAGATAGTGGGTGGTGAACTTAATATGCCGCATGTCGCTTGGAATAGTCGGACTGCACCCCTTAGCTACAGGGACTTTTCTGACGCCATACATGCGAACAACTTGGTCCAACAGGTCCATGTTCCGACTAGGCTTTGTAACACTCAATTTTTACTTTTGGCAACTCGGATGCTGTCGCTCGAATAAAAGATAGCGTCCCCACTACCACTATGGGGTTCTTCTCTTATTTACTCTCCTTACCTCACCCTTTGTTTCTGCAACTCACGTTGGTGAGTCTCAGACCCTCAGACGCATTAACTTGGATCGCTTTTCTATGCCTATACAACTGTTGCTGCAGGACCACCAGCCACTTGATGACCCCTTGACGCTTGCTGACGAGCAACTCGAGGTGGTTGATCATTTCACTTATCTTGGCAGATGCATCAGCAACGATGGCGCATAGAAACTGACGTCAGCTCACGCGTTGCAAAAGCCAGGACTGCCTGCTTGAACCTGCGACATCTTTGGCGACAGAAGGGAGTTTCCCTTCGTCTGAAAGGCCGGGTATACAAGGCCACAGTGAGGGCCGTTCTGCTCTATGGTAGTGAGACTTGGCCCCTTCGGTCTGAAGATCTCACCTTCAAGTCTTTGATCATCGTTGTCTGCGAAGCATTGCTTGAGTCGGATGGCAACGATGTGTGTCCGCAACGATGATGTGTGTAGGCGAGTATTAGGTGGCGATACTCATGCTAGCTCCCTAGAACAACAGATAGCACTGAATAAGTTGCGTTGGCTCGGGCACATGCTACGTATGCCTGGTCATCGCTTACCCAGGAGGGCCTTGTTTAGTCTGCCAGGTGTAGGGTAGCGCAAGGCTTGAAGTGGACAGAATTTGAGTTGGCAGTGGGAAATGAAGTCACTGACGACCAAACTGGGTGCTGTTGGTCCGTCTCGTCTTCAGGGCTGGAGTCCACGTGACTCGCCTTGTGCTTGGCTCGAGACTTTACAGGACATGGTTCGCAGTAGACACCAGTGGCGCGTCTGCTACCGTCTTCTAGTCGGACTGACAGTTTAAAGTGTGTTTAGTGTTGAGTTATCTGCGGGGGGTAATGGCTGATTATGACGCGGGGCAGTGAAAGCCGAAAGGAAGCTGTCTCGCCGATGCCGCCTTATCTTTGCACGAAAACCAGCTGTTTGTGACGGTATGTTATTGACACGTGGTGTAGATGCCTTGACCCTGAATGTTTGCTTAGTACATTAAGGTTTTCAGGTAAGTCCCCCTTCTCTTCCTCTTCTTATTCTTTATTTCATAGGTCCTCATGGTTGTATGGTAGCGAAGCATCAGTTCAAATGGCTGATGTATTGCTGCTGTTGATGATGATGTCTATACAATAAGCCAATTGGGATACCTTTTTCTTATCCACTGATGTGGACACCGCCGTGCTCGGTATATACAAGAACATCAATAACCGTGTGGATGTGATCGCTCTGCTAATGAGCAGTCACAGACCGAAACTGACACTCCGAGTCTAAAGGCTCGGGGTGTTGCCCTTAAAGTCAACACCTACAGCTTGATAAACCGGGTAGTACCTCGCTCTCTGACGAAACCATGCACTCCTCTGTGTAATGTTATTATTTTAACGATATCTGTACCTTCCTTCTAGTTCCATGCTTTTTAATGGCCCCATGCCTATTCGTAGCATGTTGCTTTTATATATATATATATATATATATATATATATATATATATATATATATATATATATGATGTCGCATTCATGATGCTTCTTCACCGCAGTTAAGCTAAACCAACTTACACTTAAACTAGGTCTTTTTAATGTGGATAAAATTCATTACATTTTATTTGGTTTGTTCTGCGTACTTGATAATCTTCTCCCAACGTACACACGTCGCTCATGCAAATTGTGGTAAACTTACGTAGTTTTATCGCGTGGTATGTTTTAATTAACTTTCGGACATTTTGTACTTATCGCGTAATCACATTTAACCACTTTCTTCCATATGCTCATTTAGCGAGTACCTATGTCGTCATATGCGTTGGCTTTATTCGATATAGGCATTTCGAATGATTGGCTGTTGTTTGACATCCCAGGTGTGGCTGCGCTTGATGTGCATGTTGACAAGGTGCCTACCTGTCTATTACCCACTACCTCGTCCATACTGGCTCCAGGAGACAGTTTGTCGTTGCTGGAGGGGACGGGGTGCACAGTCCTTGTGGTCGTGTTAGGCTCGAAGAGTGGTTCCATGCACTCAGTGTGGAGTGGACTACGGTCCAGCCACCGCCTTGTGTGCGCTTGATTCCCCAAATACAGCGTGTTTGTGTTTGCCTGTGAAGGAGTGTGGGCCGGCTCCGTTGATGAAACGTGGCTCCCATCCGCCTGCCTCCCGGTCTTATTCCTTCGGGTTTACACTGGATATGGAGTGTGTGATTAGAGCTGTGGGTGGTGCAGCGCAAGCCACCCGTGGTCCCTCTGTATGCGCAGTCTTCCTGTGGCTGGCCACGGTGACAGGCAAATCCGAAACCGGATGCCGCCAACCATGTATGTATGTGTGCCCCATGCTGTGGCTGATGTTGAATTCTTGATGCTTCTTCACCGCAGTTGGGCTGAACCAACTTACACTTAAACTAGGTCTTTTTAAGCTGGCTAAATTTCATTCCACTTCATTTGGTTTGTTCTGCCTACCTGAATACTCTTCTATTAACTGGCCACGTTGCTTACATTAATTGCGCTTCTCTTCGGTGACCTTGTTGCGTTTTGTAGCATTTTTAACTAACTTGTGGACATTTTTTCCTTATCGCGGATTCGTTGCTAACCAACTTACTTCATATGGTAATTTAGCGAAGAGTTATGCCACCGTATCTGTATGCATTATTGGATTTGTTTTATTTCAGCTTGTCGTTTAAAGTGAATGGCAGTTGCTTGATATCCCCGGTGTGTCTGCGCTTGATGTGCATGTTGACAAGGTGCCTACCTGTCTATTACCCACTACCTCGTCCATACTGGCTCCAGAAGACAGTTTGCGAAACTGACTATTCTTCCCCAAGTCACCGGGGTCGGCAACATGTGCAACAAATGCTGCATTCTTCTCCTACACAAATGCGCCAGTCGTTGCATTGTTCTCATCAAACCAATCAGGCCGCCTACAGTTTGCGCGCCCGATGGTCTCCTCGGCAGCAGCTGTCACCTGGTCGCGAATGCTGGGCCACAAGTCGCCCACTGTGGCTATGCATTTCACCCAATCAACAACGTCATCATCATCAACAACAGCAATACATCAGCCATTTGAACTGATGCTTCGATGCCATGCAACCAAGATGACCTATGGAATAAAGAATAAGAAGAGGAAGAGAAGGGGGACTTACCTGAAAACCTTAATGTACTAAGCAAACATTCAGGGTCAAGGCACCTACACCTTGCGTGGACAAGATACTGTCCCAACCAGCTGGCTATCGTGCAAAGATAAGGCGGCATCGGCGAGACAGCTTCCTTTCGGCTTTCACTGCCCCGCGTCATAATCAGCCATTACCCCCCGCAGATAACTCAACACTAAACACACTTTAAACTGTCAGTCCGACTAGAAGACGGTAGCAGACGCGCCACTGGTGTCTACTGCGAACCATGTCCTGTAAAGTCTCGAGCCAAGCACAAGGCGAGTCACGTGGACTCCAGCCCTGAAGACGAGACGGACCAACAGCACCCAGTTTGGTCGTCAGTGACTTCATTTCCCGCTGCCAACTCAAATTCTGTCCACTTCAAGCCTTGCGCTACCCTACACCTGGCAGACTAAACAAGGCCCTCCTGGGTAAGCGATGACCAGGCATACGTAGCATGTGCCCGCAATGAGGCTGGACCTTACCGTGGTGCAGTGGTTTGTGTGCCTCAGCGATCCATTGAGCTACGCTGGGTGGTGCTTTTGCACCTTCAGAGTCACTCATACCAGATTGGTCAATGGTTAGAGGCCAGACAAACTCAGCCTCCTGGTCCTCCAGGTTGGGGGTTGGAATGAGGGTGGCACCTTATTCCTTAAAATGGACTCCTTGTAGCCCAACGCCAAACCCGCTGCCTTGCGGTCAGGTTTTTGAACCAAAGGCTTTGGTTGAGAACCCTAATCGTTCTCCAGTCTAGGCCTGGGCAACCTGACAGTATCCTGCCCACGCAATACTACGAATTTTCCTTCAAACAATTTCTTGATGCTCTGGCCACCGCAGAGGATAATCAACGGTGCCCTATCTGCTGCATCGAGCAGGGTGGATAGGGGTTTGGATGCTACTGCTCAAGCCTTCCCGTCTTCTTATTCCCCCTCTTAGGTTTTTTCACTCTTACCGTCCCATTCCAACTTCACTTATATCCCCCCAGTTTTCAACCCCCGATACTTGGCCCTTCCCCAACATGCTTTGCTAGGCATTTACCTTCTAATTTCAACTCACATGTGAACGCGGAGCGTCACTCCTCTCCTGTCGACAAGCCCATGTCCAACCAAGCGGTCCATACCAGTTCATCGGCTTCCATTTGGAGCCCTCGATCCTCCTTCAGATTGGCATGCCTCAATGTACGCACACTGCTACAAATCGGTCAACAAGCAGCACTTGCCCGAACATTGGAGACCCTCTCGATCGATATCTGCTGCTTATCAGAGACTCGCCTGCAAGACTCGAGCACTGTGCTCACTCTGCGATCCCCTTCAGGTGACGCAAGCAGTATTTTCTCAGTGCGCCTATCCGGTGACGATGCAGCTTCGAGCACCGGCCAAGCCGGTGTTGGTATTGCCCTGAGTCCCCGGGCTGAAGCTGCTCTGGTTGATTGGATTCCCATCAGTAGCCGGATGTGTGCGGTCCGATTGGCTGGCTCGTTTAAAGCTTCGAAGTCGCGCGGGACTAATAGATGTCTATTCATCATCGCTGCCTATGCGCCCACAAACTGTAGCGATGATTCGGTAAAGAACGACTTCTACCGCCAACTGATCCAGCTTCTTCGCCACAGAAGAAGTACGGACACTGTTGTGCTGGCGGGGGATATGAACGCACAAGTTGGAAAGTTGTCCACTGATGAACTGCATCTGGGCGGTCAACACGGTGTAGGCTCCCGTAATGATAACGGTGAGCGGTTACTTCATTTGTGTGAAGATGCTCGCTTATTTCTTGCGAGCACTAATTTCCGACACAGCACCCGCCGAAGGGTGACTTGGCGCCCACCAACCTCGAACCAGCTATAGACGCAAATCGATCACATTGCGATAAGTTACCGCTGGAGAGGGTGCATCCAGAATTGTCGCTCGATTTGCAGCACATGTGTGGACACCGATCATGCACTTGTATGTGCTGACATGCGGATGCGTTTTGGCGGACGCCCACGACGACGCTGTGAGCGTATTGACACCAGCCAACTGACAAAACCAGCTGTTCTGAATGCATATCGAAGTACGCTAACATGCGAGTTGAGCAAGCGCTCACAGGAGACAATTGATGGTCACTGGTCACATGTTCGCCACACCTTACTAGCAGCAGGCAAATCCTCATGTGGTATGTCTAATAGACAACATGGACATTGGGTCTCTTCGCAGTCTTTGGAACTTATAGATGCTCGCCGGCAAATCCCGGCTGGAAGCGAGCACAATGAAACTCGCAAAGAGCTCCGGGCAAAACTCCGTGCTAGCCTGAAGAGAGACCGCGAATCTTGGTGGTCTCATCGTGCGTCAGAGATGGAAGTAGCCGCTGCCCTTGGCAACCATCGTGAGTTATTCCGTCTGATACGGGAAACGGGCAGCAGGAGACCTGGTGTTAGTGAAACTATACGTGACGACAGTGGACAGCCTATCCACAATTTGTCAAAACGTCTGGAGCGTTGGGCTGAGCATTTTGAAAAGCAATTTAATCGGTCGGAATTGTTAGATTTCTCGCCGGTCACTGATCGCCCCGCTCCGTGGGCTGTCCCTTTAGATCCACCCTCTCGCTCAGAAGTCGAACGTGAGATCGGACTGTTGAAGTTGAACAAAGCCGCGGGACCAGATGATCTTCCTCCAGCCCTCTTCAAATTTGGAGGCTCTGCTCTTGTTGATGCTTTACATGAATTACTAGTGAAACTGTGGGAGCAGCAAACTGTCCCAACCGACTGGAGCCGCTCCGTTATTGTTCCTATCTTCAAAGGCGGCTCGCGCTCGGAATGCGGCAGCCATAGAGGAATCAGTCTGATCTCCATCGCCTCCAAATTACTCGCCTCCATAATTCTCCACAGACTGACTGGCGCTCGTGAAAGCCAGATTCGTGAGGAGCAAGCCGGGTTTCGTCGGGGTCGTGGCTGCATCGACCACATCTTCACCTTGCGTCAGTTGTTGGAGCACCGTCACACATATATGGGTGGCCCACCGGAGTCGTGTTCCTCGACATCAAAGGTGCCTTCGATTCGGTTGATCGATGTGCCCTTTGGAATTGTCTACTCAGGAAAGGTGGGCCCGAGAAATATGTAAATATTATCCAAGCATTATATGCGCGTAGCACGGGCAGAGTAAGGGTTTACAGCAGGCTGTCGCCACCCTTCAGTATCTCCAGCGGTGTGAGACAAGGATGCCCGCTGTCACCTTTCCTATTCAACTTCGCTATTGACGAAGTCATGGATATTGCATTTACAGGACATGACTTGGAAGGAGTGGAGCTACTCCCAGGAGAACGACTTCTTGACTTAGAGTATGCAGACGACATTGCCCTCATCTGTGACAGCTCCCAGACGTGTCAAGCCGCGCTGGACAGATTAGCACTGGCTGTAAGCCGCTTCGGGCTTTGCTTTGCACCATCGAAGTGCAAAGCGTTCCTCCAGGATTGGCAGGGTTCGCCCCCTGTGCTGACCCTTGGTGGGGATCAGCTAGAAGTCGTTCAGAAATTCAATTACCTGGGAAGTTGTATCAGCGCCCTTGGGATCGAAGACGAGATCACGAACCGCATAGCGAAAGCTCGAAGTGCTTTTGCTAACCTTCGCCACCTATGGCGACGGCGCGACATTACTCTCGCCCTGAAGGGTAGAGTGTACAATGCAGCGGTACGTTCGACCTTACTGTACGGTTGCGAAACCTGGCCCCTAAGATCGGCGGACATGAAGAGGCTACTTACGTTCGACCATCGGTGCCTTCGCATTTTGGCTCACATCTGGTGGGAACACCGGGTGAGTAACGAGCGTGTTCGACACCTTGTTTACGGCCTAGGAAAAGGGAATGAACCGCTCAGCACCGTCATATCACTCACCAGGCTCCGATGGCTGGGCCACGTGTTGCGCATGCCAGCCCACCGACTCCCTCGACGTGCGTTGTTTGCTCACCGGGGATGTGGGTGGAAGAAGAGGAGAGGTGGCCAAGCGATGACTTGGTCCAGAGGAATGAAGGCCCTTACTTCGGAGTTGGCCTCAGTTGGAGCTTCACGGCTCCCTGGTTGGGGTCCAAAAGACGGTGAACACGTTTGGCTGGATACACTTGCTGACATAGCAAGGAGCCGACCTCAGTGGCGTTCCTGCTGTGAGTTTCTTTGTCCCTCCCCATCCCTTTAGCCTCCCCCTCCATCTACGATCTTATTTCGTAGGGTAAAACGTGATTAAATTTTTGTTTTTGCCTAGTAGCCGGCTAGTAGCTTACCGGAACGATGCGTATCCGTTGCTGGTAGCTCAGCTGGCATTAAACTGTCGTATTTATTTTTCCTTTATGTATTGTATGTATGCATGTATTTCCTTTATGTATTGCGGTACAATAGCGGAGGTGTTTTACCATCTCTAGCTGACATGTATAATGATGATGATGATGATGAGCATGTGCCCGAGCCAACGCAACTTATTCAGTGCTATCTGTTGTTCTAGGGAGCTGGCATGAGTATCGCCACCTAATACTCGCCTACACACATCATCGTTGCGGACACACATCGTTGCCGACTCAAGCAATGCTTCGCAGACAACGATGATCAAAGACTTGAAGGTGAGATCTTCAGACCGAAGGGGCCAAGTCTCACTACCATAGAGCAAAACGGCTCCCACAGTGGCCCTGTATGCACAGCTTTTCAGACGAAGGGAAACTCCCTTCTGTCGCCAAAGATGTCGCAGGTTCAAGTAGGCAGTCCTGGCTTTTGCAACGCGTGAGCTGACGTCAGTTTCTATGCGCCCATCGTTGCTGATGCATCTGCCAAGATAAGTGAAATGATCAACCACCTCGAGTTCCTCGTTGGTTAGGGTCAAGAAGTCATAATGCTGCTGGTGGTCCAGCAGCAACACTTTGCACTTTGAAGGTGCAATGCGCATACCAAAAATGGGACCACTAGTCGGCTATACAAGGTTGGTTGTGCCACCGCAACATGGCCGAAAATCAAGACGATATCGTCCGCATAATCAAGATCAACTGATCTTTCACCAGGAGGCACTTCAACGTCTACATCGGGATATTCCGCAAGGAACACTCCATGGTAGAATTCACGACGAAATTGAACAAAAATGGGGAAATCGGACAACCCTGACGATCGCCACTTATGGTCGGAACGCTATCCGATAGGCCGCCGTAGACTCTGACGCGGCCTGTAATGTATAGAGTATAGAGCACGTAGGATGTTCTCATAGTTCGTGGGAACACCTTTCCGCGCAAGTATTTCGAACAGAATCGAACGCACTCTTGAAATCAAGGAACACAGCTATTGTCGGTCTGCGGTATGCGTGGCGCTGCTCTAGCACCTGCCGCATAGTGAATATATGGTCTATACAGCCACGTCCTGGGCGGAAACTGGCCTACTCTTCCCTAATCCGAGATTCCTGTTCCACAGTGAGGCGAAGAACGAGAATCTAGGCCAATAATTTTGTCACAACTGGTGTTAGGCTAATACGCCTGTGGTCAGCACAGTCTGTTCGACTGCTCTTCTTGTATAGTGCCATTGTAATCGATTTGCTCCGATCAGCCGGGAATCTCTACATTCCAGATACGTTCGAATAAGGAGGTCAATGCTTTACAGTGGACCTCACCTGTCCCGGAGAAAGTAAGACTTGCCTTGGAAATTCCCTATTTTAGCGATTAATCGATTAGTAACGATTATCCCATCGATTTCGAACGTTCCGGAATGTTCTTCTTCTGCACGTGATTAAAAGCCACCTGATACCTCGGCAAAAGATATGGGGAACCACTAACCTTGGCAGCTGACCTTCCAATTCTAGAAGTCGAAGGTCAGTAGAGACCTATAAATACAGCCAGGGTCCTCAGTCGTTGTACAGTGTTCGTTGGCGGCGATTAATACGTTCTTTTGTCAAGGTCATTGGCGTTTTGCTTATTTCCTTCGGTTGGGCTAGGAGTTTTGTGGAGCAGTAAATTGTTATTTTTGGAATTGCGTCTAGTGAGAAGATTATAACATCACCTTCATCCTTAAATGGTGCGCGTGGAAGGGAATCCGAGCCAGCGGCACGAAAACGATTGAGGGCTGTGATCGCATTTCGGATCTCGGCCTCTGACTGAGGCTCTAAACTAACCGCCCATTGCTCGTCCTGCATCACCTGAGTAGGAATAGGTGCGGGAGCAGAGGGCCAGCCGAACTGATCTTAATAGTGTTCCGCCTAACGAGCCATACGGCGCTCCTTATTGTGTATCAGTGCACTCGCGCTGACTCTGTCTCACTGACGTCTGGTTTCCTGGGACCAGTGGTGCGGATCAGCTGGAAGAGCTTGCGGTAATTGCCTACTGCTCCCGCCTCATCCATTTCTTGAGCCCTACTGGTCCACCAGGCTTCCTTGTCAGCACGTAAACTCCGCTTTAGTTCGCGCCTAATAGCCCGTCTGGTTACATTGTGCTCAGAGCTAGCCGGGAGGTTTCTACTGGATTCCAACAGGTTCACCGACCTCTAGGATATCCAGTGACTGGTGCGGTGACCATTGATAGTGCCACAAGCAGATACTCGTGCGTCGTGCATGGCAGCCGAGATTCTATTCCACTGAAGCTCAGTGTCATTAGGACAACACAGCGAAAGTTCGGTACGCAGTGCGTCTTGATAGGCTTACCTGACCGAGAGCTGAGACAATTTCTCTGTTGCTTGGTTCGCCTCCCGGTAAAGTTCATGGAGAAACGACAGCGTACCAACACATGATCAGAGTCGACGCAGGTATTCCAGTACGAGCGGCAATCCAGGATGGAACCACGCCACTTGTAACTTACGGCTATGTGGTCAATTTGAGTCCATCGCTGGCCAGCTATAGAAGGACGCCAAGTAGCACTTCGGCGCCCACTGTGTCTAAAAGCAGTGATCATCATCATCCTCATTTTACACGTTAGCTAGATGTGGGAAAACACCTCCGCTATTGTGCCGCAGTACATGAAGGAAATGCATACATACATATAATACAACACACAAAGGAAAAATAGATACAACAGTTGCATGCCAGCTGAGCTACCAGCAACGGATAGGCATCGTTCCGGTAAGCTACCAGCCAGCTACTAAGCAAAAAGAAAAAAATTATTATGTTTTACCCTATGAAATGAGATCGTAGATGGAGGCGGAGGCTAAAAGGGATGGGGAGGGACAAAGAAACTCACAGCAGGAACGCCACTGAGGTCGGCTCCTTGCCATGTCAGCAAGTGTATCCAGCCAAACGTGTTCACCGTCCTTTGGACCCCAACCAGGAAGCCGTGACGCTCCAACCGAGGCTAGCTCCGAAGTGAGGGACTTCATTCCCCTGGACCAAGTCATCGCTTGGCCACCTCTCCTCTTCTTCCACCCACATCCCCGGTGAGCAAACAACGCACATCGAGGGAGTCGGTGGGCTAGCATGCGTAACACATGGCCGAGCCATCGGAGCCTGGTGCGTGAAATAACGGTGCTGAGCGGTTCAGATCCTTTTCCTGGGCCGTAAACAATGCGTCGAACACGCTCGTTACTCACCCGGTGTTCCCACCAGATGTGAGCCAAACTGCGAAGGCACCGATGATCGAACGTAACTAGCCTCTTCATGTCCGCCGATCTTAGGGGCCAGGTTTCGCAACCGTACAGTAGGGTCGAACGTACCGCTGCATTGTACACTCTACCCTTCAGAGCGAGAGTAATGTCGCGCCGCCGCCATAGGTGGCGAAGGTTAGCAAAAGCACTTCGAGCTTTCGCTATACGGTTCGTGATCTCGTCTTCGATCACAAGAGCGCTGATACAACTTCCCAGGTAATTGAATTTCTGAACGACTTCTAGCTGATCCCCACCAAGGGTCAGCGCAGGAGGCGATCCCTGCCAACCTTGGAGGAACGCTTTGCACTTCGATGGTGCAAAGCAAAGCCCGAAGCGGCTGACAGCCAGTGCTAATCTGTCCAATGCAGCTTGACACGTCTGGGAGCTGTCACAGATGAGGGCAATGTCGTCTGCATACTCTAAGTCAAGAAGTCGTTCTCCTGGGAGTAGCTCCACACCTTCCAAGTCATGTCCTGTAAATGCAAACTCCATGGCTTCGTCAATAGCAAAGTTGAAAACGAAAGGTGACAGCGGGCATCCTTGTCTCACACCGCTGGAGATATTAAAAAGCGAGACAGCTTGCCGTAAGCCCTCACTCTGCCCGTGCTACGCGCATATAATGCTTGAATAATATTTACATATTTCTCGGGCCCACCTTTCCTGAGTAGACAATTCCAAAGGGCACATCGATCAACCGAATCGAATGCACCTTTGATGTCGAGGAACACGACTACGGTGGGCCACCAATATGTGTGACGGTGCTCCAACAACTGACGCAAGGTGAAGATGTGGTCGATGCAGCCACGACCCCGACGAAACCCGGCTTGCTGCTCACGAATCTGGCTTTCACGAGCGCCAGTCAGTCTGCGAAGAATTATGGAGGCGAGTAATTTGGAGGCGATGGAGATCAGACTGATTCCTCTATGGTTGCCGCATTCCGAGCGCGAGCCGCCTTTGAATATGGGAACAATAACGGAGCGGCTCCAGTCGGTTGGGACAGTTTGCTGCTCCCACAGTTTCATTAGTAATTCATGTAAAGCATCAACAAGAGCAGAGCCTCCGAATTTGAAGAGGGCTGGAGGCAGATCATCTGGTCCCGCGGCTTTGTTCAACTTCAACAGTCCGATCTCACATTCGACTTCTGAGCGAGAGGGTGGATCCAAAGGGACAGCCCACGGAACAGGGCGATCAGTGACCGGCGAATCGAACAATTCTAGCCGATTAAATTGCTTTTCAAAATGCTCAGCCCAACGCTCCAAACGTTTTGACAAATTGTGGATAGGCTGTCCACTTTCATCACAAATTGTTTCACTAACACCAGGTCTCCTGCTGCCCGTTTCCCGTATCAGACGGAATAACTCACGATGGTTGCCAAGGGCAGCGGCCACTTCCATCTCTGACGCACGAAGAGACCACCAAGATTCGCGGTCTCTCTTCAGGCTAGCGCGGAGTTTTGCCCGGAGCTCTTTGCGAGTTTCATTGTGCTCGCTTCCAGCCGGAACATTCCGTCGAGCGTCGATAAGTTCCAGAGACTGCGAAGAGACCCAATGTTCATGTTGGCGATTATACATATCACATGAGGATTTTCCCGCTGCTAGTAAGGTCTGGCGAACATGTGACCAGTGACCGTCAATTGTCTCCACTGAGCGATTACTCAACTCGCATGTCAGCGTACTTCGATATGCATTCAGAACAGCTGGCTTTGTCAGTTGGCTGGTGTCAATGCGCTCACATCGTCGTCGTGGGCGTCCGCCAAAGCGCATCCGCATGTCATCACATACAAGTGCATGGCCGGTGTCCACACCTGTGCTCCAAATCGAGCGACAGTTCTGGATGCAGCCTCTCCAGCGGTAACTAATAACAATGTGATCGACCTGCGTGCATAGCTGCTTCGAGGCTGGTGGGCGCCAAGTTACCCTCCGGCGGGTGCTGTCGGGAATTAGTGCTCGCAAGAAATAAGCGAGCATCCTCACACAAATGAAGTAACCGCTCACCGTTATCATTACGGGAGCCTACACCGTGCTGACCGCCCAGATGCCTTTCATCAGTGGACAACTTCCAACTTGTGCGTTCATATCCCCCGCCAGCACAACAGTGTCCGTGCTTCTTCTGTGGCTAAGGAGCTGAGTCAGTTGGCGGAAGAAGTCGTTCTTTACTGAATCATCGCTACAGTTTGTGGGCGCGTAGGCAGCGATGATGAATAGACACTTATTAGTCCCGCGCGACTTTGAACGAGCCAGCCAATCGGACCGCATACATCCGGCCACAGATTGGAATCCAATCAACCAGAGCAGCTTCAGCCCGGGGACTCAGGGCAATACCAACACCAACTTGGCCGGTGCTCGAAGCTGCATCGTCACCGGATAGGCGCACTGAGAAAATACTGTTTGCGTCACCTGAAGGGGATCGTAGAGTGAGCACAGAGCTCGAGTCTTGCAGGCGGGTCTCTGATAAGCAGCAGATATCAATCGAGAGAGTCTCCAATGTTCGGGCAAGTGCTGCCTGTTGACCGATTTGTAGCAGTGTGCGTACATTGAGGCATGCCAATCTGAAGGAGGATCGAAGGCCCCAAATGGAAGCCGATGAACTGGTATGGACCGCTTGGTTGGACATGGGCTTGCCGACAGGAGTGGAGTGACGCTCCGCGTTCACATGTGAGTTGAAATTAAAAGATAAATACCTAGCAAAGCATGCTGGGGAAGGGCCAAGAATCGGGGGTTGAAAACTGGGGGATATAAGTGAAGTTGGAAGGGGGTGGTAAGAGTGAAAAAGCGTAAGAGGGGGAATAAGAAGACGGGAAGGCTTGAGCAGTAGCATCCAAACCCCTATCCACCCTGCTCGATGCAGCAGATAGGGCACCGTTGATTATCCTCTGCGGTGGCCAGAGCATCAGCAATTTGTTTGAGGTAAGATTCATGGTATTGCGTGGGCAGGATACTGTCAGGTTGCCCAGGCCTAGACTGGAGAACGATTAGGGTTCCCAACCAAAGCCTTTGGTTAAAAAACCTGACCGCAAGGCAGCGGGTTTGGCGTTGGGCTACAAGGAGTCCGTTTTAAGGAATAAGGTGCCACCCTCATTCCAACCCCCAACCTGGAGGACCAGGAGGCTGAGTTTGTCTGGCCTCTAACCATTGACCAGTGTGGTATGAGTGACTCTGAAGGTGCAAAAGCACCACCCAGCATAGCTCAAAGGATCGCCGAGGCACACAAACCATCGCACCACGGTAAGGTCCAGCCTCATTGCGATGGAAAGCAGTGATACTAAGAAACAACTGGTGCTCCGCACACAGTTGCAGCAGACGCTCACCGTTGTCAGTCCGTTCGGAGTTAGGCCCATAATGACCACCTAGATGAGCTTCTGAAGAGCTCGGACGCCCTACTTGTGCGTTCATATCCCCCGCAATTACTATAATATCTGAACTAGTAGCACTGCGTAGTAGCGCGTTCAGTTCATGTTACAATGTGTCCTTGACAGCATTTGAACTGCAGTCGGTGGGAGCATAAGCGAAAATCACGAACAAACAGCGTTTTGTACTACTTCGTGAATCCACCTTAGCTGATGTCAAACGGGCTGCACATAAACGGCTGTTCACCGGAATCCAATCAACCAGCGATGGCGCGGCGTTGGAATTGAGAATGATACCTACACCAGCTTGACCCGTGAGTGCCGCATCGGCGTCTCCGGATGCGTGCAACCAATAACAAGAGGATAAGCCGGGTGCAGTTAATTCGACAACCCCATTAGGGTCATTGATCCCAGTTGCGGGCACACAACACACATCAATACCCAGTGTGTCCAAAGTGCGTGCGAGTGCAGCCTGTTGACCTACTTGTCTTAGAGTGCGAATGTTGAACGTCGCCATGGAAATGCGACAGCGTGGCCTTATAAGAGACTGTTGCTGATAGGCGTCTTATCGGTGCTATGGGATGGTGGCTGCAGGTGGTTCTACTCAAGTGGCACTTCGGTTGCTGTCCATTAAGCTGGGAATTATAGAAAGAAAGTAATGCGGGTCGGTATGGGAGTGAGAGGAACAGGCGGAAAAGAAAGAAGGGAGGCGCCAGCAGTAGCATGTTTTTTCTTATCTGCCCTGCAGATAAGGCCACTCTGGATAATCTGCGCGACGGCCGATGAAGGATGAAGTTTATATTGGAAGAAAAAGTCATGGTTGTATGTGGGCTGGGATACTGCCAGGGCGCCCAGGCCTAGACAGGAGGACGATTATGGTCCTCATCCAAAGCCTTTGGCTCAAAGCTTGTCCGCAAGGCAGCGGGGTGGTGGCAATGATTTAGTTTTACAGAAATGGACGCCATCCCATTTTAAACCCCCAACCTGGAGGGCCAAGGGACTGAGTTTGCTGATCTCTCACCATTGACCAATCTTGTAGGAGTAGCTCTCAACGGGCTCGTAGGCTTCACCCAGTATAGGTCAAAGGGTCAAAAAGGTACGTAAACCGTCATACCACGTTAAGGTTGTCTCGTTGCGACGGTTCCACCTCACACAGGCATGCAGCCCTCGCTTTCTCCAGCTCAATGCGTTTCGTCACAGTACCGAAGGAGAGAATGTTAAATTTACGCCGATTCACCGCAGGAGTGCAATACATAGATTTACGAAAATATATGTACAGTTTGGTCAGCACCAAGTTGTAATCAGTGCCACATTCAGCTCCACGCAGTACACGTGTCATGCGCACTTCACGCATATCACGCTGACGTCCGATTACATAGTCGAGCAGGTGAGCGTAATCACTCCGTGGGTGCATCCAAGTTGCTATATCACTCGCACTCAGTGCAAACCGAGTGTTCGTGATCGTCAGGCCGTGAGTGGCACACAGTGATAGCAGCCTGTCACCGTTCGCATTCGCTGAACCAATGCCATGCACACCGATAACATCTGTCCACGCTGATGCATCACGCCCAACGCGCACGTTGAAATCACCCAGCAGAAATAGTCGGTCGCTCCTCGGCACAGACCGTATCACGGAGGATAGCTCAGTGTAGAACTGATCACGCGTGTCATCACACATGGTCGGACCGTATGTGCTTATAAAGGTGGCAAACTTACCTCTTCCGAGTCGTAGGCGAACAGTCATCAGTCGCGCGTTGATGCTTGTTGTTTCACCCACCAGCTGGCCATGGAGGCGATTGGATATTGCAAATCCGACCCCATGTTCACGTGGTGCTGAGGCGGCGTTGCCCACCCAGTAGAATGTGTAGCCAGCATCTGCTTCACGCAGGTTACCTTGCTCAGAGAGCCGAGTTTCACTGAGCGCTGCAATATCGATGTGGTAGCGCGCCAGTTCCATCATGACCGGTGCAGTGCGTCGCTCGGGGCGCTCACCAGTGTTCCGGTCCGGTAGTGTGCACACGTTCCAGCATCCGATGCTGAGTGCTTTGCGCGCAGGCATAAGGTTGCATTGGTGGGCAATCGCACGCGAGGTGGTCGTTGTGCTTCGGAGGTTTGCTTGAGCTACTCCACCCGGAGCCTTTGGCCCAATAGCCTTACGCAAAAGGCAGTGGGTGATTTGGTGGTTTGCTTGAGGGGCTCCGCCCGGAGCCTTTGGCTCAATAGCCTTACCCACAAGGCAGTGGGGTGCAGATCCAGCTCGGAAATGTTGTTGCAGAGACAGCTTGGGATCTGTTTGACGGCCGTTACACGCAGCCTTTGAGATGCTGGAACTGTTCATATATGTTTTGCGATCGTAGTAGGATACACCTGTGAGCGCGGCCAGGCGCAGGTGCGTTTTGCAGGTTTATACCAATTTGACCAGAGGCTGCCTGGTTTGAGGCGGGCAGTAGCAAACCATTGAACACCCCGAGGTGCCCTCCCACCGTCAAAGACAATGTGTGGCGCTCGTGCTCTACGCCAATCGAGCTGTGAGCTTATAACCCGTAGACCTATTGTCTTCCATGGCTAGGTTTTATGGGAAGTGGGCTATCGACCACTTCCTAACCTCTGAAGAGGATGGACTAGGATACTGGCAGGGCGCCCACACCTGACTTGAGAATGACTCGGGTCCTCAGTCAAAGCCTTCGATTAAATGTACACCGAAAGTCAGCGGGTCTAGCACATGGTCAGTTCACTGACTCATGCGGATTGGTGTCTTGGATCTTAGCAGGAAGAAGGGGGTACCCCAACATTCACCCAGCGGTCGCTACGAGGAGGCGTCCAGGACATTAGCCAGTTGCACAACAGTAGCAATAGTGGGTAAACTGTCTGTCAGGATCTATCCACCACTAGCCTCACCGCACCATAGGCTCTCCCTATATATATATATATATATATATATATATATATATATATATATATATATATATATATATATATATATATATATATATATATATAATGCATTAATACTGCAACTGGTAACTGCAAGAGGACGTAACAAATACTGACAATGCTCCGGAAGCGACTTACAACGCCCAATAACCCGGTGCGACAAGAGAGTTCCCGTTCTTACCCGGTGTGAAAGCAGTTTTTGCAGCAGCAGTGGGAGTCTCGGAGACTACCCTTATTGGCGTGACTGCATAGCTGCGGGAAGTCTTGACCGATGTTACGCGTTATGATACCGTATGTGCGCAGGAATTCACCCTAACGCTCTGGATATGTTGGACCTCGTAAACCCCCCAGCGAGACACCGTGGACAAGTCTCGACACACTGTTGTAAGTGTGGTCGCACAGAAGCTGTGAATGGCATCACAAATATCTGCTCGGTTAGGACACGGAAGGAGCGGCGAATGAACTAAGTCATACGTAACTCTGCACCAGCAGCTTCCTTCTAACAATGGCGATGCCACATGCAGCTGCTGTGATAACTCACTGACAGAAATTGAGAACAGCAAAGGCCATAAATCGGTGACCGCTGGAACGGCCCTGAAAACACCTTGTCGAAGCAAAAGGGAAAGTTTTACAAACCGGCAAGATTACGTTTGTTATGGCCAAACGGCTAGGATGGTCGCTGAAACATGCACACCTAGAAACGGCACGAATGGTAATAGGAGCCATAAGCTGTGCAGTCCCAGGCGAAATGCTCACTCCCTTGTAGGTGAAGTTATGCGCACTCACGCTTACGCGGCGAATCACTAAGCAGCTGGGATGTAAGGGGACGTCACAAATGCAGTGCGACCGCAACGAAAACATGTAGTACCCATAGGACTTCAAGCGTACTTCTTACCTTTACGATACATGCATGTGATGCTGGTGCTTAGCGAACCACCACGGTTCTTCAGGTTGGTTAGCGGATGAAGTTGTAATAAAGGAACTTGGGAGAGAATGCGTATCACCACAAATCGGCATAGTTGCGGGTACTTTTGATGTCCATAGATACCTGACCACTCCCATCACGTGTGATCCCGATGGTGAGATACGCATACGTGCCATAACCGTCACGCAGGGGAGGCACCGCATGTGGTAATAGTGCGTGTACCTAACGATCAATCGGCAACACGCTTGGTAAAAAAAGGAACAAAAGAGGGAAACAAGAAAATTGGCAAGTGAAATGCTTCTGGCTGATGATACCAAAGGCCGCAGTCGAAGCACATGACCCAGTCAACTATCTGTCCATTCTGTGACTCGTAGTCTGCTCGGAGGCACAAAGCGCACTTGTCATTGTCGCAATTTGCTGGGTTTTGCATGGCAACGACACTTTCTTGGAGGCTTATGCACCCTGGCGGTAATCGTGAGCAAATGTCTACAACGAAGTGGGTTGCCTTCTTCCTCCTGACCGACTGACACATCTGGAATGAGCACTAGGCGTTGCTTACGTCTTCCTCCTTCCCTGGGACTTCTATCGCCAAATGAACGAGCTCCGCCACAGTAGAAGCTCGGGCACTGTTGTGCTGTCTGGGGATCTGAACACTCAAGTTGGCAAATTATCCACTGACGAACTGCATCTGGGCGGCCAACCTTGTGTAGGCTCTCGTAATGATAACAGTGAGCGGTTACTTCATTTGTGTGAAGATGCTCGCTTATTTCTTGCGAGCACTAATTTTCGACACAGCACCGGCCGGAGGGTGACTTGGCGCCCACCAGCCTCGAACCAGCTATGCACGCAAATCGATCACATTGCGACCAGTTACCGATGGAGAGGCTGCGTTCAGAACTGTCGCTCGATTTGGAGCACGGGTGTGGACACCGGCCATGCACTTGTATGTGCTGACATGCGGATGCGTTTTGGTGGACGCCCAAGACGACGTTGTGAGCGCATTGACACCAGCCAACTGGCAAAACCGGCTGTTCAGAATGTTTATCAAAGTACCCTGTCATGCGAGTTGAGTAAGCGCTCACTGGATGCAGTTGAAGGTCACTGGTTTCCTATACACCAGTCCTAACTAGCAGTAGGTAAATCCTCATGTGGTATGTCTAATCGCCAACATGGACATTGGGTCTCTTCGCAGTCTCTGGAACTTATCGATGCTCGTCGGCATATTCCGGCTGGAAGCGAACACAATGAAACTGGCAAAGAGCTCCGAGCAAAAGTCTGTGCTGGCCTGAAGAGAGACCGCGAATCCTGGTGGTCTCATCGTACATCAGAGATGGAAATGGCGGCTGCCTTCGGGAACCATCGTAAGTTATTCCGTCTGATACGGGAAACGGGCAGCAAGAGACCTGGTGTTAGTGAAACAATTTGTGACGAGAGTGGACAGCCTATCCAAAACTTGTCAAAACGCTTGGAGCGTTGGGCTAAGCACTTTGAAAGACAAATTAATCGGTCGGAATTGTTAGGTTTCTCGCCTGCCACGATTGGGAAATTCTGGTTGTGCCGTGAAGCGTGTCTCGCGAAACTACTAATGTGCCTTATAATTATCACTATTGTTATTATCATTACGTTCTGTTCATGTTACGCATGCCAGCTCACAGGCTCCTGCGACTCTGGCTGGCGTCGTGACCGCGGTCAGGGTGGAAGAGGCGGAGAGGGGCCAAACAGTCAATTGATCAATAGGTATGAAGTTCACACTTCCAATTTGTCCTCAGTTGGTGCATTCCGACCTCCCGCGACGTAAAGCTGACCTCCATTTCTTCGTCCATTTCCCTCCCGATTAACCTTTCTCTCCATCCACCATCTTAATCCTGATGCACAGTAAAAAGCAGGGCGCCATATCCGTCTTCTTTCATTTTGTTGCTTTTACTCTTTTTTTTCTTCCTAACAGTATTGTATTGTGGCACAGTAGTTGGGACATTACTAATCTCCAGCTCACCTGCTTCGGAATGATGATTGATATCTTTGCTAAAGTGGTTGCGCCGTGTGGCCTGCTACTGTCTTGTATGCAGATGCTCACTCCTTATCACACTTTGATCGTTTAAATTCACCCTTTTGTATCTGCTCCAGTTAATACGTTGTCTACCCGCCTAATTCGCACACTGTCCGCTTTACCACTTTTATCCTAATTTGAAAAAATGTTCTCTGTTTCAGCTATTTCGATGTACTAGATGCATATGCAAAGAATGACCACATTGTTCTACCTATATTTACTCGAAGGTATTCCTTACGGAATTCAATCCCGCTTTTTGCCTCTCATCTTGCGAAGCAGTGGTCTATCTCTTACTTCTTTGGGTTTATCGAAATTACTATATGTACCGTGGCTGCTGAAGAGTTTCTATGCTCCTTTGGTTGACACTTTTCTCACCAAGCGTTTCTGGCTAATTGGTAGTTTATTCGGATTGTTTTTGGTCACTTTAGCCTTGGCGTTTTCACACTACATAGTCCTTCATCTACCTTCTACATCTTTTGTTCCTTCCATTTGGCCTCTGGCAACTTGTCTACTTCTTTATAATTTCTTTGCGGCAACTCAGGACATTGCGGTGGATGGCATTGCCCTTCATATCCTTCCCGCTGACAAACTTGCCCTCGGAAATGCCATTCAAGTCGTTGGATACAAAACTGGTGCAATCTTCGGTGGTGGATTGTTGATCTCGCTTGTATCTTGGTTTTCTGTAACTAAGCTATTTTTCATTATTTCTTGTGTTTATTTTGCTGGAATACTTCTATGCCTTATAACACCTGATCTGGACTGCGTTGACCCAGGAGTGACACGTTTACGTCCTGCGTAAGTGCCTTTTCTTTGTCATACGCCATCTCATGTCAGCGGTTGTTTTGTTTAATGCCTATTTGATGCTATCTACTGAGTAGCAAAAAGTCTTGAAACAACCGCAGTGTGCGTCATCTGGCTCTCAGCCTTAAATCTTAGACGTGCCGGTCGCAAACACTATTGGGCAGAGGCTTCATCTCCCGTCTTTACATCAACGATTGTCCCCCTAGAGCCTTAGACCACCTCAACTCAGATGAGCTATTTTTAGCCCTCTACCAACTTCTTACCTTGCATACATAGCACTTTTCCAAGTCAACACAACTTATATAGTTTTATTTCTGGTCTGAAAAACATACCTGATTATCGCCACTTAATCTCTTGTGGGCACCTTATCACTTTGATGCCTCCCGATACCAGCAACGCTCTGCACTCAACTATGGTCATAGAGTTGGCGTAGTCTCAAGTCATCAAATCGGTGAGGCTAATTCCCGTCCCATCGGAAAATATGGATCTCAGTGAGACCCTGGGTACATGGCTTTCAGGACCGAAGGGGATCTTTTTCGTTCGCCAATGGTATCACATCTGCATAACAGTAATGCGTAAGCTAGTTTAGGCAATCAATTACTCGTGTCTGGTAGCAGCTGCTAAGGAATATGAACTGCTTAATTATTATCAGCTAGCAATTGACTTGTAGTCTTGCAACAGCGTTTCGTATTTCGAAGGTGCGAGGCACGTGCAAAACTATGGGACTATTTCAAAGAGTTTGTCGGGACGTGACTGTACTACTTCGCTATTGTCAAACAGCAATAGGGCATTTTCCGCATATTCCCGTTTTCCCCTCTTGGTCGCTTTAATACTCTCATCACGAGGTTCTACAATGATACTGAGTAGAGATAAGAAAATGGAATTACCCTGAAAATTTTTGCAGGTTACCAATTATGTCCACCAATTTCGCGTAAATCACGCTACGTACTGTGTTCCTGTTCTGTCGAAACTCCTTCTGCGCTTCTATCATTGGAGAATCTCGTGTGCAATACACTGGGAAGCATACGCGCCTTACCGCACATAACATAATGTAGCTTCCCAACCCAATCACCAGTCTTCCTTGTCGAGCGAAACGCCGGTGGTGGTTTTGTCTAATGAAGCCATTATAAATTTAATGAACAATGAATTTATACGGGTTAAGAAGCGTTGCTTTACAAGTCCCGTTGGATAGTTGGTGGGGATATCAACATAACAATAATGATGATAAGGATAGTAAAATAGCTACTACTTTAAGTGTGAAAATAAGGACTTATCGTTAGCTTCGCTGTAGTCTTGCGATCCTCTTAGATTCACAGCACCCACAGTTAATAACAAATAATTCCATGGTAAACTCCAGGTGTAGGATGGAGACGTAGTGTTAAGTAACAAAGTGTAAGTGGATGAGTGCTTCGTCCAACCGTATTTTAACTACTGTTAATGTCGGTGCAGAGACGACCGATTCTATCAGAGCATTCCACGGGTGACAGACACGAATGGAAAAGAAATTTCTGTGGCACTCCAGACGACTGTATTGTTCTGCGAGTTTTAATGAGTGGCCCCTCAGGTTTGTATTGCTGCTGAGTTGCAGTAAAGGGCGGCACACATGATGTGGGTCTCGCAGAATCAAGTATGCCATAATCAGGTCGCCTCGTAGTCTACGATAGGCTTCCACTGAACAGTCCCAGTCGTTGCAGCCTCTCCTGGTAGGAAAGATTGCGCATTCCGATTACTTTCTTAGATGCCCGGCGTTGTGGCTGCTCCAGCGCATTAAGGTCGTGTTTCAGCCATGGATGCCAGGCTTGAATTGCATATTCGACATGGGGGGCGAACATATGCACTGAGCATTTGTCGAAATATGGAGCTGTTTATTTGTCCAAACGCCCGCCTCAACAGCCCGACGTGCCGGTTCCCGGTTTTCGAAGCCTTTTCGGATTGCCTGGAGCAACCCAAGTCATCTTGAACCAGGACACCCAAGTCACGTTCGAGAGTTGATTGTTGTAGTATATTCGTTCCGAGTCGGTATGAGTAGCTGCACTGATGTCGGATGGAAAGCACCTTGCATTTACTGACGTTGAAATGCAATAAGTTTTGGGTCGACCATTGATACACCAAATCTAAATCACTCTGAAGCACATGTTGGTCGGCGTTCGCCTGGATCCTGCGCCAGATCTTGATATCGTCGGCAAACATTAGGAAGTTTGAAGCGATTCCCTGTGCAAGGTCATTAATAAACACCAAAAACAAACGTGGACCTAGAACTGAGCCTTGCGGCACACCACACTCGACTTATATGGGGTCCGATAAAGAGCTCCGAACACTGACCACTAATTGCCGTTCAAGTAGAAATTTGGCGATCCAGCTTAAAAGAGGGCCTCCGATCCCGTAATGCTGCAGCTTGGATAGTAGTATCCGATGGTCTAGACGATCGAAAGCCTTGGAAAAATCCAGGTAGATCACATCAACACCTCCAGCGTCAGCTGCCTCGGTCTAACTACTGCGTGCAATTAGTAAATTCGTTGTACATGACCGCTGTCGACGGAAACCGTGCTGTTCAGGAGTGATGAGGTTGCAGTTTTCCAGATAGCACACCAGTGCATCGGCAACTATGGATTCCATGACCTTGGAGAGTATAGGAAGAAGGGATACTGGGCGGTAGTTGGAGGGATCAGTTCTGCTTCCACCTTTGTGAATCGGAATTATTATTCCAAGCTTCCACATGTCGGGAACTTGGTTCTGGTCTAAGCAGCGCTGGAAAACCTGAGCTAGAGGTCCTGCCAGTTGGCTTGCTGCTTCTCCCAATGCCTCTGGACCAATGGTGTCGACACCCGGCGAGCTGTGTTTGCGTAGAGAAGTCAGCTTTTGCAATACAGCCTCTGCGGTAAAAGTGATGTGGGTTAGTCCTGGTGAGCAGAATACAAAGCTTGGTAGGTCGCTTGGTGGCAAGACTCTTTGAAACGTGGGGCGTATTGCATCTGCCGCACGTTTGCAGCTTCCATAGCCGTTCTTGTTGGGCCATCACCGTCTTGAGTGGAGGAAATCCTTGCCTCACCTTTCGTAGGTTATTAACGTGCTTGTACAGCAGTTTGTGGTTAGCACTGAAGGTTTTTGCGATGTTCTGCTGATAGGCGGCTTTGTCTTCTCTTAACAGTTTAGTGCAGTGCTTACGTTGGGCTACGTAGTTGTCCCAAGTTTCTGGTGCTGGAGCTTCTCTGTATACTCGCCATGCTGCGTTGCGTACTGTCATCCATTTTCGAGTTCTGCTCCTAACGAAAGAAACTGATTTTCACTTATTGCAAGCTTTTATCTCTGAAGCCTGTGCAATCAGCTGACTAAATGTGTTGACGAACTCGAGCCAGGCGACTTCCGGGGGTTCTTCTTCGAGGAAAGACCAAGTTGTGGCGCTGACAAGCTGGGCGAGTCGATCGTACCTTGTGATGGTTCGCACAGTCTCATCGTTATCATTCAGATATTCTGCATAGCAGACGAAGTTGAAACTGATGACTGCGTGATCACTGCGATCCAGCGGGCAGTCTAAAACCAACGCATCAATCATATGCTCCTCGTTGGTAAGCACAAGATCCAGCACAGATGGCCTGTTACCAGTTCTGAACCGAGTGGGCAAAGTGATGTGATTGTAAAGATGAACAGTAGTTACTAGATCTTGTAGATCGGTTTTGAATTGTTCTCCGATCGTGGCAGGGGCTTCTAAACAATGTACGTTGAAATCACCCATGATAAGAATGTGAGTGTACTTTTGTTGTAAACTTCACCTTAAAGCAGCCGCTAGGTGGTAGTCGGTTTCGGGTGTTAAGGGCGCGGTACACCAAGACAATAAGGCAAGCGTCCCTGCCTTTTAACTGCAATCGGCACCAAAGAGAGTCGGGGAACTGCGAGTCTGATTCCTCCACGGCTTCGCACTGTAAATCGTTTCGGTAATACAGGATTACCCCTCCTCCTTTTGTGAGTCTGTCGTTCCGGATCAGCGACATGCCGGGTAGCGAAACTTCAGCGTTCGTCATTCCCGTGTGCAACCATGTCTCGGTGATACCAATGACATCATACGTCCCGGAAGCTTGGCGATCTTTCAGTTCAGCCAGTTTGTTAGAAAGACCCTGAGCATTTGTATACAAGCAGGCCAGTTTCTCGGTCTCTAGGAGCCCACAGTGGGGTGGACCGGTCACGTGTGGGAGAATGCCGATCGATGGGGTGTCGGTAGTTACTCGTTTATTTTGATGGGTCAATGATTCCTCGTTTGCAACTTGATTCGGCCAAGGTGCGTCCCAATCTTCGTTTAGACCTACGTCAGTCAATTAAAGCAGCAGTCAAGTTACGCTTTTGTACATTCGTCGGTATGCTTGCTGCTTCAGTTGCTTTAATATTTGAGCTGTGCAAAGTGTTTGCGACCTTTAACCGAATTTCGGAAGGAAGATGTTTCCGATTTCTCCGCCATCGATCCAAAACATCCTTTGCTTGTTGCTCTGACTGAACCACAAGTTTTATGATTCTAGGGCCGCATCCTCTATAATTTGGTGAGAGAGGTATCCTGTTGAGCAATAGTGTCACAACATTATCCACAGAAAGTGTTTCACGAATGAACCGCCACTGTTCTAAATCGTGCTTTCCGGTCTCTTGAACATCGTTAGAAGGATGTTCTGGCACGCCATGTATAAAGCTTGTGTTTAGGCGGTCTTGCTTGCTGTGCCCCTCTTCGGTGTTTCGTTTTGGTTGTCGCGCGCTCCAAGGGACATCAGGATAGATACGTATCCCACAGGATCCGTGTTTTAGCGCGCTTGCGGAGAGCAAAACGTTTTCTACGTCGGTGGAGGATTTTAGAGTTACTCGAATAAGTCTGGGTTCGCCATAGTGTGTCGAGTTCGGATGACGAGTAATTCGTAACAAGTTTATGGGCTTGGCTTTGATACTCATCTGCATACACAATGAGTTCCATTGGTCTTGGTCGTCTGCTAACTTATCCCGCAATGTGATGGCGGTAGATTCACGGACATTTGAGCATACAACAGTCCGGGAAGTGTTGTTGGATCCCTTTTTCGTCGATCTACTAGGTATGGTACTCATTTGTCCTAACTTGTTGACAAGTGATTGTTTGTTGTTTTTCTCTCCATTTGCGTTAACCGTGTTTACAATGGAAGAGGACGCAACGGCGGCCTCTCGGTGGACCCTTGCAGCAATCTCTGCATATGTAACCGATGTTCTGGGAGACTTAGTCTCGACAACAGATATTTGAGCTACAGGTATCAAGGGTTGGTGTTTGGCTGCTTCATCCTTGTTAATGCTAGATGTCAGGTCTAGAGGAATTTGCTTAACCAGACGTTTTGAATGTTGCCTGATTTTCGTTGCCGTGAGTACTGTTTGATTCTCGTAGGTACAATCTGTTTTCGCCCGGCGTTCTACCAAAGTTGGAGAAGACAACGGAGATGGAAAGGTGGCTGAGTGCGGTTCAGGGGAAGTGGATTGTTCAGCATTCCATTGCTTAGAAACCGCTACGCTTCTGTGGTGCATACTCGCTTCTATTGAAGTAATCTTATTGTTTATCCTCTGCTTCTGTGATTAACCGGTCGCATTTCTCAGCTAGGATAAGCAAGCACTTAACGAGGGGGATGGTGGAACACGCAGTACAGAACCAAAATGCATCTTGGGAGCTATTTTGCTTCCGTAACTGTTGTTGGGACACATTTGCACATTTCGTATGGTACCATTCCAAACAGTGCGAACAAGCCAGACCGACTTTTACTACTCGATGACATTTTCCTAACCCGCAAATGCCTTTCGCTTGGAGTCTGTTCGGTTTCGCCTTTCTGCCATTCAATTTGGTGTCGTTACCTGACCCAGTGGGTTGGTTAGCGTTCTGTACTTTTACAGCTTTGAGAGCGGCGCACATCGGTCAGGCGAGCGTGGTGGTTGCAATGTCAAATGAGCGGTCGGCGTGGTCGCGCGGTCCGTGTGATGCGTAATGCAGCCGCACTGGCTGACAAGGTCACAAGGAATGGCGAGTGACTGGAACCTGAACAGAGCGCTGAACACAGATTGACAGATCACTGATTCAGAAGTAAGCAAGTGCGCGAAGAATATTCTTTTCGATAATTCTCATCAGGCGAGTACAATTATGAAGCAAAACGTTTGGAGAGAATAAAGCCCGTAGAGGCCTGTACAGAGAGCAATCAATTCATTAACTGGGCAATATGAAAACTAAATCAATGATTTGATCACTGATTATTTCACAGCTGTGTTGAGAAACACTGGATCGGAATAAGCTTAGGCTTTTCGGCCTGCCTCTAGAATTCTGTATCGAATGGTGTCGCATAGAAAGGCAATCGGTTCAATATGTTTGAATTAAACGCTTGCGCTTAATCACAGTGAAAACGGTTAGTGATGGCACAGCCCCTAATCGTAGATATTTCCACGTATGATGGATCACTGTGTAGAGCTGGTAAATCCGGTTCGAATGAGCATACAGTGACAACGCTGCGAGAAGATGGAGAGAGGATAGAGGGGAATAATCCAAATGAGCCAGGAGCACACACGGCACGCGTGC
>OX104064.1:165468397-165492380 GCA_944474145.2 Dicrocoelium dendriticum | reverse complement strand
GCACTGAACCGAAACCCATCGGCCGATTGGTTTTTGATCGTCAAGACACAGCATGGGGAACCAATTGTAGCAAATGCCATGGACGAATTACGACCGAACGATGGGAGGCGAAACGCCCAGGATCAAAGGACACTGGCCAATGGAGACAAATGCAGGAAAGTGTAGTAGCCGAATAGAAACGGGCGCAGAAAATGGTCATATCTGAAATAAAAAGAAAGCAATTCTCGCCAATAAAGATTTTCGTGTCGCCGCCACCAGTTGTTCTTTCTGCCGGAGGGCCGCACGTTTTACAGTGATATGCTAGAAGTCGTTCAGGAATTCAAATACCTGGGCAGCTATATTAGCACCCGTGGAATTGAAGATGAGGTTACGAACCGTATAGCAAAAGCTCGAGGTGCTTTTGCTAATCTCCTCCACCTGTGGCGCAGATTCAACGTTACTCTCACCCTGATGGGCAGACTTTATAACGCAGCCGTCCGTCCAACTCTCCTATATGGTTGTGAAACCTGGCCCATCAAGTCGACAGACATAAAGTGGCTCGTCATATTCGATCATCGCTGCCTTCGCAACTTAGCTCATGTCTGGTGGGAGCACCGCGTGAGCAATGAGCGTGTTCGACGTCGCGTATTTGGTGCAGGAAGAGCGAGTGAACTGCTCAGCACCATTATATCACGCACCAGGCTCGGATGGTTGGGCCACGTGTTGCGCATGCCAGCACACCGACTTCCGCGACGTGCATTGTGTGCGCGTTGTGGGTACGGTTGGAAGAGGAGGAGGGGAGGCCAAGCGATGACTTGGTCGAGAGAGATGAAAAGCCTCACTTCGAAGTTGGCGTCGGTTGGTGCATCCCGACTACCTGGCTGAGGTCCTAAGGACGGTGAACACGTTTGGTTGAACACACTTGCTGATATGGCTTGGAGCCGGCCCCAATGGCGTTTGTGTTGTGAGTTTCTTTGTCCATCCCCCCTCCTGCTTAGCATCCCCTCCAATCACGATCTCACTCGTTAGGCATAATATGACTCTTTTTACGGCACGATAGCCAGTTGTTAGCTCTCCGGAACGATGTCCATCCGTTACTGGGGACTCAGCCGGCGTGCCACTGTTTGTTTTCCTTTTCTTGTCTTTTGTATTGCGGCACAATAGCTGAGGTGTTTTCCACCTGCAGCTATCGTGTATAATGATGATGAGGATGAGCTATAGAATTTGCCCCTGGTGCTTGGGCACCGGCAACGGAGGCGTATTGATCACGCCTACAGCCGGTATGTTTACGTGTGCCAGTATATCATGCTTCACAGAGTTGTTTTTATGTACTATTGACTGAGCCAGGATAGAGTCGCCGTAATAGGTGAAACTAGACTATTTCCTAGTTTCGGATTTGAGCTGTTCGTGTATCTAGCTGCATGATTTTATCCCTACCTCTGGTTCGGCTACTATGTTTAGGTGTAGAGCCTTGGGTGGCCGAGCTTTTTTGTGGTTGAATCCGAAGGATAGCATTTACTAAGCCTAGATTACTAGTCCATCGCCAATAGGTTATCGCACTTCGGTGCCAAAATGGCTCTGAATGTAATAAGTGGGTCGGGCATACAACCATGTAAAACCATAAACGGCTTTTGTGCGTTCGTAAGAAATAAGAGTAATCGAACTAGTTGGGAATATTCGGGATTGAGATACGCTTGGCGCAGACGCAGAGCTAGCGTCAGCGTGGAAGCAATAACGCACAGCGAGCGCATGTGGAAATCGTGTTAACGAATCCGAACTTGCACGAACTAGTACGGTACGTTAAAACCAGTACAATAAAATATCGCTCAAGAATGATCACCACATCCGTCACAGTTTAAATGAAGTGCTAGGCCACTGTATTTATGGCGTTCCTAGTTCTTCAGTCGTTCGGAGTCTCGTGCATGTTCCGGCGGACTTTCCCGGACTTCTTTGTATACAGTGGTCATTTCTCCGAGCGGTCGCAAAAGGTGTCCTCCTGTGTTACTCGCCTTTATAGCTGCGAATTTATTCTCACAGAGACCTACGTGTTATCATTCGATTTGGCTCCGCGGGCTCCTCCTACCTCTGTTCATCTTTTGAATGTCATTCGCGGATCACCAGCAAACTGAGGTTTTGCAATTTCGAAGTCAACCGCGTTTGAACCTTATCGGAGAATTTATTTTTCCTCTCGTCGCACTAGAACCCCTGTGGTCTTATTTTCAAAATGTTATTGAGAGTCACCCCATCATCTTACTACCACTCTTTCAAGTCCCTGTACAAAGCGATAGTTGTCAATTTGGTCCGCCCTTGGAACACCCACTGTTGTCGTTAGACAGTATTTCCCAAGACATCTTGCTTTGCCTCAATCCGACGGTGTATCGCTGCCTATCCAGGTACCGGCTGGATCGATAGCACGCTCGTCACCTATCTACACTAAGGAACGTGTGGCTGATCTGGACGAGACACGTCTGACCCCTCTGACCTCAAACCAGCGCTGGTGGCCACGCAACGAGAAGTGAAGCGCAGTCAAATACGGTGCGTCAATATCTCTACCCACTTACTACCTCTTAAAACAGTATGTCTACTGTGAACATGTCTCGTATGAAGAGCAAATGCGAAGCATGTGCTAAACTGATAAAAAATGGTCTGGTGTGTATCATATGTTTGAAATCCTATCACAATACCTGCCTTGGGATGAGGTTGATAAAAACAAAACGGTACACTAACACGGCAGAGTCGTTTTGGTTCTGCCAAGTATGCAATCCTATCCCACTTGTTAGCTGTCTAGCTGGGCTACTGAAGAGGTATGAAAGCCTAACAGAAACGGTCGAGCAACTGGTGAGCGCCAGAGTTACACCCATGGGAGGAAACGGACCTGCACTTGTGAGTGAAAATAACACCCCGAATTCCCTAGTCAGGCGGAAGAAGCGAGTCAGGTGTCCCAACCTTACCCCAACGACTCAGTCTCCAGCAGTATCAACTCCATTCTCTCTCTTATAAGTGAAAACGTTGCCTGCAACGCGCCTGCCTCAACTTCTGTACAGTGTGTTGCACCTAGTAGTCTGTTCACTACACTCGAGACTGTAAGCTACAGTCAAGCAGCGATAGTGAACCACCCGGCAAAGTACGCATCGGTTGCCGCCAAGCAAAGACCGGAAAGAGCACCGGTAACCTTTGTGCCCGGACTAGAGAAAAGTAAAGTGTAGCAGCACGGATGGTCCCCATCAGTGCCGTTCACATATTCAACAAAAACACCGGATACTAAGCCTCCAAATCCAAAACCAGTAGCCACCAGGCGCAACCATGGTGCCTTAAACCTTGTGTGCACAAATGTCCCCGAATCCAAATCCAATACAATTAAGGGTAGGTTGACGGGCGATCGAAATCAATGGGGTTCCATCTGTACGTCGATCGATGTCCATGCTAATCCCACGACATCAAAAAGAACCTCGTGTCACCCAAACGCGTTACACTACGGTGAACCCCGGTTACTTCGGGTAACACCTAACTCAGCGGACGAGACTGAGGCCGTTCTGCTGTCTGCGAATCGTCTCCGCAACGGCTCAAGTGGAGTGCGCATACTACCCGAAATCCCGTGGAAAGAACGTTCAGCGGATCCAGCTAACAAAGATAGGTACAGAATAAGTCAAGGTAAGGAAACAGTGATGCATACGGTGTTCCTGAGCTTGCCGATTCCTCTTCCGGCGATGCTCAGATGCACGACCGCGAGCAATGGCACTACATCCGGGAGGCTCTTTCTCTCGAAAATGTGGTGGCCACCTCGCCGACAAGGATCCCCATTTCACCAGTATATAAGGGGTGCGGTCGCAGGCTGTTAAAACTTGTGTTGCAATCAGAACTAACGGCACAAAACTTTCTACAGAACTGAAATAAATTCCGTAGCAGATTGTCAACAGAAATTCGTCTGAAATCAGCGAGAACACCAGCACCTTCTAACGACAATTCAGTGGAGGCACAACTCTTAATGAAAACGCCAACTGCAGGACCCGACTCGGAGACTGTTTCAACAGTAACTATAATATCCGGAGGGACACAGCAGAGCACGAGCGAACACCGGGATCCGGGGCATCTGATACCTTATACCAAACTCCTCTCGAGAGTCTGCAACCCATCCAAAAAACGATTAGTCGCCGACCCTTTATTGGTCGGCGTAAACTCAGTTGCTTCATCCATCTAATCTAACACACTTTTGGTCCCCGAGAAGCTCTCCTGCATATACACAAATGCCCAAGGTCTACTCAGCAAATTAACTGAATTAAGACTTCGACGCGCGTCAGCAGCTTAGGACCTCATCGCTGTCAACGAAAAGTGGTTGCGCTGTGAGATGTTGAAATCGTGCTAACAGGCATGCCCGTTGTCCGGAAGGATCGAGCCAGCAAAAGTGGTGTGGTAGCCCTCTACTTTCGTAACAACCTGCAATGCGAACCCATAAACAATTCGCAAACCGACGTACCTGACTCCATTTGGTGTAGTTTCCGACTGAATACTGAATACTGGTTACAAGCAGCGAGTAGAGCTTGCTCTGTGTAGCTGCATCGGTCGTCACTCATGGACAAATACCCGTTATACTGTGTTCCGCTCGATATATTTTTCGTCGGCAAAGTTTTTGTCCAGGAAATCCTTAAATTCCGACACTGGCTTTGCTTCAACTACGTGCTGTGGCAGGTCGTTCCATACGTTCACCACTCTGCGTTCCAAACAGAGTTGGTGATTGACCCATTTCAAATCCGGTACGACAAGCTTATGCCGGTGTCCTCCTGTGCTGCTTGGTTTGCACAAATGAAGTAGTGGTCTCAACATAGGCTGATCACCCAGATGTAATATCCCGTGAGTCATGATGAGGTCAACCCTTGTTGGAAGATAAGCTAGGGTGTACAACCCTAGTTTCTTATACCGGTCTTCGTACGGCATGCCACGTAAGTTGGGGATCAGCCTGGCGGCTACATGCTGCACTCGCTCAATCTTTTCTACCTCGCCCCGGGTGATGGGACAATACGCGGGAGAGCCATACTCTAGCATTGGTCGTATTATTGAGACGAAGATGCGAGTGGCAATCTCTTCGGACCAAGTGCTGAAGCTGCGCCTGAGCGCCCAAAGCATACGAAGACTGTTTTGGTAAATCCTATTCGTATTATCCATGGATTTTAGGTCTCTGCGTGAGAGTACACCGAGGTCGCGCACGAAAGCCGAGGGATGCAAAGGTTGACCAACCACCCTGTATGTTCGACTGTGCTCACACTTACCCAGCCTCATGAAGTGCGATTTGACCAGGCTGATTGGAAGGTTGACCTCTGCAGACCACGTGGAGTGGCGGTCGAGGTCCTGCTGAAGCAAATCACAATCATTGGGTGTTCGGATTACTCTCCACACCTTCAAGTCATCTGCGAACAACGCACAAGGTGATTGGAGTAGCTGAGGCACATCGTTTACATGGATCAGAAACGAAATCGGCCCCAGTACAGTACCTTGGGGCACGCCGCTGCTCGATGATACCAGCCGGTTAAATGGTTGTCAAGCTGGACCCTCCACTTTCGATCAACAAGGAAATTCTTGATCCAGTAATGCAGTGAACCACCAACACCGCACATCCTCAGCCTGTCGAAAAGCACTGCATGATTTACCTTATCAAAAGCCTTACTGAAGTCAATGCAAATGACGTCGACTGATTTACCTTGCTTCAACGCTTGTGACCATTCGTGCCTCGTCAACAGTAGGGTGGTGATGCACGAGCGACCTTTCACGAAACCATGCTGTGCGGGCGTTAAGAGGCTTTTCGACTCGAGAAGCTGCAGAAGGCTCTTCTTCACGATCTCCTCGAGCGTCTTTGCCGAAATAGCGGTCAGACAGATCGGCCGGTAGTTATCCACTTTGCTTGGGTTACCACCTTTCGGGATTGGATTTACGACTGAGCATTTCCAGTCGCCCGGTACTAGTCCAGTGGATAGTGACCTGTTGAACAGATCAGTTACCGAAGGCGCAATGTTGGCCGATAGGGACTTGAGACTCAGTGTGTGGATTCCATCTGGTCCACCAGTCTTCCTCCCATCAAGATTTGCTAGAAGCTTGCGTACATCTTCAATATTGCAGTCTAGGCTGTCAAGTTCAACGGAAGCGGTACTCGTCGAACTCGTTATATACACCTGGTCACTTGCAACTACAGAAGCGAAGTGTGCCGCCAATGCGGACGCACTATCTATACTCGAGGTCAAGGACATTGGCTGCAGACCTCAGGCGCCGCTTCACATATGTGAAGATTCTCTAGGGAGCAGTTTTTGCGGCGGCTGCAAGTTGCTCTTCTACGCTTCTGCGTTTTCTTATTTTCTCGTTCTTGCAACGATTTCGCTGTACCTTGTACGTCTTGTAGTCCTCATCAGAGCCAGATAACACGAATTTGTTCCATAGTCTGCGTCGTCGTTGGGCCAGTTTGCTGTATTCTTTGTCGAACCTATGTGGTTTGACTGGCCCAACGTTCCAATATTTGAGGGGTACAAATCGGGAGCACAACGATTTCACTCCCACTTTAATGATAGTCCAATTGGTTTCAATAGACGAATCCTGTGGTAAAGACCAGTCTATCTGGCTCGCTGCTCGAATGAGGCCATTAAAGTTCGCCTTCCAATAGTTGAAGGCTGGCTCCAGTGGGGGAGAATACGGCGGCTGTAGTTCCAAGTTGGCTATGATCATTGAGTACTCCCTCTCTAATGATAGTCCAACGGGTTTCAATAGACGAATCCTATGGTAAAGACCAGTCTATCTGGTCTCGGCCTATTGGTTGTTGTTTACTGCCCACCATCGTCTACTCCTGAGATGGACTGCAACTTGGTGGCTGCGTTGAGGCAAGTGATAAACTGGAAGTACAGTCACATTCTAGTCACTGACGACTTCAACTTACATGCCCTCGAATCCCAGGCCACACCAGGCGAGCAATTCAAAGCAGACCTGCAAGATCTGGTTTTAGGCCCAGATTCAGGGGAACTAACACGCCATCCATATTGGACCGAATATTCACTAATGAAGAACTGATGGTCTAGAGAGAGTGACAACCGATACTCCTCTGGGCCGCAGCGATCATGCGACGCTAGTGTTTAATTACATATGCTACGCAGATTATCCTAAAGAGCATGCTGAGGAATATCATGTAACCAACTGTGACGACCTGTCCGAGCTCATTGATGCAACAAGCTGGTGGTTCTTAGCCGAATTGACCCCTTAGGTGGCCTGCGGAGAACTCGTCAACCTATTTAACAAGCTCGTGGCAAATACATCCGAAACCAAACTCTACCGGCCTAAAAGGATGAAGTCTTTCGTAAGGAGCAGGACACGTAAATGCATGGCATTAAGGGACTTGGCATGGCACACCTACATGGTCTCCCCGAACGACGATACCTGGGATATCTACACAATACAAAACAACCACTGTGTCAAACTCGTTCGGGAGGACAAACTGAAGAACCAACAAGGTCTAGTGGAAAAGTTTTGCTCCAAATCCCAAACTGCTATACAGACACGTAAACAATTTGCACACAGCATGCGGGTTAGCCCAAACCGCACAAGAGGCGGCCAACATCCTTGGACAACAATTTGGCCGTACTTTCTAAAGTGGGCAATCATCATACATCCTGCCTAATCAGCTAATACCGCCATCAGGGTTTCATCACATTTCGTTTACCTCCGCAGCTGTGCTGAAGAGGCTGAGGTCTCTGCGCGAGTTCAGCTCTCCGGATGCGAACGGCATTCGCCCGAAGGCGTTGAAAGTTACTGCCATGAGTTTGGCGGCGCTACTAGCAATTTTCTCCCAACAATGTCTGAACGAGATGCACGTCCCCAGGATGTGGAGGCACGGAATCATCACGCCTATCTACAAAAGTGGCAGCCGTGCTGACCCAACAAATTATCGCCAGATAAGACTACTTCCTGTGATCTCCAGGTTATAGAGTCGATTGTAGCTGAGATTTTGATAGGGTATCTGGAGAACAACAAAATTCTCGTCTCGGAGTAACAAGGATTTTGCCAAAATCACTCCTGTACCACAAATCTGTTGACTGCTCATGCAGGTTGGACGGACTCTGTGGGCGCTGGTACAGGAGTCGACGCGGCCTACTTGGATTTCTCAAAGGCATTCGACCGTCTAGACCATCGCATTCTAATCCACAAACTCCAGAAATATGGAATCGGCGATCCTGTTCTGGGCTGGATAGGAGACTTTCTCGCGCAACGTCACCTGAATGTGAGGGTTCGAAGCAACCCATCAGAATCCATCGAAGTTCAGTGCGGCGTACCTCAGGGCTGGGTACTTGGACCCCGCTTGTTCCTGTTTTTCATAAATGATCTTGCGAGCATGCTATCTTCTAACTGTTTACTATTTACTGATGATCTAAAGGTATAGCGTACTATAGCTGCAGGGGAGTATCACACAGTGCTACAGGAGGACTTGGACAAAGAGTACACATGGTCCATCGAGAACATGCTGCATTTCAACGTCACCAAGTGCATAGTTCTCAGCATACGGCACAAGAGTATGCACAAATACCGCCTAGGACCACAAATTCTACAGCGAACGTTTCATGAGTGCGCTCTCGGTGTGCTAGTTTAAGATGGCCTCTGTTGTTTGAGGTAGACTGATAAGGCATCTAAGAAAGCAAATCAGTACCTCGGCCTTCTTCGCAGAGCTTTCGGGAAGTTTAACGCTTCAGTCTTACCAAAAATGCTTAGTGGGTACGTGAGGCCGTACGCGGAATACGCTATTCAAACGTGGCAACCCTGGCTCAAACAAATCTCACCGTGTTCGATACTGCTCAATGTAGGGCAACGAAGAGCGTCAGAGGTTTGACCAGCCTCCCCTACTCACTCAGCCTGAAGACTCTCAAAATATACAGTAGATTTTACCGGCTTCTAAGGGGCGATCTCATAATGGTGTACAAGATCCTGCGAAACCCCAACCACCCATGCCATTTCCTTCTGATACTCAGTCAAAACACCCCACTAAGAGGTCATCAGTTTAAGCTGGTCAAGCAGTACAGCTGACTGGAATGTCGGCGAAACCTTTTATCCCTTTGAGTATCACAGCCTTGGAACGCTCTCCCGGAACATGTAGTTAATGCTCCCACCCTATCCCTTTAAAAAATGCCTTGACGAAACTCTGTCACATTTACACTACGTGCTATAGTTCATGACCACCAGACGCTGGCACTAATGCACAACAGACAGTGGACGGTGCCATAACCCTACTCGAGAATGAGTCACTTCAAACCCTCTGCACACAATTTGATAAACGCTACTTCTGTAGAAACTAGATTTCTGTATTCCGTCGACCCGAGACAGTTGCCCACGAATAAGCGTTCTCCTTGCTATTTTTTTATTTTCTTCTCGATTATTACGTGATCAATAACCACTCCCCTTATTACTTTGTGTGCGCACTTTCTCATTTCAACCTCCTTTTATACGGCAGTGCAGTTAAATCTGTAATCGCCCGAGCCGACCATTCCATTATTCCTTGATCTATGCTCCCTCTAATCACCCTACGGGACATGTCAAGCACCTGCTTTTATACCCGTTATAAACCATTGTTCATTGGTCATCGTGCTTTTCTAGAGTGCTCAGATGAAGAGGCATAAGGTACACACAAATTTCAGGTCTCTTAGGTGAGTTCCATAAAACTGATCATCGTGTCTACTGGGTACAGACTCACCAGATAGATCAATTATTCGACACATCCTGGAACCGAGATGACTGGGGATTATTCCACGCGATGGTCGGAGATCATTTCCATGGTGGTAAATAACTTTGACAGAGTCCAAGCACAACATATTCGTCCTGAGCACAAACCTCTTGCACAGCTTGGCAGGGCTGCCTCCGGCAGTCGAATGTGCTTCAGTACTGCACTGCATAATAAAGTTGTCAACTCCTCTGTCAATCTCTGGAAACTCTGTTGGACTGAGCGCAGTGATTACACTTTTCAGTATTAGAACAAAATTCTCAGCATCATCATTAGACTGTGGATGCCTTGGTGCAGTATACAGCTGACGGAAACACACTCATTTAACCCACTCATCCATATTTTAGCACTGAAGTGAGTTCCATTGTCTGTTGAAGCAGAAGTTATGAACTACACTTCTGACCATCGCGAAAAGGAATCATTTATGATCAGAGCATACTAGTTGTCCAGGAATGGACCACAGTAATCTACATGAACTTGTTGCCTTACCTCACATGTCATGGGTCACGACGTTCAGTTAGATGGTTTAGAATGAATCATATGTGAGCAGCTGGTGTTTACTTCTGGTCACCAACGTGTTAGTCAAGCCAAAGACTTCATATTTTCCACACCTAGATGAGCATAATACGAATGCTGTAACACAGCAGATCGCAGCGTAGGAGGCACAACATTGCGACCTTGGACATCCAGCATTCCATCGACTATCAAGGTCATCCACACCGTAGCGTGAGTTGCGTGCTCCTAGTTCACTTGGATTATTCCTCTCTCCATCGTCTCTCAGCGTTTTCACTGTACGCTTATTCTGAACGGATTTACCAGCCCTACACAATGATGCAGCATATATGGAATTATCTTCTACGATTAAAGTCCGTGCCATCACTAACCGCCTTCACTGTCATCCGTTATTGAGCGCAAGTGGATGACTCAATCACATTGAGCCGATTGCCTTTCTGTGTGACACCATTCGGTACAGAATTCTCGAGGCAGGCCAAAAAGCTTAAGCTTATTCCAGTCCGGCGTTTCGCAACACAGCTGTGAAAGAAGTTGTGATCTCTCAGTCTGTATTCAGCGCTGTGTTCATATTCAGTTAGCGGGTTCCAGTCACTCGCCATTCCTTGTGAACTTGTCATCCAGTGCGCCTGCATAACCCACCACAGGGACCACGCGACCACACCGACAGCTCATTTGACCTTACGACCACAACGCTCGCCTGACCGATGTGCGCCGCTCTCAAAGCCGGAAAAGTACAGCACGCTAACCAACCCACTGGGTCAGGTAACGACACCGCGTTAAATGGCAGAAATGCAAATCGGAAAAACTCCCAAGCAAAAGGCATTTGCGGGTTAGGAGAATGTCATGGATGAATTAAAATAGGTCTGGCTTTCTCACACTGTTTAGAATGGTATCATCCAAAACGTGCAAACGTGCCCCAACAACAGGTCCGAGAGCGAAATAGCTCACAAGATGTGCTTGGGTTCTGTACTGCGTGCTCGACCACCACAATCGTTAGGTGTATGCTTATCCTAGTCCAAATGTGCGACCAGTTAACCGCAGAAGCTGAGCAGAGGATAAACGAAAAGATTACTTCAATGGAAGTGAGGATGCACCACTGAAGCGTAGCGGCATCTAAGCAATGGAATGTTGTACGATCCGCTTCCCCTGAACCGCAATCAGCCACGTCTCCATCTCCGTTGTCTTCGCCAACTTTAACCCCGGGCGAAAACCGACCGTACCTACGAGAGTCAAACAGTACTCATGGCAACGAAAACCTGGCACCACTCGAAACGTCTGGTTAAGCAAATTCCACCAGGCCTGGCATCTAGCATTAACAAGGATGAAGCAGCCGAATATCAACCCACGGTACTTGTAGCTCAAATGTCTCTTGTCGAGACTAAACCCCCCGGAACATCAGTTACAAATGCAGAGATTGCTGCAAAGGTCCATCGGGAAGCCGCCGTTTCGGCCTCTTCTGTTGTAAACACCGTTAACGCGAATAGAGGGACAGACAGCAAACAATCGACACAAATCAGCAGGTCAGGACAAACGAGTACCTTACCATGTAGATCAAGGAAAAGGGGATCCACAGTAGTGCCCAGACTGTTGTATGCTCAAATGTCTCTGAATCTACCGCCATCATACTGCGGGATAAGTTATCAGACGACCAAAACCAGTGGAACTCATTGTGCTTGCTGATGAGTGTCAAAGCCAAGCCCATAAACCTATTACAAATTACTCGTTATCCAAACTCTCCACACTATGGATAACTGAGACTTATCCGAGTAACACTAGAACCCTCCGCCGATTTGGAAAACGTCTTGCTCTCCGCAAGCGCGCTAAGATACCGATCCTGTGAGATACGCATCTATCCTGATCTCCCTTGTAGCGCGCGACAATCAAAAAGAAACATCGAAGAGGGGCACAACAACAATACCGCCTAAACACAATCTTCATACATGCGTACCAGAACATCCTTCTAAAGATGTTCAACAGACCTGAACGCAGGATTTAGAACAGTGGCGATTCATTCGTGAAACACTTTCTTTGGATAATATTGTGGCGCTATCTTTCACCAGTATAGCTCTCTCACCAAAATATAGTGGGTGTGGCCCAAGAATCCCAAAACTTGTGATCCAGTTAGAGCAACAAACAACGAATGTTTTAGATTGATGGCGGAGAAATCGGAAAAATCTTCCTTCTGAACTTCGGCTAAAGGTCGCACAAGCTTCGCAAAGTTCAAATATCCAATCACTTGAAGCAGCAAGCACACCGACGATGAGACAGAAGCTTAACTTGACTGTTGTTTTAATTGACTTTGACGTAGGTCTAAACGAATATTGGGGCGCAACTTGACCGAATCAAGTTACGGAAGTATCATTATCTCATCAAAAAACAAGTAACTACCGACCTCCCATCGGTCGGCACTCACCTATACTTGATCTCTTTAGCCGTCTGTGGGTTCCTAAAGACCAAGAAACTGGTCTGCTTGTCTACGCATGCTCAGGGTGTTTTAAATAAACCGGCTGAACTGAAAAATCGTCAAGCTTCCGGGTCATATGATGTCATTGGTATCACCGAGACATGGTTTCACACGGAATGACGAAAGCTGAAGCTTCGCTACTGGGCATGTCGCTGATCCGGAACGATCAGCGCACAAAAGGAGGAGGGGTAATCCTGTATTCCCGATGCGACTTACGGAGTGAAGCGGTGGAGGTTTCAGACTCGCAGTTACCTGACTCTCTTTGGTACCGCTTGCGGTTAAAAGGCAGAGATGCTTGCCTTATTGTCTTGGTGCACCGCTCCCCTAACTCTACACCCGAAACCAACTGCTACCCAGAGGCTGCTTAAAGATGCAGTTTGCAGCGAAAGTACACCCACATACTTATCATGGGTGATTTCAATGTACACTGTTTAGAAACTCGTGCCACGATCGGAGAACAATTCAAAGAGGAGCTACAAGATCTCGTAACCACTGTTCATCTTTACAATCGCGGCACTTTGCCCACTCGGTTCAGAACTGGTAACAGGCCATCTGTGCTTGATCTTATACTTACCAGGGAGGAGCATATGATTGATGTGTTGATTTTAGACTGCCCATTGGGTTGCAGTGATCACACAGTGATCAGTTGCAACTTCGACTGCTTTGCGGCATATCGGAATGAGAACGATGAGACTGCGAACCATCACATGCTACGATCGATTAGACCAGGTCGTCAGCGCCACAACTTGGTCGTTCCTTGCCGAAGGACTACCGGAAGTCGCCTGGCTGGAGTTCACCAACAAATTCAGTCAGCTGATTGCAGGGGCTTCAGAGATAAGAGCTTGCAATAAGTGTAAATCACTTTCTTTCTTTAAGCGCAGGTCTTGGAAATGGATGACAGTACGCAACGCAGCATGGCTAGTGAACAGAGAAGCTCCAGCACCAGAAACTTGGAACAACTACGTAGCCCAACGTAACCACTCCACTCAACTATTAAGAGAAGACAAAGCCGCCTATCAGCACAGCATCGCAAAAACCTTCATTGCCGACCACAAAGCAAGTCAATAGCCTAAGAAAGATGAGGCAAGGATTTCACCCACTCAGGACGGCCGATGGCCCGACAAGAACGGCTGTGGAAGCAGCAAACGCGATGCGGATGCAGTATGCCTCACGTTTCAAAGGGTCTTACCATCAAGCGATCTTCCAACCATTGTCATGTCTCCGCCAGGACTAACCCACATCCTTTTTCCGCGGAGGCGGTATTGCAAAAGCTGAGGTCTGTACGCAGACACAGCTTACCGGGTGCTGATACCATTCGTCTAGTGGTACTGAAAGCAGCAGTAAGGCAACTGGCAGTACCTTTAGCTCAGTTTTTCCACCGCTGCTTAGACCCGAACCAAGTTCCCGCTATGTGGAAGCTAGGAATATTAACCCCGATTCACAAAGGTGGTAGCAGTACTGAGCCCTCGAACTACCGCCCAGTATTCCTTCTTCCTATAGTCTCCAAGGACAGGGAATCCATAGTTGCCGATACACTTTTGTGTTACCTGGAAAAGTGTAACATCATCACGCCTGAGCAGCAGGACTTCCGTCGACAGCGCTCATGCAAATGGATTTACTAATCGCACGCAATAGTTGGGCTTAGTCAGCTGACGCTGGAGAAGGCGTTGATGCGATTCACCTGGATTTTTCGAAGGCTTTCAATCGGCTAGACCATCGGATACTACTCTCTAAGCTCCAGTATTACGGGATCGGCGACCCTCTTTTAAGCTGGATTGCCAACTTTCTACTTTAAAGGCAATTAGTAGTCAGAGTTCGGACCTCTTTATCGGGCCCCATACAAGTCGAGTGTGTTGCACCGCAAGGCTCAGTACTAGGTCCACGTTTGCTTCTAATGTTTATAATGAGCATGCACAGGGAATCGCTTCGAACTTCCTAAAGTTTGGCTGACGATATCAAGATTTGGCTTAGAATCCAGGTGTACGCCGACCACCATCTGCATCAGAGTGACCTAGATACGGTATATCATTGTTCAACCCAAATGTTACTGCATTTCAACGTGTGTAAATGCAAGGCACTTTCCATCCGACATCAGAGCAACTACTCATACCGGCTCGGAACGAATGTAATGAAACAATCAACTGTAGAAAACGACTTGGGTTGCTCCAGGCAATCCAAAAATCTTCGAAGACTGGAAACCAATACCTCGGGCTGTTGCGACGGGCTTTTGGACAAATAAACAGCTCCATATTTCGACAAATGCTCAGTGAGTAAGTTCACCCCCGTGTCGAAAACACACTTCAAGCCTGCTACCCATGGTTGGAATATGACCTTAATGCACTGCAGCAGCGACAACGTCAGGCATCTAAGAACGTAACTGAAATGCGCAATCATTCCTACCAGGAGAGGCTGGAACAATTGGGGGTATTCAGCGAAAGCCATCGCAGACTATGACGCGACCTGCTTATGGCATACTTGATTCTGCGATACCCACGTCGTGTGTCGCCCTTTACTGTGACTCAGCACCAATACAACCCTGAGGGGTCACTCATTGGAACTCACATGACAAGATGGCCGTCTGGAGTGTGGCAGAAACTTTTTCCATTCGTGTCTCTCACCCGGAGAATGCTCTGCCAGAATCGGTCGTCTCTGCACCGACACTAACAGTATTTAAATGACGGTTGGATGGCGCACTCATCCACTTACACTTTGTCACTTAGCGCTACGTCTCAATCCTATACCTGGAGTTTACCATGGGTTTATTTGATGTTAGCTGTGGGTGCTGTGAATCTACGCGGATTGCAGGACTATAACGGAGCAAACGATGAGTCCTTATTTTCATATTTGAAGTACAAACTGTTTTCCTATTATTGTTATCATTATTATTAGTTCGATATCCACACCAACTATCCAATGGGGCTTGTAAAGCAACGCTTCTTGTTCATTGTAAAAGAAATTTCATCACGGAGCTTGTAAAAAGGTGATCGTCTTTTCTGGTCAGGGTCCCATTCTTTACGGATTGATGACAGAACGACATGATAAAATTTCCCTGTATCCTGAAATATATAGGAACGGTCTACCGGGAATACTTACGTCACAAGGCACTCTGAGATCTCCATTTCCTTAAACGCACTGTGTGGTTACAAATTATCAGCATTTGGAATGTGTTTAGCCCTACGGTGTTGGGTGTTCTTCGAATATGTAGCGAGCGCAACATTTCAGCGCTGTACTATTGCAACAGAAGAGTTAGCCAAACATTTTAGAAGATGGTAAAAGGACTTCAATGCTTCGTTATCCGTTATAACAATGAAGTGTATTTTCAACAGGTATTTGTGGAGGCGCGAGACCGCTTAGTGTACTGCGAGAGCTTCTCTCATAGTTTGAGCGTATCCGCTTTCTACTGGACCAAGACGTCTAGACACAGCACAGGATGACCATCTTTTTCTGATACTGCTCCTATACCAGTAGTTAATGCATCAGTGACAACAGTTGATGGCAATTTTGGCGAAAAGAGTGGTAAAAGAGCATCCATTGAGAGAGGACGCAGCAAAGTATGTAAGGCATTTTCCTGAATATTGGTCTAAACGAACGTTTTGTAGACTGCAATTCTAATAAAGACTCTACCTTTGCGGTAAAATTAGGAACAAAACTTGAATAGTGTTGCACAGAACTCATTAGTGAACGAAGTCCTTCGAAGGTTCTTGGAATATCAATATTAGCTAACTGCGAGAAACAAACAAGATCCAGATGAAAACCACTTCCATCTACGATATAGCCAAGACAAGAAAGTGTTGATGTACCGAACATGCATTTTGAAAGATTTATGGCTACGTTAAACTCACCACACCTTTCCAAAAGTGCACAGAGTCGCTTGTCGTGAAGCGTTTTGGAAGCAGCGTAAACAATAACATCATTCTGGTACACTGCATTACCTACTAGATTCTCAGTGACAGAGTATATAACATCTTTAAACATTGAAGTGATACAGTGAGACCAAATGGTAAAATGTTGAAACGAAATAACCCGAGTGGCCTGTAAGAGCACTCGATTGTTCATCAAGAAGTATAAATAAATAAGTATCCTACGAACTGAGCTTAGAAAAACACTTTGATTCGTTCAACTGCTGAAGGACATCCTCAGGTTCTGCAGTAGTGAAACACCTTTGTAATAAGTTCTTGGTCAAGGTAGCCCGATAGTCGCCAAAAATCCTGGGCGTTTCAGTTGTTTCACGGAAGTGGATGTGGGAGTTTCCTATAACATCAAGTTTCTCTGCACTTAGCGAAATGCCAGTGTTATCAATGGTATGACCAATGGAACAATGGTATAATACGGATAAAAAAGCCAAGGCTTGACAAGTCCCCTGGGATGCTTTGTGGGAATAAAGTTAGTTCATGAAGTTACACAAAAGTGAAAAACACATCTGTGGACTCACCATATTATCCACGTTAAGATATAGGTATTTCCGTCTAACTCGATTTCGTGGTGAGCACAATGTTTGTCTGCGTCTTGTCGTCACGTAAGGAACAGAAATCAGATCAATTAATGTAAATGATGTAAACCATCGTCCAGTTGCTTTTCTAAATGGAATGACAAAAATCGAAAGAGCGTTCCACGGTTGACAAACTCGAAGGGGAAAGCAATTCCGGCGGCACTGCAGCCGACTGTATTGGGTGGGCGGTTTCAAAGTATGACCCCTCAATTCTGTGTTGCAGCTAAGCTTCAGGAGGTGGCGGTAAGCGTGACCTGGATTTTACAAAATCTGGAACGCCGGGATGAGGTCACCTCGTAGACGACGATATCTTCCGTTGTACACTCCCAGGGCTTTCAGTCGCCTATGGTATTGCACGTGGGACAAACCCATCACATTTTTCGTTGTCTGTCGCTGTGCGGCCTCCAGTGCAACCAGGTCGCGTGTTAACCAGGGTTGCTTACCTGTTTATGCTCCAAGCAATGTTGGATTTGAACGAGTGGCAGTTCGTTCGAAAGCCATTGAAATGATCTAGCCAGTAAAACCAAACAGCGTCTCCGATGGCTGGCGTTACACCACTTCTGGCGTTTGCATATCGGCGAAGCACTGCCCGGAATTTAGAATTCCGGGTAAATTTAGGATGCACTGGAGTGTACTCGAGAAAATTGTATCACAAGATGGAGCTTTTAAAACACGACGAATAAGTATAGATCCACAGTGAAACACCCACGAGTGCACAAGTGAGCGCTTTGCACGCACGTTCGCTCAAGGTCACAACAACGTCACAAGGTTATCGTTTGCAATGCTTCAGCGAGGCGCCCATAGAAAGTATGTAAATATAAAATACAAATGAATGGATAGTGATCGGTTCAGATGTTCGTTCCGAGATAAGTCGGTCAAAGCTTAAACTGAAAATGGATCACCCTGATAGGAAGGTTGGAATACTTACGCAACGACGTGCACGAGCACAGCATTCATCTAAGTATACTGTTACCAAGACTGAAGGAATTGCTCCTGAGATGCAATTACCACGTTCAGTTTCTTTTCGACGCAGAATGATGGGCTGCAATGGGGCCACACTCGAACCAGTGCTGGTGAACATTTCTCTTGCTAAACTCGTAACGGCATCACTTGGTCCACTTATAGATCGTTTCGACCATTACTGTCGCTATATGGATGACAGCTTCTGTGTGACCAATAAAGACATGACTCTGGAGTATGTATTGGTATTTTAATGGTGCGCAACTGGCAGTTAGTTCGCCCACGAACTTGAACAAGTGGTCCAACTCTCATTTCTAGATGCACACTTGAGTAGGCGAACTGATGACCCCTTTTAAGGAAGATCAACGGAAAGAATACTTGGACCCTTCAGTATGCAAAATGCCGTGGTTTTGTACGGATAAGATACCAGTGTAACCTGGTACACTCTCTCACCTCAAGGGGTAGAAGGATATGCCAAGAGCACTCCCTGGAGGATGAGATGAAATCCATCCACAGTAGGTTGCGTGAATATGGTCATCCGGAAATGTGATGGGAGTGTAATATCAGACTGAACGTGTGGGCCAACCGAGCGAGCCAGATAGCCAATGGTCGACGGATGTAACCGATTTGATTGCTGGACATAAATTGGCCGACATTGATTGAGTAACTCATCGTTTGTTTAACCGAGTCAAAGGAAGTACCTCATTGCCTCAGGTCGTTAGTTGTGGACGTGAACGCGTAACTTATATCGAGGAGTATTGCTTGCCAAACGTGATATAGTTTTCGTCGAGTTGATTTTGCCGAATGAACGCTTGTCCCTGCAGGACTGAGTTCTGTAAGATGGCGTCAGAGAAGACAAAGACGAACCCCAACGGAGGCGCTCAGATGTTGTTCGCATCACCAGCATCTAATAAGATGCCTGCCCCTTTGAACATGGATGAACGGAACTTGGCGAGTAATTGGCGTCTATGGAGGAGCAAGTGGCTGGATTTCTACACATTAGTACGTTTGGACGAATAACTGATGGCGTATCGCTTGGCCATGTTTCGACACGCAGCAGGGGATGACGCACGCCGTGTTCTAGACATTGCACTACCACAAAGGCGAAGGTCCCAATAATTTGGATACGATCAGTGAAAATTTCAGTGCATTTTGTGAAAGTCAAACTAACGAGACCTACTAGCGCTATATTTTCTTTCCGCGCAATTGAAGCCGAAACGAATCTGTCGACACGCACACCACAGATTGAAGATTGTGGCCCGATTCTGCAAGTTCTGTAAATGTATGGGCGATAGTCTCATACGTGATCGGATCGTTCTAGGAATCAATGATGAAAGTGCGATAAAGCGGCCGTTGCGACAAAGCAACTTGTCGCTCCAGTAGTGCATCGAAATTTGCAACATCGAGTCCTCGACCACCTATCAATACCAACAAATGATACTCGCAACTGCTGCAGAATTGTGTGCCGTTTCCAGAGACGAAGCAACAAATGTTACTAACGAGACAGGATATTTGCAAATTTGCGCCGCGCGACACCCGAGCTCTCGTGAACAGTGTCCGGCGTCGGGGACGGAAATTCGCCAAATGTGGAAAATGATACCACCTTGCTTGTTGACGCCAATCAACCAATGTGAGTGCGGTCGTTCGTGACAAGTCACCCACAGATGCAAAACATTCAACTGGAAACGCGCCTCGGAGGGTGCTGCAAAAATATATCTTCGTAAGTCTTTTGACCGGAGGCAAAGTCGTGCGATTCCAGTTAGACAGGGGAGCTACTGTCAACGTTCTACCAAAGAAACACTGTCCCGAAGTGCGCATCCGATCCGATCCAGATTGTCTGCGCATGTGAAATGGTTCCAGACTTATTCCGAAGCGCTCGGCTACAATCGAAAGGGCGGCGCTTCATATGGACTGGAGCTTGTGGTCGTGGATGAGGAGTTCATGTTGATATTTGGCGTTGATTAGATTTAGTCTCTCTGTTTTGTTCTTTTTAATCATGATCGTTTAATGCATGCTTGCCATGGAGAAACCGATATTAGTGACCAGTATCCGTCTGTGTTTAGCCCGAGTGTGGGAAAATTTGAGGGAACCGCTCACATCCTTAGATCCTTTGATATGACCCACAGCGCTACCGGACAGGAGATTTCCACTTGCACTGCGCGTCAGGTTTCGCGATGAGTTGAGCAAATTAGTGCTAGAGAGTGTGATGGCCAAAGTTGACGAGGCAACCGAATGGGTTCGTCAGGTCACCATCTGGACGAAGAAGAAGGGCGAACTACATGTGTGTATTGACCCGGAACCGTTAAATGAGGCCTACCTAGAGAGCATTATGCGCTACCTACCGTGGAAGACATCTGACCGCGCCTGATCAAAGCTAAGTATTTCACGAAGGTTGACCTGTCTTCCGTATTCTGGCATGTGGTTCTAGATGAAGAATCCAGTTTCCTGACAACACTTGGAATACCGTTTGGGCGTTATCGGTGGCTGCGTTTACAGTTTGGTAAGAAAGTATCGAGCGAAACCTTTCAAAAACGATCGGTGCAAGCGCTAGATCATTTAGACGGTGTAACATGTGTGGTAGACGATGTTTTAATTTATGGCTGGACGGAACGAGAGCAAGCCGCGAATCTCCACCGTTTCTCCCAGTGTTGTAAGCAAAAGAACATCAAGCATAAACGCCAGATTATTGATTTTCGGAAAAATGAGGTGGTTTTCCATGGGCATGTGTTAACTACTCAAGGGATCCGGATCGATCCAGGAAAAATCGACACGATACTGGAGATGCCACCCCCTAATGACTCGAAGGGAATCCATTGCTTAAACGGTATGGGGAATTATTTGAACAGTTTTATGCCTAGACTCGCTGATATCATGACGTCGATCAAGAAGTTACCTCAAAAAGGAGTAAAGTGCAGTTGGGGAAAGGAACAGGAAAGCACGTTTGTAACTATTAAGCACCATAACAGCCACACGCCTGTACTGGGATATTACGTTTCAGCCTAGCCTCTGGAGGTACAGTGTGACAGTAGCCATGGCGGAATAGGTTCAGTTCTCTTACAGAATGGAAAACCTTTGAATTTCCACAGCCGAGCACTCACCGTGATTGATCACCGATATGCGCAGACTGAGAAGGAGATGTTCCTGGTAGTCTATGTCATGGAGCGTTTCAACAATTAAACTTTCAGAAGAAAGACAAATGTCTATACCGACCACAAACAGCTTGTGTCGATAGCCAGCAAACCGATGCCCATCGTTCCTCGTCGTCTTCAGCGTATTCTTATCCGGCTTCAAAAGAACGACGTGGATATTGTGTACACGCCTGGTGCACAGATGTTCATCACGGACATGCTGTCAAGAGCTCATCTAACGGTGCCTGAGCATAATCCAGAAGAAGTCGAGGCAGTAAATCTAGTATAACACCAGGCATTGACGGAAGATCGTCTGAATGAAATAAGGCTCAACGCAGAGGAAGATGCGACGTTTGCAGCTTTGCGAAACATTATTATAAATGGCTGGTCAGAAACGAAGAAGCAGCAGCCGAAGGAAAATATACCCAACTTTAATTTTCGGGATGAACACTGTCTATGATGGTTTGTTGTCCAGGGGTAGCCGTATTTTGATTTAATCATTGCTCCATAGAGAAATACGGAAATACATTCATCTCGCTTTCCTGGGTGCCAACTACACAATTAACCGGGCAAGAGAATTGGTCTTTTGGCCCGGAATGACGGGTCAAATCAGAGGTCATGTGTCGAATTGTCAAACTTGTAGTTCACACGAAATCCGGCAGACGAGGGAACCAATATCGCTGCATGATGTTACTGATCGACCCTGGCAAAACGTGGTGGTGGATTTATTCTGTGACAAAGGAACAGATAACTTACTCACGGTGGATTACTATAGTGATCATTGTGAAATAGATTTACTCATCAGTACTACCAGAGAAGCAGTGGAACAGTGATATATTCCAAGAAAAAAAGCAATGCTTAACGAGTCCCGTTGGATGGAAATTATTGCGAAAAGTAAATTGCATGATAAAGTGAAAAGCGTTTTGGTGGACTCACCATAGACTTATGTAGAATAGCGGAGCTGTTCGCGTATTAAAAGTATAAATCCATAAATTCGTTGGTTGGGAGTCTGGTAAGACACAGTTTGATTGCTTTTGGTAGCCCCTGGCTAACCTTTCATAAAATGAAATGCAAATGGGAGAACGCATCGTCAGTCCGTTTTTTAAATATCGCCAGTTTGGCCGCAGAAACGACTTAATTAAGGGTGCCTTTGCAGGCTGACACACGCGCAGGAAAAAAGAATTTCTTTGGCATTCAAGTCGGCTATATTATATTGTTAGTTTCAGAGGGTGACCTCTTAGTTTAGTGTTGGGGTTCAATTCCAGCAGTGGACGGCAACTGTGGTTTGGATTCTTCAGAATCTGATAAACCATTATGTGATCCCCCCCGCAAAAGCCGATATCGACTGCTGTACATTCTTAGAGATTTCAGTCTAAGCTGATAGGGCAGATGAAAGAGGCCCCTGACATTCTTGGTTGCCCGTCGTTGAGGAGTCTCGAGAGCAACGAGATCCTGTTTCTGCCACGGCTGCCACACCTGAATAGCATATTCCACGTGAGGTCGCACGTAGGCCTTAAGCATTTGGGGAAATATTGATGGTTCAAACCGACCGAAGGCTCTGCGAAGAAGGCCGAAGTGTTGATTTCCGGTTATCCTCGCCTTCTCTGCTCGTTTTGAACACCCGAGATCTTCCTGTACCAATACACCCAGGTCACGCTCCTGAGAAACCTTCGCCAAGGTGTGGTCTCCAATCTTGTAAGCCCTCACCAGCTGGTGACGCAGATGCATCACTTTGCACTTAGCCATGTTCAATTGAAGCTTGTTCCTCTTTGACCATTCGTAAATGCAATCTAAGTCATGTTGGAGCAGATCCTGATCTGCCTTGTTACTAATCGCCCGCCATATCTTGATGTCATCGGCGAAAAGCAGGAAATTTGAGGAGATGACTCTTGCCAGGTCGTTGATAAACACCAGAAATAAGCGCAGTCCCAGCACTGAGTCTTGTGGAGCGCCACATTCTACCTCAATCGGGTTAGAGATGTCAATTAGCGCGGCACTGAATACCGAACGATCTGGTCTCTGACAATGGCCCTCAGCTTACTAGCGCTGCGTTCCAGGCGTTCGCAACCAAGTGGAAATTCAGACATCAGAAAACCAGCCCATATTACAGTAGATCGAATGGAAAAGCAGAATCAGCGTTGAAGCAGGCCAAGCGACTGGTATTAAAGGTTAGAGCTACTGGCGAAGACCTGTACCTCATGCTACTTGGGAATCGCAACGATCCTTCAAGGAACATCGGCTTGAGTCTAGTGCAGCGTCTATACAGTCGCAAGACTAGAATGCTGATGCCAGTATTTGCGATACTTTTGCGCGGTTTCGCCTCAGCTTGAATTACAGCACAATCTGAAAAACCGAATGATAAACCAGAAACGGTATTAGGATCACGGTGCACAAACGCGGCCAGAGCTAACAGTGAGGGAGGAAGTGTAGGATCAACCAGTACCCGGTGGTTAAAAGCGGTGAAAGAAAGATGTCGTGACTGCAAAGGTCGGCGCAAAGTCATACGAACTAAAGAGTGGAGTGAAAACGCTCAATAGAAATCGAGGGCATTTGAGAAGACACAGGAAGAAAGAACGTGGATTAGGAGCGCAACTCCAGATGGCGCGTGGCAAGGAGAACATGGCCGCGGATACAACGAAGATGACGTGGAGTGGCAAGGTGTATGGGGTATATAACAAGGTGGAGGCACAAGAAAGGAAAAAAGAGAGGATGTG
>OX104064.1:165444819-165467899 GCA_944474145.2 Dicrocoelium dendriticum | reverse complement strand
TTTGCGACCGTAATTGGATACGCACCTGCGACCACGGCCAGACGCAGGTGGGTTTTTGGCGGGTTTGCACCAATTTGACCAGGGGCTGCCTGGCTTGAGGCGGGCAGTAGCAAACCATTGAACACCCGGAGGTGTCCTCCCACCGTCAGAGACAATGCGTGGTACTCGTGCTCTACGCCAATCGAGCATTGAGAATATAACCCGTAACCTGTTGTCTCCCATGGCTAGGTTTTACGGGAAGTGGGCCATCGACCACTTCCTAACCTCCGGAGAGGATGGACTAGGATACTGCCAGGGCGCCCAAATCCTGACAGGAGAACGACTCGGGTCCTCAGCCAAAGCCTTCGATTAAATGAACACCCGAAAGGCAGCGGGTCTAGCACATGGTCAGTTAGCTGACTCATGCGGATTGGTGTCCTGGATCTTAGCAGGGAGAAGGGCGAACCTAACTCCCACCCAGCGGTCGCCACGTGGAGGCGCCCAGGACATGAGACTATGGCGCAACAGTAGCAGCAGTGGGTAGACCATCTGTCAGGATCTAGCCACCACCAGCCTCAGCGCACCATAGGCTCTCCCGCCAAAACATACATACATACATACATGGTTGGCGGCATCCGGTTTCGGATTTGCCTGTCACTGTGGCAAGCCACAGGACGCCTGCGCCTACAGAGGGACCATGGATGGCTTGCGCTGCACCACCCACAGCTCCAACCACATACCCCATATCCAGTGTAAATCCGAAGGAATAAGACCGGGAGGCATGCGGATGGGAACCACGTTTCATCAACGGAGCCGGCCCACACTCCTTCACAGGCAAACACAAGCACGCTGTATTTGGGGAATCAACCGCACACAAGGCGGTGGCTGGACCGTAGTCCGCTCCACACTGAGTGCATGGAACCGCTCTTTGAGCCTAGCACGGCCACAAGAACCGTGCACCCCGTCCCCTCCAGCAACGACCAACTGTCTCCTGGAGCCAGTATGAACGATGTAGTGGGTAATAGACAGGTAGGCACCTTGTCAACATACACATCAAGCGCAACCATACCAGGGATATCAAACTACAGCCATTCAATTTAAACGACAAGCTGAAATAAAATAAATCCAATAATGCATACAGATACGGTGGCATAACTCTTCGCTAAATTACCATATGAAGTAAGTTGGTCAGCAACAAATCCGTGATAAGTAAGAAATGTCCACAAGTTACTTAAAATGCTACAAACGCAACAAAATTACCGAAGATAAGCGCAATTAGTGTAAGCAACGTGGCCAGTTAATAGAACATTATTCAGGGAGGCAGAACAAACCAAATAAAGCGGAATGAAATTTAGCCAGCTTAAAAAGACCTAGTTTAAGTGTAAGTTGGTTTAGCCCAACTGCGGTGAAGAAGCATCAAGAATGCAACATCAGCCTCAGCATGGGGCACATACATACATACATGGTTGGCGGCATCCGGTTTCGGATTTGCCTGTCACTGTGGCAAGCCACAGGACGCCTGCGCCTACAGAGGGACCATGGATGGCTTGCGCTGCACCACCCACAGCTCCAACCACACACCCCATATCCAGTGTAAACCCGAAGGAATAAGACCGGGAGGCATGCGGATGGGAACCACGTTTCATCAACGGAGCCGGCCCACACTCCTTCACAGGCAAACACAAGCACGCTGTATTTGGGGAATCAACCGCACACAAGGCGGTGGCTGGACCGTAGTCCGCTCCATACTGAGTGCATGGAACCACTCTTCGAGCCTAACACGGCCACAAGAACCGTGCACCCCGTCCCCTCCAGCAACGACCAACTGTCTCCTGGAGCCAGTATGGACGAGGTAGTGGGTAATAGACAGGTAGGCACCTTGTCAACATGCACATCAAGCGCAGCCACACCAAGGATATCAAACAACAGCCAATCACTTGAGAGAGAGAGAAAGAAAAAGAGAAAAACTGGATTAATGCATAAGGAAACGGTGACATAAACCTTAATTAAATAGCATACGTAATAAGTTGTTTACAAACACATCCCAGCTAAGTGCACGAAGTCAGGAAGTATAGTTCACGGTATGCCACGAACACAAAAATCTTATGGAAATCGAATACAACTGGCTAAAGCGATATGTGCAAGTTAATGGAATAGAGTACATGGAGATATTTATATAAGAAAGAAAAGCATTAAGGTAAAAACTGTAAACCCACCACCTGAAATAAAGAGACTTAGCATGCAAGCACGCGGTTAGTAAATCGAAATCAGCGTGCCTACAAACGCTGCGCCGGCTCGTCGTAATTCTCTGCAGGACCCATCGTCGCTTCTGTAGTGGCCCCAAAGGACCTAGCTCATGGCCCACTAGACATTTATATGAGAAAGAAAGGCATTAGGAGAGAACCGAAAACCCACCACCTGAAATAAAGAGACTTAGCATGCAAGCATGCGGTTAGTAAATCGAATTCAGCGTGCCTACAAACGCTGCGCCGGTGCTGCCTACGTTCACTGCGGGACCCGTCGTCGCTTCGGCAGTGGTCCCGAGTGACCTCTCTCATGGCTCACTAGGCCTGCCTGACTAAGGCACTCGCGACCGCATGTTCTACAACACAATGCGCTCGATGTCGATGGAGTACAATTCATCGGTGCTTGCCGCTTCCGCACTTGCCGCTTCTTCTCTGCATGCATGAGGGCTTTCTCCCGCACCTCAGCAACTGCCTTCGTGATTAGATCGCGCCATGCACCACGATCAACCGCCTTCGATTCCCATGATCTGCAATCAAGATTAGAACGTGTGAGGCTCACTTTAATCATGTCCTGGTAACGTAACTTGGGTTTCCCAGCATGCCGCTTCCCTATACTCAGCTGACCGTATAAAAGTTGTTTCGGTATTCGCGTCGAATCCATACGGCTCACATGACCGAGCCATCTCAGGTGTCGCAGTAAAAGTATGCAGTCCACTGCATACATCCCACTTCGGCGCAACACTTCCGTGTCTGCAACTCTGGCGCCCCAGCCGATCCGCAGAATTCGTCGCAGACACTGCTGATGGAACCGCTCGAGATATCGCACATCCCGACGGTACATCGTCCACGTTTCACTGCCGTATAGAAGAACGGACAGTACCATGGATTTGTACACCATCAGCTTCGTGCCAATGCTAAGCTGATGGTTGTTCCACACTCGGTACTCTAGCTTCCCGAATGCCGCTGCCGCCTTCGACACGCGATTACGCAACTCAATGTGTAGCTGCTGATCAGTCGACATCACACTCCCAAGGTAGCAGAAGCGGGAGGTGGTTTCCAATACTTCAGCACCAATGCTGATTTGCGGCAATATTGAAGATTGCACCTCCGGTGAAGGCTGAAACAGACAGACAGTTTTGCTTGTGTTGATGGTGAGCCCGAATTTGGCCGCTGTCGAAGCCAGAGCACTAGTCATGTGCTGCAACTCATCCGCGTTGTGTGAAAACAACGCACAGTCGTCAGCAAACAGCAACATACGGATAGTTGTCTCACAGACTAGAGTTCTCGCACCGAAACGACGGATGTTCAGCAACCCACCATCAATACGGTGCTCCACACGAACACCGTAAACACAAGCCGCATCAAAAGCACAAGACAACATTGCATGAAGATAGATATTAAACAGGGCAGGAGCTAACACACAGCCTTGCTTCACACCAGAGACAACTGTAAAGTCATCAGAGGTCTCTCCACTCAGCTGCACCCTCGCTCGCATACCACTGTGCAGACATTCAATTAAACTTACAAACTTACGCGGGCAACCAAACTTACCCAACACCAGCCACAGTGCCTCGCGGTTCACCGTATCAAATGCCTTGGTGAAATCAACAAAAAGCGAGTACAAAGGCTGGTGTCGTTCTCTGCACTTCTCTTGCAACTGACGAGCCGCAAACACCATATCTATAGTGCTGCGACCCGAACGGAATCCACATTGCTCTTCCGCCACGTGAGGTTCCACAATCTGACTCACGAGGCGATTGAGCAGGATTCGGGCAATCACCTTGCCCACACAACTCAGCAAGTTGATGCCACGATAATTCGTGCAACATTGCTTGCTCCCTTTGCCCTTGTACAGTGGTAGCACAAGGGCATCCTTCAGCTCAGAAGGCACTTCCTCCTCAATCCACACGCGTTGCACCAAGTGGTGCAGCGCAGTCAACAACGCGGGTCCACCGTGTTTCAATACTTCAGGTGGGATCCCGTCACCTCCGGCACATTTGCCGTTTCGCAGCTGAGCAAGTGCTCTCTGCGTCTCATCCAGTCTCGGCGTATCTGCCAGATCCGCCTTCACATCGTGCTGCTTCAGGCCATTCAATGTAGGCCAGTCGATCTCTGAACGGTTGTTCAAGAGACAGTCAAAGTGTTTCCGCCAGACCTGCATTATGTCTGCAGTCTGGGTGCAGGTAGCGCCTGAACTACCATCGATCAGTGTCCTCAGCGGCTCCAATCTCGGTCCATACACCGCCTTCAAGGAGTCAAAGAATTCCTTGTGTTGACGGCGTTCGGCGTAGCATTCCATCTGCTTCGCCTTCTCCGTCCACCATGCCTTTTTAACGTGACGGAGCTCTCGGGTCAGTCGCCGACGAATTCTGCCAGACTTACTCTTCTTCACCAAGTCGCTGGGGTCCGCAACATGTGCAGCAAATGCTAGATTCTCCTCACACAACAATGCGTCAATCGTCCCATTATTCGTATCAAACTAATCAGGCCGCTTACAGTTTGCGCGCCCAATGGTCTCCTCGGCAGCAGCTGTCACCTGATCGCGAATGTGGTTCCACAGGTCGCCCACTGTGGCTATGCAGCCCACATCACACAGGCGTGCAGCCATCGCCTTCTCCAGCTCAGTACGTTTCACCACAGTACCGAGGGAGAGAAGGTTAAATTTACGCCGATTCGCGACGGGATTGCAATACATAGATTTACGAAAATATATGTACAGTTTGGTCCGAACCAATTTGTGATCAGTGCCACACTCAGCTCCACGCAGTACACGTGTCATGCGCACTTCACGCATATCACGCTGATGTACGATGACATAGTCGAGCAGATGAGCGTGACCACTCCGTGGGTGCGTCCAAGTTGCTATATCACGCACTCAGTGCAAACCGAGTGTTCGTGAGCGTCAGGCTGTGAGTGGCACACAGTGAGAGCGGCCTGTCACCGTTCGCATTCGGTGAACCAATACCATGCGAACCGGTAACATCTGTCCACGCTGATGCATCACGTCCAACGCGCGCGTTGAAATTGTAGGACTGGTTAATACTAGTCCGAGACGGTGTGCGAAAGTAAACGCGGATATCAGATATATATATATATATATATATATATATATATATATCAGATATATATATATATATTCACTATGAATTGGAAGTTGGCCAAACCATATTGGGATTTTGCAAACCATTGTGGACATTTTGGAAAACACTGGACGTTTTGCAAAACAAGGATTCTTTGCAAAACACTTTGGACACATTGGATTTTAAGCAGAAAACTAGCAATTTGCTTGGATAAAATGAGGAATAAGACGACCAGACAATTTTCAGACTACATTGTAATTATGCTAATGTAACCGAATTATGCGATCAGCAGGTGCCACTGTAAACTCTTCGCTTGATCGTGGACCTCGATCGCCTCGATCGTAGGCAGTGACTGAAGATCACCCAATCTCCCCAGTTGTCTTCTTGTAGTTGATGTGCTTCTGACTTTACACATGGACCTGCGTAGCTGTGCGACCATTGAAAAATCAGACCCCTCAATCGTGTAGTCTATCATGACTTCAACACAGGTTACCTAGCATTGGAAGGTCATTGTGAAGCACTCGTTTTGAGAATGGATTACGATGCGCCATCTCAATGTGGACCGCGATTCCCACTGAATTAAACCTTAGCCAATTCCATCACTTGGACTGTAATTGATGAAGCGAATAGGCGGCGGTCCAGTTGTTTCCTGTCACTCTATGGGTCTTCGCGCATTTTGTGTGGGTCGACCTATTCAGTTGCTCGATTATTGGATTAGTGCAGGCTATTATGACTCCACCAAACACAGCAAAGCCTTATCGGCCTACTTCTGCAAGTCGTTATCAAAGAAAGTGGATTGAAACGACTGGGGGAGGTTCAGATCACATTGTTCTCGTGCGAATACGGTTAGTCTGATGGCTTTTACGGAGACTTGGCTATCCTCGGATATTTCGGACTCGGAGGTGTTTATTCCAGGGTATCAACTGTCCCGTGCGGATCGTCTAGGAGGGAGATCCGGGGGCGGTGTTGCACTTTACTGGAAGTCAGACCTTAAAGTTCACACATTGGAAGCCACGTGTTATCTCGATGGAGGATCAGAAATCCTTTGGAGTAGGGTTCACGATGGGTTCCGACCGCTCATAGTGGACGTTATCTACAGATCCCCCTTGGCGTCAGGATCCCACCTGATAGACTCTATGAGGATGCACGGGGGAGGCAACGATTGTTTGATTGTGGGTGACTTCAATGCTCCGGCCGTAGACTGGGATGCACTTCATTGTAATTTATCTCCAGATTCTTTTGATACACGTATATTAGAAATAGTCCTGGAATGCAATCTAATGCTACACGTTTTATCCCCTACCTGTTTTTTCCAGGCCATGTGCCACACATCCTTGACCTTGTGCTCACATCTAGCTCATCAGAGGTTTCCGCTCTAGCCATTCTTCAGCCTCTTGGCAAAAGTGATCACTGTGTAGTCTCCTTTTTGTGGACACGACAGTTAGCTATCAATGTCCAAGGAGCGCACCGCCGAAACTTCTGGCGAGCTGACCACCTCCGCTTAAAATTGGCTGCCAGCCTCATGGACTGGAACATCCCTCATCAGTTGGATCTCGATGCTGCTTGGGACCTTTTGTGCTCCAAGATGATGTTTATCATTGATCAGGTTGTTCCAAGGGTCACAAAACAATTTTTATCCAAAGGACCCCCATGGATAGATCGGGAAATGAAATCGCTCATGATGAGAAGGCGGAAACTTTGGGGCCGGTTCAAGTTCTCTCAGACGGCACAAGATTACGCACATTACAAAGAGGCTAGAAATTTATGTACCCTGAGAAAGCCCGAGAAGCGAGAATTATATGAGCAGCATCTGGCCGAGCAATCTGTGGTTAATCCGAAAAAGCTTTTCGCATACTTAAAAAGAAGCACCAAAGCTGGCAACGGTATACCCGCACTGTATTCGAGCAAAGAGGACACCATGCTTCATGATGACATGGCGAAAGCTTGTCTACTAGCTTCGCAATACTCTTCTGTGTATACGACGGAGGTGCCATTAGCTGTTGAGGACACTTCCTATCACCCCTCTCCATTAGAGCATGTTGAAATTACCACTGATAGAGTATTGGAACTGCTTCTTGACTTAAACTCGAATTCTTCACCGGGTCCCGATGGCTTGCATCCCGTGTTCCTCAAAGGGGTGGCAGAGTTCATTGCTGCACCAATCTGTCAAGTATTTCGTAGCTCACTTGAAGCAGGTCGTCTCCCAACTAGATGGAAAGCAAATGTCGTGAAACCCATGTACATAGGTGGGAATCGCCAAGAACCAGTGAACTACCGACCGATTTGTCTGTCATCAATCCTCTGTAAAACCATGGAAAGGATTTTGAAACAGGCCTTGCATCTTCACCTTGAGAAATTGGACGTCATCTCTCCCGCTCAGCATGGATTTCGAAGGGCACCCTCTTGCATTACCAATCTGCTTGTTGCCCTAGAAAAATGGGCGCAGTCAGTAGATGCTGGTCATCGACTTGATGTAGTTTTTGTGGATTTTAGCAAGGCGTTTGATAGGGTTCCACACAAGTGACTTCTTAGCAAACTTCGGCAGATTGGCATCGCTTGTAAGTTGCTCGCCTGGATCGCGGATTTCCTAGATAACCGTAGTATGAAGGTGAGAGTTAACGAAGTCGACTCGGTTCCTGTTCTTATGACCAGTGGGGTTCCACAAGGCTCCGTACTTGGTCCCGAACTATTCAAAATCTTCATCAACGATCTCCCGGAGGTGCTCCAAATAGACTGCTTGATCTATGCTGATGATCTTAAACTTTGGTCGGAAGTATCCAAGCTTGAAGATGCTGACAGGTTGCAGATGACGCTCGATCTGCTGCACGATTGGTCGGTCAAGTGGCAAATACCTATCAATCATGATAAGTGCTATGTTCTCCCGATCGGTGATCAGGAACCTTTCGGTGCTTACCACATCGGTGGTTTTCTGTTGAAGAATGTGGTTGGTGAGAAGGACTTGGGTGTACTTATTTCTCCAGACCTAAGAACAACGCAGGACACGCTGCGGAAGGTAGCATCTGCCACCAGGATGCTCTGTGCCATACGAAGGTCGTTTTACAAATTGACTCCGCAGAACTTCAGGCTCCTGTTTTCCTCCCACGTTCGTCCAATACTGGAATACGGCCTACCTGCCATACACCCACTCACGAAAATTTGAATGTGAATTGATTGAGAAGGTCAAGAGGCGCGGATCCAAGTCTGTGTTTATGCTACGTGTTTTACCTTATCCCCTTCGTCTCCGATGCATGAACTTATTTACTCTGGACTACCGCCGTCGCCGTGGTGATTTGATTTATACTAGACGCATTTTAAGGGGCGATTTGGGGAAGGAGTTGCTGCAGTTTTTCCAGCTCAGCAGAGATTGTTCAACACGGGGCCACAGCTTGAAACTTTTCAAACCTCGGCGGAACCATATCCGGTCCGATATCGCGTTATCTACACGGGTTGTGAATGAGTGGAACAATCTTCCTGAATGTGCGGTAAGTGCCCAGACAGAGGAATGTTTTAAAGAACGATTGGACAAGTACATGCTGAGCATGCCTGGATTCCGCTGTTTTTGCTGCAGCTGCAACAATCCCTCGGGGAACACAGTTTAGCATCGACAAGTCATCCAGCCAATGAACGGGAGGTGATGGAGCTGACACAGGTCTTCCCTTCTGCTCTCTACAACTCTATGAACTCTATGAGCTATTGGATGTTGGGGACAACAACCGTAAATGACCGGCGTTCACCATGAACGAGCCATGGTAAGTAAATGAACGCTAATCGGCCTTCTTCCATCAGACTAACCGTACAACGCGACTGTGCAAGCAGCGGGTGAATGTGCAAGCCATTCTCTCGATCACTGACGTCGTCCACCTGGAGCAAAGTCGGTGTCTAGGATTCCCCTGTCCCCGAATGTGGCTTCGTGTACTTAGTGTGGGCGTAGGCGAACATAAGCAGCTACAGTAGACTAGCATGAATCCACCGAACCTAATCTAGCTTTATTGGCCCAATGCTGAAGTTTGTTGTCAAGGAGCAGTGGAGCAATGGTGTAGTACGGGTAAAAAAGCAATGCTTAACAAGTCCCGTGTGTGTAAGGCGACTAGACCATATGCTGTCCACCTTGTGCTCATACGAATGCAACAGAAGGGCGTAACCAGGGGGCGATTTGCATTCGTCTTTGCAGCCCAAGGCTAATAAAACGATGCTGGGTTCGGTGGGGTCATGATAGCATCCACTGGTCCAATAATCGAGTGGATGAGTAGGTTCGCCCACACACCCACATAAATACGCGGATGCCCACAAAGTGCAAAGCCATCCTTGTCACCGGCTTCCATGGAGCTGAACGACGCCTGTGCTCAAGAAAATAGCTTGCATCACTGCCCACTGCTTGCACAGTTCTGTTGTGTTCGCATAAGCAAAATGTCACCGGAACATCCTGCAGTTGTCTTACTCTCCTGTCCTCGATATCAAACTACAACTGTAGGCCAGTAAAGCTAGACTGACAAGTCAATAAATCTAGACTGTGGTTGGTGGAGTCATGATAGCCCCCAATGTTCCAATGATTCCGTAGCTGCATTTGATCCCCAGCACACACACACCGGAAACAAGCGGATGCCCAAAGGATGACAGGGCAAAATGTGTCACCCGCTTAGATGGAAGTGAACGATGCCAACAATTAAGAGAAAGATTTGCACCACTGCCTGCTGTTTGCACAGTCCCGTTGCATTCGCATGACTCACATGCGGCGGGAATATCGTGCAGTCAACGTATTACCCTGCCTTGATAGCAAACTGAAACTTCAGGCTAGCAAAATTAGGCGGCTTTTGGTAGATTCATCATAGCCTACACTATTAAATTTATTCGAGTAGCTGAATAGGTTCGTCCACACACCCATATAAGATACGCGAAGACCCATAGAGCGACAGGGGGCAAATGGGTCACCAGTTCTGATTGAGACAATTGATACCCATAATTAAAAGGTGAGATTGCACAATCGCCCACTGCTTAAACACTTACGTTGAACTCACGTGAGCGCAATGTAGCTGGAATATCGTACAGTACACTTACTACCCTAAATTGAAAACAAACTACAGCTGTAAACCAATGAAGGTAGACTGGTTTAGGAGAATTCATAATAGCCAACCGTGTTCCAGTGATTGCACCGCATAGGTTCGCCTACAACCTACAGGAAAATACGCGAAAGCCTTCATAGCGACACGGAAGAACAGGGTCACCTGCTTTGCTCCAGGTGGACATAAATGATCGAGAGAAGGGCTTGCACATTCGCCCGCTGCTTGCATAGTCGCGTTGTATTCGCACGAGCACAATGTGATCTGAACCTCCCCCAGTCGTTTCAATCCACTTTCTTTGATAACGACTTGCAGAAGTAGGCCGATAAGGCTTTGCTGTGTTTGGTGGAGTCATAATAGCCTGCACTAATCCAATAAGCGAGCAACTGAATAGGTCGACCCACACAAAATGCGCGAAGACCCATAGAGTGACAGGAAACAACTGGACCGCCGCCTATTCGCTTCATCAATTACAGTCCAAGTGATGGAATTGGCCAAGGTTTAATTCAGTGGGAATCGCGGTCCACATTGAGATGGCGCATCGTAATCCATTCTCAAAACGAGTGCTTCACAATGACCCTCCAATGCTAGGTAACATTTGTTTAAGTCATGATAGACTACGCGATTGAGGGGTCTGATTTTTCAATGGTCGCACAGCTACGCAGGTCCATGTGTAAAGTCAGAAGCACATCAACTACAAGAAGACAACTGGGGAGATTGGGTGATCTTCAGTCACTGCCTACGATCGAGGCGATCGAGGTCCACGATCAAGCGAAGAGTTTACAGTGGCACCTGCTGATCGCATAATTCGGTTACATTAGCATAATTACAATGTAGTCTGAAAATTGTCTGGTCGTCTTATTCCTCATTTTATCCAAGCAAATTGCTAGTTTTCTGCTTAAAATCCAATGTGTCCAAAGCGTTTTGAAAATTGTCCAAATTAGTTTGCAAAATGTCCTATATGGTTTCGAACCGTCCAATTTAAAGTGAAAGTGGCATATATATTATATAAGGCGAGAGCCTACGCTGCGCTGAGATGGTGGTGGCTGTATCCTGATTGATGGTCTACTTGCTGTTACTACTCTTGCGCCATGGGTTTATGTCCTGGGCGCCTCCTCGTGGCGACCGCTGGGTGGAATCTGGGTTACGACCTGCTCCCTTGAAGGATCTAGGACACCAATCCGCAAGAGAAAGTGAACTGGGCATATGCTGGACCCGCTGGCTTTCGGGTGTGCACTTGATCCATGGCTTTGGCTGAGGATCCGAGTGGTTCTCCTGTCAGATGTGGGCTCCCTGCCAGTATCCTGGTCCATGCTCTTCGGAGGTTAGGAATTGGTCGATGGACCACTCGCCGTAAAAACTAGCCGCGGGTTATACGTTCACCGTTCGATTGCTGTAGAACACCAGCGCCACGCATTGTCTCTGACGGTGGGAGGGCACCTCCTTGGTCAAATTGGTGCAAACCCGCCAAAACCCACCAGCGTCTGGCTGTGGCCTCAGGTGCGTATCTCATTATGGTCGTAAAACATAAATGAATTGTTGCAGTACCTCAAACGCTGCGTGTGACGGACCTCAAGCAGATCCCAATCTGTCTCTGCAATCACATTCCCGAGCTGTATCTGTTCCCCACTGCATTATGAGTCTGGCTGTTGAGTCAAAGGCTCCGGGCGGATTACCAAAAGCAAATCTCCAACCACCCACTGCCTTGTGGGTCAGGATATTGAACCAAAGGCTCCGGTGGAGTCCCGCAAGCAAACCTCCGAAGCAAAACGACCATCTCGCGTGCGATTGCCCACCAATGCAATCGTATGCCTGCGCGCAAAGCACTCAGCATCGGGTGCTGGAACGTGCGCACATTACTGGACCGATACACCAGTGAGCGTCCGGGAGAGACGCACTGCACTGGTCGCGATGGAACTGGCGCGCTACCACATCGATATTGCGGCGCTCAGTAGGACCCGGATTGCTGAGCAAAGTAAATTGCATAAAGCTGGTGCTGGCTATAATGGGCAGGAAACGCCACATCAACACCACGTGAACATGGGGTCGGATTTGTAATATCCGATCGCCTCCATGGTCAGCTCGTGGGTGAACTAAAGGGCATCAGCGCGCGACTGATGACTGTTCGCCTACGACTCGGAAGAGGTAAGTTTGCCATCTTTATAAGCATGTACGGTCCGACCATGTGTTATCCTGATGACATGCGTGATCAGTTCTACACTGAGCTATCCTCCGTGATACGGTCTGTGCCGAGGAGCGACCGACTATTTCTGCTGGGTGATTTCAACGCGCGCGTTGGGCGTGATGCATCAGTGTGGACAGATGTTATCGGTGCGCATGGTATTGGTTCAGCGAATGCGAACGGTGACAGGCTGCTCTCACTGTGTGCCCCTCACGGCCTGACGATCACGAACACTCGGTTTGCACTGAGTGCGAGTGATATAGCAACTTGGACGCACCCACGGAGTGGTCACGCTCATCTGCTCGACTATGTCATCGTACATCAGTGTGATATGCGTGAAGTGTGCATGACACATGTACTGCGTGGAGCTGCGTGTGGCACCGATCACAAATTGGTTCGGACCAAACTGTACATATATTTTCGTAAATCTATGTATTGCACTCCTGTCGTGAACCGGCGTAAATTTAACATTCTCTCCCTCGGTACTGTGGTGAAACGTGTTGAGTTGGAGAAGGCGCTGGCTGCACGCCTGTGCGTTGTGGACCGCACAGCAACATTAGGTGACCTGTGGAACCATATTCGCGATCAGGTGACAGCTGCTGCCGAGGAGACCATCGGGCGCGCAAACTGTAAGCGGCTTGATTGGTTTGATGCGAGTAATGGGACGATTGACGCGTTGTTGTGTGAGAAGAATGTGCTATTTGCTGCACATGTGGTAGACCTCAGTGACTTGGTGAAGAAGAGTAAGTCTGGCAGAATTCGTCGACGACTGAACCGAGAGCTCCGTCACATGGAAAATGCATGGTGGACGGAGAAGGCGAAGCAGATGGAATGCTACGCCGAACGGCGCCAACACAAAGTGTTCTTGGACTCCTTGAAGTTGGAGTATAAACCGACGGTGGAGTCGCTGAGCTAGCTGATGGATGGTAGTTCAGACCCCACTTGCACACAGACTGCAAACATAATGCAGATATAGCAGAAACAATTTGACTATCTTGAATAACCGTTCAGAGATTGACTGGACTATTTTGAATTACCTGAAACAACACAATATGAAGGCAAGTCTGGCGGACATGCCGGCACTAGATGAGACGCAGAGAGCACGTGCTGAGGTGCAAAACGGCAAGTGTGCCGGAGCCGACGGGATCCCGCCTGAAGTATTGAAACACGGCGGACCTGCTTTGGTGACTGCGCTGCACCGTTTGGTGTAACGCATGTGGATTGAGGAGGAGGTGCCTGCTGAGCTGAAGGATGCCCTTGTGCTACCATTGTACAAGGGCAAAGGGAGCAAGCAATGTTGCACGAATTATCGTGGCATCAACTTGCTGAGTTGTGTGGGCAAGGTGATTGACCTTTTGATTCGTTCTCCGAGCTGAGTAATTGAATGTCAAACGTTTCACCACCTCCCTCAGTGGCATCTTCAGTGTACAGCTTCGTAGGGGAAATCTCACGGAAAATGTCGTTGGGACGTAGCGTTTGAAAATAGCCTCGTCGATCTGTGTCCCGTGACCTCTGTTTGTTCGAAACTTAGCCGTCCAGCTTCACGCTTTCTCATCTGTAGGTATATCGAATCATTGCAAGGTGATTGACCGAATCCTTCTCAACCGCCTCGTCAGTCAGGTTGTTGAACCGGACGTGGCGGAAGAGCAACATGGATTCCGTTTGAGTCGCAGCACTATGGATATGGTGTTTGTGGCTCGTCTGTTGCAGGAGAAATGCAGACAACAACACCAGCCATTGTACTCGCTTTTTGTTGATTTAACCAAAGAATTTGATACGGTGAACCGCGAGGCATTGTGGCTGGTGTTGGGTAAGTTTGGTTGCCCGCGTAAGTTTGTAAGTTTAATTGAATGTTGCACAGTGGTATGCAGGCGACGGTGCAGCTGAGTGGAGAGACCTCGGATGACTTGGCAGTTGTCTCTGGTGTGAAGCAAGGCTGTGTCTTAGTTCCTGCCCTGTTTAATATCTATCATAATGTTAGTATATCGTTTGCGTTTGATTTGGCTTGTGCTTACGGTGTTCGTGTGGAGCACCGTATTGACGTTGGGTTGTTGAACACCCGTCGTTTCGGTACGAGAACCCTAGTCTGTGAGACAAATAGCCGTATGTTGCCGTTTGCAGACGACGGTGCGTTGTTTGCACATAGCGTGGATGAGTTGTAGCACATGACTATGCCATTCCCTGGCCAAGTTGTCCGCTTGGGCAGGAGAAATAATCTGACGGGGCATTCAACATTAGTCTACACAATTAATTTGTTCCGTGCGTATGCCATTCACTAGTGCAGGTGTGTAGGTGTGCGTGTATAGCCCGTCGCCTCCAGCCGATTGGATCTCAGACGCGCTAAGTCTTGGGGGTGCAGGTGGGACGCTTCAGCTCATACGCAGGGAACCAGTTAGTTGAGTAGACTCATGTTGAATGCCCCTCAGATTATTTCTGTTGCCCAAGAGGACAACTTGTCCGGGAAATGTTCTAGTGCGCTGGCTTCGACAGCGGCCAAATTCGGGCTCACTATCAACACAAGCAAGACTGTTTGTTTTTTCAGCTTTCAAAGTGTATGGACTTCGTGGGTCTGCCTCGAATTCAGACTGCTGACGAAGTGTTGGAAACCCCTTCCAGATTTTGCGACTTTGGTAGCGTAATCACAACCGACCAGCAGATGAAGTGCGAGCTGCGCAGCCGCTTAACGAAGGCGGCTGCTGCTTTGACAAGCTGGAATGCCGTGTGTGGAACAACCCACAGCTCACGGTTACGACGAAGCTACTGGTACATAAGCCTATGATGCTGTAAGTTCTTCTATACGGCAGCGAAACCTGGACACCATATCGGAAGAATGTCCGATATCTGGAGCAGTTCTATTATTAGTGTCTGCGCATCGGCTGGAGTGAGCGAGTTGCAGACACGGAGGCGATCCGACGTAGTGGCATGTATACAATGGATTGCATAATTCTGCTGCAGAACTTGAGGTGGCTCGGGCATATCCGCCGTATGGATTCGACCCGGATACCGAAACAGCTGCTTTATGGCCAACGGAGAGCAGAGAAATGGCACATGGGAAAACCGAAGCTACGATACCAGGACATGAGCAAAGTGAGCCTAGCACGTTGTAATGTTGATTTCAGGTCATGGGAATCGAAGGCGGTTGACCGGCGTGCGTGGCACGAGCTAATCACGACGGCAGTTGCCCAGGTGCAAAAGAAAGCTCACGTGCACGCAGAGAAGAAGCGGCAAGCGCGGAAGCGACAGGCGCCGATGTGGTGTACTCCATCTATGTCAAGCGCGTGGGGCTGCAGCACATGCGGTCTCATGTGCATGAGTCAGGCAGGTCTAGTGTATCGCGAGCGACCCCACTCGGGATCAGCATCGAAACCACGACGCGTTCTGCTGAGGTCAGCAGAACCGGTGAAGCGTTACTAGACACGCTGCATTCGATTTACGAACTGTGTGCTTGTCTGCTGAATCTTTTCATGTCAAGTGACGGGTTTGCTATCTGGTCTCAAAGCTTTTCTTTGTCTCATTTTAATGTTTTCCTGAATAAAATAACAATTTGCAAGTGTCGCTTAACTTTCTTTCTTCTTAATTTTGCATATGTTTCTTGATCCATTTGTCTGCCATCTTCATTTGATCGCGGATATGTTAATAACCCATTGATATCATATGCTAATTTAGGGACATATCCTTATGGCGTATTCTAACTATGTTATTGGTTATCTCATTTCAGGTGATTGGCTGCTGCTTGACTTCCCTGGTGTGGATGCGCTTGATGTGCATGTTCATGAGGTGCATACCTGTCTATTACCAACTTCCTCGTCTATACTGGCTTTAGAAGACAGTTGGTCGTTGCAGGAGGGGACGAGGTGCAAGGTACTCGTGACCGTGCTAGGCTCGAAGTGTGGTTCAGTGCACACGTTTTGTGTGTGGAGCGAACTACGGTCCAGCCACTGCCATGTGTGCGAATGCTTCCCAAGTACAGGTTGCTTGTGTTTGCCCGTGAAACATTGTGGGCCGGCTCCTTTGATGAAACCTGGTTCCCATCGGCATGCCTCCCGGTCTTATTTCTCCGGATTTGCACTGGATATAGGGTGTGTCGTATACGGGACCCAACCCAACATGGAGTGCTATCATCCAATCAGACCATACAACTGTCCAGCCAATCACCACTAAGCTAGTACAAACCAAACGATATACCCCAGTGGTGTTGGTAAACACGTGAACTTCCTGTTGACACTTTGTTGACTCTGTTTGTCAGTATCTCTTGATCCGCTGTATCAATACTACCGGTCATTTCCACGATCTAGTATTCTATCCACCTACTAGAACAGTTCGGGTTATATCAACTGGCGACGGAATTGGTAATTAATACGGCAATTTCAGCAGACGATCTCCGTGCAATGCTTCAACAACAGCAGTCGCAGTTCGAGGCCGCTCAGCTCCGTTTACTCGATACTCTAACGCGTAACCTCTCCCTGGTTTCCAAGGACAAGGCACCGCAGGATGAACATACCAACATTGAATCAATTGTTTCTACAATTCAGATTTTCCAGCATGACGTTGCATCGGGTGTTACTTTTGAGTCCTGGTTCAAGCGCTATGAGGACATTTTTCGTGTTGAGTTCGGTGGGAAGAAGGATTCATGGCGATCACGAACACTGCTTCGTAAGTCGGGGATCACGGAGCATGATCGTTTCGAAAACTACATTTTGCCCAAACACCCACGCGAATTTTCTTTTGATGACACGGTTCAGTGCCTCACACAGATTTTGGCAAACGTTCCACGCTCTTCAGCACACGTTATCATTGCTTAAAACTCGTCAAGCACTCCATGGACGACTACATTACCTACGCAGGTATCGTTAACCGCGAGTGTGAGCGTTTTAAACTTGCATCCATGACCGAGACACAGTTCAAGTGTCTCATGTTTATTTATGGTCTACAATCTCCGTCAGACGCGGACACCCTCACGCGTCTTCCCACCAGACTGGAGCAAGACCCAGACATAACGTTGCAGAAAATGGCTGAGGAATATCAGCGCCTGATCAATTTGAAGCATGATTCCCGTATGGTGGAACAGCAGCAGATCGACATAGCAGATGTCAGACCGGTCAGATCACGCAAACGGGAGTCGAAAAAGCCACCAACAGCATGTTGGAACTGTGGCGCATGACACTACGCCTCACAGTGCACTTTTCGCCGACATCGGTGCAATCAGTGTCAACGCTTTGGTCACAAAGATGGTTTCTGCAAGCCACGCAACTCAACTAAAGCTGACAATTCCAACGAACGGTTTCCGAAACCATCGCAGAAGGCTAGTCGCAGCATTGTTGCTAGCTATCAAGTCAACGGGACATCGCGAAGACGCTATCTAACAGTGAGTGTAAACGGGTATCCCGCGACTCTCCAGGTAGACACAGGATCGGACATCACGATTATTACGCAAACGATTTGGGAATCCATCGGACGTCCTCCAGTTATGCCCACTCAACAGACAGCCCTCAGTGCATCCGGAACAACTCTCGGCTTGGTCGGTGAGATACGTTGCTTGGTATCTTATAATGGTCAAAAATTTGAGTCTATATGCTACCTCACTAACCAACCAGGAGTGAATATTCTCGGCATTGACTGGTTAGATAATTTCAATCTTTGGAGTATTCCGTTTGATAAAGTCTGCAAACTGACACTGGGCATCAGCATTCCTCCCGTAATAATCGATGCAGGACTACAGAAATCCATTCCACAACGGTTATTTCAGCGATATGCACTAGTTTTCCAGGAAGGACTTGGCATTTGTAGCAAAATGAAGGCTCAATTGCAGCTGAGAGCAGATGCTAAACCCATTTTTCGTCCTAAACGTCCGGTGCCTTATTCTGAATTAACCAGTGTAGAGCTAGGGTTGGATCGCCTACAGCTAGCAGATATCATACAATCAGTCGATTACTCGGACTGGGCTACTCCAATCGTAGTGGTACAAAAGGCCAATGGCTCAATTCGTGTGTGTGCAGATTTTTCAACAGGTCTCAATGACGCCCTTCAGACACACAGTTATCCACTACCAGTCCCAGAAGACATTTTTGCCAAACTTTCAGGCGGTAGACTGTTTGCCAAACTTGACCTAGCTTATGCATATCTACAAATCGCCATTGACGATGAGTCAAAGGAATTGTTGACAATTCACACACACCGTGGATTGTTTCAGTTTAACCGATTGCCATTCGGGGTTAAAACAGCACCAGCTATTTTTCAGCAGCTTATGGATACCATGCTCACGGGCATTGACGGCGTTGCAGCTTACTTAGATGATATCTTAGTGGTTGGAACAAGTCCAGAAGAGCTAGCAGTGAGGCTCGACCAAGTTTTGGATCGTATAAAAGAGTACGGATTGCGCTTGCGACCAGACAAATGCAGCTTACTTTTGCCACAACGTAAAAATCTGGGGTTCATTATTGATCAGAATGGACGTCGTCCCGACCCAGCCAATATTTCAGCTATTGTTAACATGCCGGCACCAACGGACGTCAGTACGCTACGCTCTTTTTTGGCATGGTTAGCCACTATTCTAATTTTCTCCCAGAAATGCATCAACTGCGAGCGCCTTTAAACGCATTACTCATGAAAGAGGTCAAGTTTACTTGGTCAGCAGAGTGTCAAGCAGCGGTAAATCGGATTAAAGATATGCTGACTTCCGATCTTCTTTTCGCGCATTACGATCCCAAACTTCCAATCGTGGTAGCTGCCGATGCAAGCAACTATGGCATCGGAGCTGTGTTGTCCCACACTTTCCCAGACGGTTCTGATAAAGCAGTTATCCAAGTGGCACGGTCGTTGACATCAGCAGAGAAAAAGTATTCCCAGGTTGAAAAGGAAGGCCTGGCTATCATATTTGCTGTCAAAAAATTTCACAAAATGCTATATGGCAGACGTTTCAAGTTACTGACGGATCACAAACCGTTGCTGACCATATTTGGTTCACATAAAGGCATCCTGGCAACTACAGCCAGCCGTCTACAGAGATGGGCTCTATCCTTACTGGCCTACGATTTTAGCATCCATTACCAATCGACCACAGATTTTGGGCAAGCCGATGTGTTGTCTCGGTTAATTGCGGATCATCCAGCAGACAACAACGAGACAGTGATTGCTAGTGATAAAGTGGATCAGGAGATCAATCGGGTAATTCTCGACACCGCGAAATCCCTACCAGTCTCGCTAAAATCCATCAAGCAGCACACATCGCAGGATGCCGTACTACGTAAGGTGATGAAGCACGTGAAAGAAGGTTGGCCATCGAGGGTATCAGATGCAGAACTCATCCCCTATCACCGGTGCTAAAACAGCTTATCAATTGTTGACTCGTGTTTGCTTTTCGCTGAACATGAGGTTGTTCCCTCAGCTTTACAACGGCCCATTCTCACCCAACTTCACTAACGCCATCAAGGAATCACCCGCACCAAAGCATTAGCTAGAATTTACGTGTATTGGCCAGGGATGGGTGATGATATCTCACACCTGTGTACGCGGTGTGAAAGCTGTGCGATCACGCAAAAATCACCAAACAAATTGGCCCCTGTGCCATGGCCAGCAGCGAACACGCCGTGGTCAAGAGTACATGTAGATTTCGCCGGCCCAGTAGATGGTAACTCATATCTCATCGTGATTGACACACATAGTAAATGGTCAGAAGTTGTAACAATGCCGACCACCACTGCAGTCGCAACAATTAGACAGTTGCATCAGATATTCAGCCGATTCGGAATGCCGGAGACATTAGTCGGCGATAATGGCCCACAATTTACTAACGAAGAATTCGCAACATTTTGTCGTTCCAATGGGGTGGCACACATACGCACACACCCCTTTCACCCGCAATCGAACGGTCAGGTTGAGCGATTCGTCGACACGTTCAAGTGTGCACTTATTAAAGGGCGAGGCGAAGGCCCCAGGGACGATTGCATACACACATTCCTAATGATGTATCGAATCACACCACACCCCTCTTGTAACGGAAGGTCACCGTCGGAAATGTTGTTTAACGACAGATCAGGTCAATTTGGGACATAATCGTTCCGGAGGTGAGAGAATTAGCCAATCCGGAAACAACAGAATCTGCGCAACCCAAACAGCACGTAATAGCGAGAACATTAAAACCAGGTGACTTGGTATGGACAAGGGACTTCCCGCCGTCGCAAAACCGATGGACGCCAGGTGTAATCACCAGACGGATTGGCCGAGTCACGTATCTAGTAGAGGTCAACGGTCAGACATGGCACAGGCATAGGAACCAGCTCAGACACCGCTCTGATAACAATCAGTATTTACCTCATCACAATTCCCAGTTTGCTTTTCAGTTATTACTGGAGGAGTTCTCATTGCCGAAACCGACAAATGCAAATTCGGATCGAGTGAAAAACGAAAGCCAAGCGTTGATGTGATATATATATATATATATATATATATATATATATATATATATATATATATATATATATGCTTGGTAAGCTGCGGCGCAGGTTCGAGCCCCCCCTCCCGCCCAGCCCGCCCCGCCCTACCCCCGCCGCCCCTTACTCCCCCCCCCGCCCCCCTCCCCCCCGCCCTCGCCGCCCACCCCCCCGCCCGCCCGCCCCCCTCGCCCACCCACCCCCCGCCCCGCCCCGGCCGCACGCACTCCCCCCCCACTCGCACCCCCCCCAACCACCCCTGCCCCCCCCCCTTCCCCCTCCCGCCCCCCTCCCCGACCCCCCGCCGGCCCCCCCTGTCCCGCCCCCCGGCCCCCGCCCCCCGCCCCCCGCCCCCTGCCCCCCCCCGCCCCCTACACAGCCGCCACCCGGCCCGCTCCCCGCCCCACGCCCCCCCCCTCCACGGCCCCCCTGCCCTCGCCCCCGGGTTCCCCCACCCGCCCCCCCCTGCCTCCCCCCCCCTCCCCCCCCCCCCCTCCCCCCCCCACCGGTCCCCCCCCCCGTCCCCCCGACCCCCCCCCTCCACCCGCCCCCCCCTCCCCGGGCCCCGCCCGCCCCCCCCCCCCCCGCCGCCCCCCACGCCCCGCCTCCCCACCCCGCCCCCCCCCCCCCTCCCCCCCCCCCCCCCCCCCCCCCCCCCCCCCCCCCCCCCCCCCGCCCCCCCCCCCCCCCCCCCCCCCCCCCCCCCCCCCCCCCCCCCCCCCCCCCCCCCCCCCCCCCCCCCCCCCCCCCCCCGCCCCCCCCCCCCCCCCCCCCCCCCCCCCCCCCCCCCCCCCCCCCCCCCCCCCCCCCCCCCCCCCCCCCCCCCCCCCCCCCCCCCCCCCCCCCCCCCCCCCCCCCCCCCCCCTCCCCCCCCCCCCCCCCCCCCCCCCCCCCTCCCCCCCCCCCCCCCCCCCCCCCCCCCCCCCGCCCCCCCCCCCCCCCCCCCCCCCCCCCCCCCCCCCCCCCCCCCCCCCCCCCCCGCCCCCCCCCCCCCCCCCCCCCCCCCCCCCCCCCCCCCCCCCCCCCCCCCCCCCCCCCCCCCCCCCCCCCCCCCCCCCCCCCCCCCCCCCCCCCCCCCCCCCCCCCCCCCCCCCCCCCCCCCCCCCCCCCCCCCCCCCCCCCCTCCCCCCCCCCCCCCCCCCCCCCCCCCCCCCCCCCCCCCCCCCCCCCCCCCCCCCCCCCCCCCCCCCCCCCCCCCCCCCCCCCCCCCCCCCCCCCCCCCCTCCCCCCCCCCCCCCCCCCCCCTCCCCCCCCCCCCCCCCCCCCCCCCCCCCCCCCCCCCCCCCCCCCCCCCCCCCCCCCCCCCCCCCCCCCCCCCCCCCCCCCCCCCTCCCCCCCCCCCCCCCCCCCCCCCCCCCCCCCCCCCCCCCCCCCCCCCCCCCCCCCCCCCCTCCCCCCCCCCCCCCCCCCCTCCCCCCCCCCCCCCCCCCCCCCCCCCCCCCCCCCCCCCCCCCCCCCCCCCCCCCCCCCCCCCCCCGCCCCCCCCCCCCCCCCCCCCCCCCCCCCCCCCCCCCCCCCCCCCCCCCCCCCCCCCCCCCCCCCCCCCCCCCCCCCCCCCCCCCCTCCCCCCCCCCCCCCCCCCCCCCCCCCCCCCCCCCCCCCCCCCCCCCCCCCCCCCCCCCCCCCCCCCCCCCCCCCCCCCCCCCCCCCCCCCCCCCCCCCCGCCCCCCCCCCCCCCCCCCCCCCCCCCCCCCCCCCCCCCCCCCCCCCCCCCCCCCCCCCCCCCCCCCCCCTCCCCCCCCCCCCCCCCCCCCCCCCCCCCCCCCCCCCCCCCCCCCCCCCCCGCCCCCCCCCCCCCCCCCCCCCCCCCCCCCCCCCCCCCCCCCCCCCCGCCCCCCCCCCCCCCCCCCCCCCCCCCCCCCCCCCCCCCCCCCCCCGCCCCCCCCCCCCCCCCCCCCCCCCCCCCGCCCCCCCCCCCCCCCCCCCCCCCCCCCCCCCCCCCCCCCCCCCCCCCCCCCCCCCCCCCCCCCCCCCCCCCCCCCCCCCCCCCCCCCCCCCCCCCCCTCCCCCCCCCCCCCCCCCCCCCCCCCCCCCCCCCCCCCCCCCCCCCCCCCCCCCCCCCCCCCCCCCCCCCCCCCCCCCCCCCTCCCCCCCCCCCCCCCCCCCC
>OX104064.1:165351919-165444321 GCA_944474145.2 Dicrocoelium dendriticum | reverse complement strand
CACCGGCAAATGTAGAAGCCATAAGAAAAATGCCCCCACCAACGGATCTACAGTCTCTGCGTTACTTTCGTGGGCTCATCAGCCATTACAGCGCATTCTCGCCTGAGATGTACTGCGAACGTGCCCCGCTAAACAAGCAACTAGCCAAATGCCAAACTTGGAACTGGACATCAGAATGTCAAAAAGCCTTCGAACGGGTCGATACATTGTTGTCGTCGAACTTGCTTTTGATGCATTTTGATCCCTCCAAAGTGATTGTCCTAGCCATAGATGCGTCAAGCAATGGGATTGGCGTAGTAGTTACACACACGTACTCCGATGGATCTCAGAAAGCAATCGCCCATGTCTCTAGGACACTTACGAATGCCAAGAAGCATTGACCATAGTGCTCGCGGTCAAGGAATTCCACAAAATGCCATACGACCGCCGCTTCAAGCTTCTGACTGATCACAAGCCCTTGCTGGCTATCTTTGGTTCGAAAAAGGGAATACCGGCCTAAACAGCCTACCGGCTACAATGTCGGGGTATGATTTCGAGCTTCACTACCAGTCAACCATTTCCATTGGCCAAGCGGATGCACTGTCACGCCTAATTGATGCCCATCAGCAAGAACATAAGGGCACAGTCATTGCCTCGGTCGAGATGGAACATGACGTCAACTAACTGGTGAGTGACGCATTGCACGATCTGCCGGTTACCGCAGAAGCTGTACGAACCGAAACACTTTGGGACACAGTGCTCAAGAAAGTCACACAGTTCCACAGAACGAGTTGGCCACGTTCATATTCACCTGTCGAGTTACAATAGTGTAATCAGAAGAGACATTCGCAGTTGTGAACGACTGTGTACTATTTTCGAAAAAAGTGGTCATCCCCAAGGCCCTTCACGAGCGCGTTATTTGGCAGTTCTATGCCCGGCATCTTGGGATCAACCGGATGAAGACACTTGACCACAGCTAAGAATACTGGCCCTTCATGGACAAACAGCTAGAAAAACTGGCTAAATGCTGCCAAAAGTGCGCCAATACCTTAAAAGTGAAGCTCCATTCATGGCCAAAATATCACTAAACCATGGTGCCGCATCCATGTCGACTTCGCGGGACCGATCAACGGCCGAAATTTCCGCATCATAATCGACTCATACAGCAAGTGGCCTGAAGTATTTCTCTTGGATAATTCAACCACTAATGCTACTGTAGCAAGACTGAGTCAAAGCTTCAGCAGATTCGGCTGTCCAGAAACAATCCTAACTTACAATGCCACACAATTCACTTAGGCAACATGTACGCAGTTCTGCAAGCAATGCGCCATCCAGCACATTCGCGCACCGCCGTTTCACCCGGTCGAATGGCCAGGTGGAAAGGTTTGCCGAAACGTCCAAGCGAGCGTTCCACAAGTCAAGAGGGGAGAGACGTATATAAGAGGTGGTTAACCGGTTCCTTTTTCTCTACCGCTCAACACCAAATCTACAGGCGCCGGAGGGATTTTCTCCAGTACAAACTATGATGCAGCGGAAGCTTCGTATGCTTTAGACGCCACCCGACCGCGCTAAGAACCCTCTGTTGGTGAAAGGGACCGCAGAGTGAAACAAGATTTTAACCGACGGCATGGGGCAAAGAAACGATCGTTTACACTTGGACAGAGAGTGCTGGTACGCGACTATCGGGAAGGCCATACGAAGTGGATGAGAGGGACGGTCAAAAACAAGCGCGGAAATGTCACGTATGACGTGATCGTGGGTACAAAGCTCTGGGCCCCACATGCAAACCAGCTACGGCCAACGCTGTGTCAAGCAGAAGAAGCAAAACTTGCAGATCTCACGTCCGACTTGTTGTGGAAATCGTCGACTTGCCAAAGGAACCGTGGACGATTACACACAGTCGAGCAAGGAAACCAGACCACAGACGTCAGGACCCACTTCTCGAGCACTTCAGCCCAGGCAAAAAACAACGTCCCGAAAACTGCGAGCTAATCCCAGACTTTCATCATATACCGCGGAAGGCATCCCAGGAGGGAAGATGTCCGGGAGAAGATAAGAATTACCAGGAAAACCCATTATTTCAGGGAGTAATCGATTGTAATCGATTATCGCATCGATTTCAAGTTTTGGAATATTCCGGTGCCTGCAAGTGACTAGTACTCTCGTGAAGGTCGGTTAAATCTACGTGGAACAACTAATCTTGGCGGTTAACCTTCCTATCCCAGAAGTTAAATGTCAGTAAGAGGCCTATAAAAACAGCCAAGGTGTACTGCAGTGGTACAGTGTCTTGTTGACGGCGGTTAACACGTTATTTTTTGAAAGTCACTGGCGTTCTGCCTTTTCCTTCGGTTACGCTAGAAGTTTTGTGGAGCAGACAAGTGCCTATTTTCGGAATCGTCTCTAGTGAGAAGATTGTAACATAAACATAAGAAACAACACCGGTCCTAGCAATGAACCCTGAGGGACTCCGCTGTGGGCAGTGCCCATGTTAGATCAGGTCGCATCAATTCTGACACTAAACTTTCTGGCACGGAAGAAACCCGACAACCAAGTCATCAGTTGGGGATGAAACCCAAAGCAAGTCAGCTTCACTAGTAAAAACGATGATTAACCGAGACAAAATGCTTTACTGGAATCCCGATATCGAGTTGTTTCGTCCAAAAAAAACACAACAAGGGGCGTAAAGATAACGAGCGCACGTGACTGCGAATCCTGTCGGTTATGTCAACAATCCGTGAGCAATGGCGAACCTGTAGTGAGACTACGCGTCCATACCTGCTGTTCTGCACTTCTTATTTAACCCCTACTCTTACATTATGGTAGTAATATATTTGCCCATACGTCGTGGCACACAAGCATTTGTACTGAGCATTTGCCCTGAGTCCCCGAGATGAAGCTACTCTGCTTGATAGGATCATAATCAGTTGCCGGATGTGTGCGGTCCGAATCGCTGGCTCGTTCTTAGCTTCAAAGTCGCGCGGGGCCAATAGGTGCCTGGTTATTATCGCTGCCTACGTCCCCACAAACCTTAGCGATGACTCGGTAACAGACGACTTCCATCGTGAACTGAGCGAGCTCCTTCGCCACAGAAGCAAGGACACTGTAGTGCTAGCTGGGGATCTGAACGCTCAAGTTGGGATATTTTCCAGTGATGAGCATCTGGACGGCCAACATGATTTAGACTCCGTTAATGATAACGCTGAGAGGTTACTTCATTTATGTGAAGATGCACGTTTATTTCTTGCGAGCAATAACTTCCGACACAGCATTCGTCGGAAGGTGATATGGCGCCCACCAGCCTCGAACCAGCCATGGACGCAAATCGATCATATTGCGATCAGTTATGGCTGAACAGGCTGCGTCCAAAACGCTCGCTCCATTTGGAGCACATGTATGGACACTGGCCATGCACTTGTAGGTGCTGATCTGCGGATGCGTTTCGGCGGTCGCGTTCGACGACCCTGTGAACGAACAGACATCAGCAAACTGGCGAACCTAGGTGTTCACCATGCGTGTGGAATTAGGGTGGCTTTCAGGTTGGGAAAGCGCTCGCTGAGTACGGTAGATCACTGGTCGCAGATTCACCAGACCTTACTAGCAGCAGGTAAATCATCGTGTGATAAATCCACTATCCAAAATTGACGTTGGCTCTCTTCGCAGTCTCTGGAACTTATCGATGCTCGCCGGCATATTCCAACTGGAAGCGAACACAACGAGACTCGAAAAGACCTGAGGACAAACCTCCGTGCTAGCCTGAAGAGAGACCGCGAATCCTGGTGGTCTCTTCGAACGTCAGAGATGGAAATAGCTGCTACCTTTGGTAACAATCGGAAGTTGTTCCGTCTTATACGGGAAACGGGCAGCAAGAAACCTGGTGTTAGTGAAACTATTTATGATGAGAGTGGGCAGCCTATCCACAACTTGTCAAAACACTTGGGGCGTTGGACTGAGCATTTTGAAAAGCAATTCAGTCGGCCGGAATTATTAGACTCCACATCGGCCAGTGATCGCCCTGCTCCCTGCGCTGTCCCTTTGGATCCACGCTTTCGCTCAGAAGTCGAACGTGAGATCGCACTGCTGAAGTTGAATAAAGCCGCGGAACCAGGTGATCTTCTTCCAACGCTCTTCAAATTCGGGAAACCTGCTCTTTTAGATGATTTACATGAATTCCAAGTGAAATTGTAGGAGAAGGGAACTGTCCCAACCGACTAGAACCGCTTCGTTATTGTCCCGATCCTCAAACGAGGCTCGCGTTCGGAATGCGGCAAACATAGAGCAATCAGTCTGGTCCCCATCCCCTCCGTACTCTTTCACAAACTGATTGGCGCTCATGAAAGCCAGATTCGCGAGGTGCAGGTCCGGTTTCATCGTGATCGGGGGTACATCGATCACATATTCATATTACGTCAATGGTTAGAGCGCCGTCATCTATTGGCGGCACACCGTTGTCGTGTTTCTCGGCACCAAGGTGCCTTCGATTCGGTGGATTGATGTCCCCTTTGGGACTATATGCTAAGGAAAGATGTGTCCAAGAAGCATGTAAATATCATGCGAGGGCTTTACGCGCGTAGTCCGGGCAGAGTGAGAGCTTACGGCAAGCTGTCGCCGCTCCCCAATGTTCCCACTAGTGAAAGACAAGGATGCCCGCTGTCACCTTTCATCTTTAACTACGCTCTCGATGAAGTCATGGAAATCGCGTTCACAGGACACGATTTAGAAAGTGGGGAATTGCTCCAAGGTGAATGCCTTCTTGACTTGGAGTAGGCTGACGATATTATCCTCATCTGTGACAGTTCCCAAACGTGCCAAGCGGCACTGGACAAATCAGCACTGTCAGCGATTTCGGGTTATGCTTTGCACCCTCGAAGTGCAAAGCATTCCTCCAAGATTGGCGGGGACCGCCTCCTGCGCTGACCCTTGGTATGGGTCAGCTAGACGTCATTCAAAATTTCAACTATCTAGGTAGTTGTATAAGCGCCGTTAGGATGGAAGGCGAGATCACAAACCGATTACCAAAAGCATGAGGCGCTTTTGTTAACCTTCGCCACCTATGGGCGTGGGTGCGACATCATTTTCTCCCTGAAGAGTAGAGTGTACAATGCAGCCGTACGTTCGACTCTACACAATGGTTCTGAAAAATGACCCGTTAGATCAACAGGCATAAGGAGGCCAGTTACGTTCGACCGCCCGTGTCTTCAGAGTTTAGCTCAAATCTGGTGGAAACACTGTGTGAGCAATGAGCTAGTTCGACGCTTTGTTTATGACTCAGAAAGTAGTAGCGAACCGCTCAGCACCGTTATTTCACGCATCAGGCTTCGATGGCTGGGCCACGTGTAGCGCATTTCAGCCCACTGACTCCGCGAGGTGCGTTTGCGCGCCGAGGGTGAAGGTGGAAGAACAGGGCCAAGCGATGACGGCCTAGAGGAATGAAGACTCATAAGTTAGTCTCGGATGGAGCCACTCCGCTTCCTGGTGGCGGACTGAAGGACGTTGAACACGTTTAGCCAGATACACTTGTTGACATACCTAGGAGCCGATCACAATGAAGATTGTATAGTGAGCTACTTTGTCCCTCCGTATCCCAATTAGCCTCCCCCAACCATGACCTCAATTATGAGAGATAACATGATTACTTTTCGGCACAATAGTCGGCTGCCAGCTCTCCGGAACGATATCCCTCCACTAACGTTGACACAACCAAAGCGCCAGGTTTTCATGGTAAGTTTATTTCCTTTTGTATTGCGGCACAATAGCTGAGGTCTTTCCATCTGCAGCTAACCAGTACAATGATATATATATAATATATATATATATATATATATATAAATTTTGAATTGGACGTTTGCCAAACAAAATTGGGATTTTGCAAACAACTGTGGACATTTTGCAAAACGCTGGACGTTTTGCAAAACAAAATGGATTCTTTGCAAAACCCTTTGGACACATTGGATTTTAAAAAGAAAACTAGCAATTTGCTTGAATAAAATGAGGAATAAGGCGACCAGACAATCTTCAGACTACAGTGTAGTTATGCTAATGTAACCGAATTGTGTAATCAGCGGGTGCCACTGTAAACTCTTCGCTTGATCGTGGACCTTGATCGCCTCGATCATAGGCAGTGACTGAAGTTCCCCCAATCTCCCCAGTTGTCTTCTTGTAGTTGATGTGCTTCTGACTTTACACATGGACCTGTGTAGCTATGTGACTATTGGAAAGTCAGGCTCCTCAATCGTGTAGTCTATCATGACTTCAACATAGGTTACCTAGCATTGGAAGGTCATTGTGAAGCACTCGTTTAGAGAATGGATTACAATGCGCCATCTCAATGTGGACCGCGATTCCCACTGAATTAAATCTTGGCCAATTCCATCACTTGGACTGTAATTGATGAAGCGGATAGGCGGCGATCCAGTTGTCCCCTGTCACTCTAGGGATCATCGCGCATTTTGTGTGGGCCGACCTATTCAGCTGCTCGATTATTGGATTAGTGCAGGCTATCATACTCCACCAAACACAGCATAGCTTTATCGGCCTACTTCTGCAAGTCGTTATCAAAGAAAGGGGATTAAAACGACTGGGATAGGTTCAGATCACATTCTCGTGCGAATACAACGCGACTGTGCAAGCAGCGCGCGAATGTGCAAGCCCTTCTCTCGATCATTGACATCGTCCATCTGGAGCAAACCAGGTGACCCTGTTCTTCCGTGTCGCTATGAGGGCTTTCGCGTATTTTCCTGTGGGTTATGGGCGAACCTATGCGGTGCAATCACTGGAACACTGTTGGCTATTATGAATTCTCCTAAACCAGTCTAGCTTCATTGGTTTACAGCTGTAGTTTGTTGTCAATTTAGAGGAGTAAGGGTACTATACGATATTCCAGCTACATTGCGCTCACGTAAATTCAATCTAAATGTTTAAGCAGTGGGCGATTGTGCAATCTCACCTCTTAATTATGGGTATCAATTGTCTCAATCAGAACTGGTGACCCAGTTGTCCCCTGTCACTCTATGGGTCTTCGCGTATCTTATATGTGTGTGTGGACGAACCTATTCAGCTGCTCGAATAAATTTAATAGTGTAGGCTATGAGAAATCCACCAAAAGCAGCCTGATTTTGCTAACCTAAAGTTGCAGTTTGCTATCAAGGCAGGGTAATAAGTTGACTGCACGATGTTCCAGCCGCATGTGGGTCATGCGAATGCAAAGGGACTGTGCAAACAGCAGGCAGTGGTGCAAGCCTTTCTCTTGATTGTTGGCATCGTTCACTTCCATCTAAGCGGGTGACACCTCTTGCCCTGTCACCCTTTGGGCATCCGCGTGTTTCCGGTGGGTGTGTGCTGGGGATCAAATGCAGCTACGGAATCATTGGAACAGTGGGGGCTATCATGACTCCACCAACCACAGTCTAGATTTCTTGACCTATCAGTCTAGCTTTACTGGCCTGCAGTTGTAGTTTGATATCGAGGACAGGAGAGTAAGACAACTGCATGATGTTCCGGCGACATTTTGCTCATGCGAACACAACAGAACTGTGCAAGCAGTGGGCAGTGATGCAAGCTATTTTCTTGAGCACAGGCGTCGTTCAGCTCCATCGAAGCCGGTGACACGAATGGCTTTGCACCCTGTGGGCATCCGCATATTTTATGTGGGTGTGTGGGCGAACCTACTCAGCCACTCGATTATTGGACCAGTGGAGGCTATCATGACCCCACCGAACCCAGCATCTTTTTAGTAGCCTTGTGCTACAACGACGGATGAAATTGTCCATTGGTTACGCACTTCTATTGCATTCGTATGAGCACAAGGTGGACAGCATATGGTCTAGTCGCCTTACACACACGGGACTTGTTAAGCTTTGTTTTTTTATTCGTACTACACCATTGCTCCACTGTTCCTTGACAACAAACTGCAGCATTGGGCCAATAAAGCTAGATTAGGTTCGGCGGATTCATGATAGTCTACGAAGTTCGAATAGTCCTGTGGCTGCTTATGTACGCCTACGCCCACATAAAGTACACGGAGCCACATTCGGGGACAGGGGATTCTTAGACACCGACTTTGCTCCAGGTGGACGATGTCAATGATCGAGAGAAGGGCTTGCACATTCGCGCGCTGCTTGCACAGTCGCGTTGTATTCGCACGAGAATGTGATCTGAACCTATCCCAGTCGTTTTAATCCCCTTTCTTTGATAACGACTTGCAGAAGTAGGCCGATAAAGCTATGCTGTGTTTGGTGGAGTATGATAGCCTGCACTAATCCAATAATCGAGCAGCTGAATAGGTCGGCCCACACAAAATGCGCGATGATCCCTAGAGTGACAGGGGACAACTGGATCGCCGCCTATCCGCTTCATCAATTACAGTCCAAGTGATGGAATTGGCCAAGATTTAATTCAGTGGGAATCGCGGTCCACATTGAGATGGCGCATTGTAATCCATTCTCTAAACGAGTGCTTCACAATGACCTTCCAATGCTAGGTAACCTATGTTGAAGTCATGACAGACTACACGATTGAGGAGCCTGACTTTCCAATAGTCACATAGCTACACAGGTCCATGTGTAAAGTCAGAAGCACATCAACTACAAGAAGACAACTGGGGAGATTGGGGGAACTTCAGTCACTGCCTATGATCGAGGCGATCAAGGTCCACGATCAAGCGAAGAGTTTACAGTGGCACCCGCTGATTACACAATTCGGTTACATTAGCATAACTACACTGTAGTCTGAAGATTGTCTGATCGCCTTATTCCTCATTGTATTCAAGCAAATTACTATTTTTCTGCTTAAAATCCAATGTGTCCAAAACGTTTTGAAAATTGTCCAAAGTCGTTTGCGAAATGTCCTATATGGTTTCAAACCGTCCAATTTAAAGTGAAAGTGGCATATATATTATATAAGGCGAGAACCTACGGTGCGCTGAGGCTGGTGGTGGCTATATCCTGATTGATGGTTTACTTGCACTTACTACTCTTGTGCCATGGGTTTAAGTCCTGGACGCCTCCTTGTGGCGACCGCTGGGTGGAATTGGGTTACGACCTGCACCCTGGTAGGATCCAGGACACTAATCCGCAAGAGAAAGTGAACTGACCATGTGCTAGACCCGCTGCCTTTAGGGTGTACACTTGATCGATGGCTTTGGCTGAGGATCCGAGTTGTTCTCCTGTCAGATGTAGGCTCCTTGCCAGTATCCTAGTCCATGCTCTTCGGAGGTTAGGAAGTCGTCAATGGACCACTCGCCGTAAAAACTAGCCGCGGGTTATCCGTTCACCGCTCGATTGCTGTAGAACATCAGCGCCACGCATTGTCTCTGACGGTGGGAGGGCACCGCCATAGTCAAAGTGGTGCAAACCCGCCAAAACCCACCTGCGTCTGACCGTGGTTGCAGGTGCGTATCTAATAATGGTCGTGAAACTCAAATGAATCGTTCCAATACCCCAAAGGCCAAGTGTGACGGAATTCAAGCAGATCCCAATCTGTCTCTGTAATCACATTCCCGAGCTGGATCAGTTTCCCACTGCATTATGGGTTAGGCTATTGAACCAAAGGCTCCGGGTGGAGTCCCGCAAGCAAACCTCCGAAGCACAACCGTCACCTCGCGTGCGATTGCCCACCAATGCAATCGTATGCCTGGGCACAAAGCACTCAGCATCGGGTGCTGGAACGTGCGCACACTACTGGACCGGTACACGAGTGGGCGCCCGGAGCGATGCACTGCAATGGTCGCGATGGAACTGGCGCGCTACAACATCGATATTGCGGCTTTCAGTGAAACCCGGCAAGCTGAGCAAGGTAAATTGCATGAAGCAGGTGCTGGCTACACATTCTACTGGGTGGGCAACGCCGCCTCAACACCACGTGATCATGGGGTCGGATTTGCAATATCCGATCGCCTCCATGGCCAGCTCGTGGGTTAACCAACAAGCATCAGCGCGCGACTGATGACTGTTCGTCTACGACTCGGAAGAGGTAAGTTTGCTACTTTTATAAGCACGTACGGTCCGACCATGTGCTATCCTGATGACACGCGTGATCAATTCTACACTGAGCTATCCTCCGTGATATGGTCTGTGCCGAGGAGCGACAGACTATTTCTGCTGGGTGATTTCAACGCGCGCGTTGGGCGTGATGCATCAGTGTGGACAGATGTTAACGGTGCGCATGGCATTGGTTCAGCGAATGCGAACGGTGACAGGCCGCTCTCACTGTGTGCCACCCACGGCCTGACGATCACGAACACTCGGTTTGCACTGAGTGCGTGATATAGCAACTTGAACGCACCCACGGAGTGGTCACGCTCACCTGCTCGACTATGTCATCGTACGTCAGTGTGATATGCGTGAAGTGCGCATGACACGTGTACTGCGTGGAGCTGAGTGTGGCACTGATCACAAATTGGTGCGCACCAAACTGTACATATATTTTCGTAAATCTACGTATTGCACTCCCGCCGTGAATCGGCGTAAATTTAACATTATCTCCCTCGGTACTGTGGCGAAACGTACTGAGCTGGAGAAGGCGCTGGCTGCACGCCTGTGTCTTGTGGACTGCATAGCGACATTGGGCGACCTGTGGCAACACAATCGCGACCAGGTGACAGCTGATGCCGAGGCGACCATCGGGCGCGCAAACTGCAGGTGGCCTGATTGGTTTGATGAGAACAATGCGACGATTAACGCATTGTTGTGTGAGAAGAATGTAGTATTTGCTGCACATGTGGCAGACCCCAGTGACTTGGTGAAGAAGGGTAAGTCTGGCAGAATTCGTCGACGACTGAGCCGAGAGCTCCGTCACATTAAAAATTCATGGCGGACGGAGAACGCGAAGCAGATGGAATGCTACGCCGGACGGCGCCAACACAAAGTGTTCTTGGACTCCTTGAAGGTGGAGTAAAAACCGACGGTGGAGTCGCTGAGGAAGCTGATCGATGGTAGTTCAGAGGATACTTGCACACAAACTGCAGACATAATGCAGATATGGCAGAAACATTTTGACTATCTTGAACAACCGTTCAGATACTGACTGGACTAATTTGAATGGCCTGAAACAGCTCAATATGTAGGCGAGTTTGGCGTACACGCCGACACTGGATGAGACGCAGAGAGCACTTGCTCAGCTGCGAAACGGCAAGTGTGCCGGTGCCGATTGGATCCCGTCTGAATTATTGAAACGCCGCGGACCTGCGTTGGTGAATGCGCTGCACCATTTGGTGCAACGCGTGGGGATTGAGGAAGAGGTGCCTCCTGAGCTGAATGATGCCCTTGTTCTACCACTGTACAAGGATAAAGGGAGCAAGCAATGTTGCACGAATTATCGTGGCATCAATTTGCTGAGTTGTGTGGGCAAGGTGATTGCCCGAAATATGCTCAACCGCCTCGTCAGTCAGGTTGTAGAACCGAACGTGGCGGAAGAGCAATGTGGATTCCGTTCGAGTCGCAGCAATATAGATATGGTGTTTGCGGCTCGTCAGTTGCAGGAGAAGTGCAGAGAACGACACCAGCCATTGTACTCGCTTTTTGTTGATTTCACCAAAGCACTTGAGACGGTGAACCGCGAGGCATTGTGACTGGTGTTGGGTAAGTTTGGTTGCCCACGTAAGTTTGTAAGTTTAATTGTATGTTTGCACAGTGGTATGCAGGCGACGGTGCAGCTGAGTGGAGAGACCTCGGATGACTTTGCAGTTGTCTCTGGTGTGAAGCAAGGCTGTGTCTCAGTTCCTGCCCTGTTTAACATCTATCGTAATGCTAGTATATCATTTGCGTTTGATGCGGCTTGTGCTTACGGTGTTCGTGTGGAGCACCGTATTGATGGTGGGTTGCTGAACATCCGTCGTTTCGGTGCGAGAACCCTAGTCTGTGAGACAAATAGCCGTATGTTGCCGTTTGCAGACGACGGTGCGTTGTTTGCGCATAGCGCGGATGAGTTGCAGCACATGACTGTACCATTTCCCGGCCAAGTTGTCCGCTTGGGCAACAGAAATAATCTGATGGGGCATTCAACATGAGTCTACACAAGTAATTTGTTCCTTGCGTATGCCAGTCATTGTGCAGGTGTGCGTGTATAGCCCGTCGCCTTCAGCCAATGGGACCTCAGACGCACTAAGTCATAGGGGTGCAGGTGGGACGCTTCAACTCCTACGCAGGGGACAAATTAATTGAGTAGACTCACGTTGAATGCCCCCTCAGATTATTTCTGTTGCCCAAGAGGACAACTTGGCCGGGAAATGATGTAGTGCGCTGGCTTCGACAGCGGCCAAATTCGGGCTCACTATCAACACAAGCAAGACTGTATTTTTCAGCCTTCAAAGTGTATGGACTCCGTGGGCCTGCCCCGAATCCAGACTGCTGACGAAGTGATGGAAACCACTTCCAGATTTTGCGACTTTAGTAGCGTAATGACAACCGACCAGCAGATGAAGTGCGAGCTGCGCAGCCGCTTAACGAAGGCTGCTGCTGCTTTGGCAAGCTGGAATGCCGTGTGTGGAACAACCCACAGCTCACGGTTACGACGAAGCTGACGGTACATAAGCCAATGGTGCTGTAAGTTCTTCTATACGGCAGCGAAACCTGGACATCTTATCAGAAGAATGTCCGATATATGGAGCAGTTCTATTATTAGTGTCTGCGCCGTATTATGCGCATCGGCTGGAGTGAGCGAGTTGCAGACACGGAGGTGATCCGACGCAGTGGCATGTATACAATGGATTGCATAATTCTGCTGCAGAACCTGAGGTGGCTGGGGCATATCTGCCGTATGGATTCGACTCGGATACCGAAACAGCTGCTTTATGGCCAACGGAGAGCAGAGAAATGGCACATGGAAAACCGAAGTTACGATACCAGGACATGATCAAAGTGAGCTTAACAAGTTGTAATGTTGATTTCAGGTCATGGGAATCGAAGGCAGTTGATCGGCGTGCGTAGCACGAGGTATTCACGAAGGCAGTTGCCCAGGTGCAAGAGAAAGCTCACGTGCACGCAGAGAAGAAGAGGCAAGTGCGGAAGCGACAGGCGCCGATGTTGTGTACTCCATCTACATTGAGCGCGTGGGGCTGCAGCACATGCGATCGCATGTGCATGAGTCAGGCATGTCTAGTGAGTCACGAGCGACTCCACTAGGGATCAACATCGAAACCACGAAGCGTTCTCCTGAGGTCAGCAGAACCGGTGCAGCGTTACTAGGCACGCTGCATTCGATTTACTAACGGTGTGCTTGTCTGCTGAATCTTTTCATGTCAAGTGACGGGTTTGCCATCTGGTCTTAAAGCTTATTTTTTGCCTCATTGTAATGTTTTCCTGAATAAAATAACAAATTGCAACTGTCGCTTAACTTTCTTTCTTCTTAATTTTGCATATGTTTCTTGATCCATTTGTCTGCCATCTTCATTTGATCGCGGATATATTAATAACCCATTGATATCATATGCTAATTTAGTGGCATATCCTTATGGTGTATTCGAACTATTTTATTGGTTATCTCATTTCAGGTGATTGGCTGCTGCTTGACTTCCCTGGTGTGGATGCGCTTGATGTGCATGTTCATAAGGTGCATACCTGTCTATTACCAACTACCTCGTCTATACTGGCTTTAGAAGACAGTTGGTCGTTGCAGGAGGGGACGAGGTGCAAGGTACTCGTGACCGTGCTAGGCTCGAAGTGTAGTTCAGTGCACACGGTTTGTGTGTGGAGCGAACTACGCTCCAGCCACCGCCTTGTGGGCGAATGCTTCCCAAGTACAGCTTGCTTGTATTTGACTGTGAAACACTGTGGGCCGGCTCCGTTGATGAAACGTGGTTCCCATCCGCATGCCTCCCGGTCTTATTCCTCCGGATTTACACTGGATATAGGGTGTGTAGATGGAGCTGTGGGTGGTGCAGCGCAGGCCACCCATGGTCCCTCTGTAGGCGCAGGCGTCCTGTGGAGACCACAGTGACAGGCAAATCCGGAACCGGATGCCGCCTACCATATATATATATATATATATATATATATATATATATATATATATATATATATATATATATATATATATATATATATATATATATATATATATATATATATATGCTTAGTAAGCTGACGGCGCAGGTTCGACCCTGCGTAAGGACAGGGAGACCCTCGCAGTATCCTTATCTCACGTGCAAGTGGTGGTGGTTGCGCAGCAGCGAAGCGTTGGTACTGCGTACCGGCGTACTGCTGACGCCTTGCTTATTCCTGTAGCAACGAGACTGGACCTTAACGTGGTGCGACGGTTTGCGTACTACTTTGACCTATTGAGCTAAACTGCGTGGTGCCCCCGGGCGCCTTGGGAACTACTCCTACCAGGTTGCTCAATGGGTAGATATCAGAGAAACTCAGTCTCCTGGTCCTCCAGATTAGGGGTTGGAATTTGGATAGCGTCTATTTATGTGCAACTAAATCACCGCCACCTCTCCGCTGCCTTGCTCACAGGCTTTTGAGCCAAGGGCTTTGGATGAGGGCCTTAATCGTCTTCCAGCCTCGGTCTAGGAGGCCAGGCACCTCCACACTTCCTTTTCCATCTGTCTCACATAATCCCATCCCATCCCGCATTACTAACGCCTTTTATAGTTCCCAGCTTAATTGGCAGCAGCCGTGATGTCACTGGAATCGAACCATCTACAGCTATGTTCCCGCAACAACCACTAGATGACTACCGGCAACAGTCCCTTATAAGACCATGCTGTCCGGTTTCCTTGGCGGCGTTCAACGTTCACACTCTAAGAAAATAAGTCAACAGACTGCACTCGCACGCACGATGGATATCGGGTATCGACGTAATTTGCGTATCCAAAACTAAAATCAATGACCCACAGGGGGTTGTTGAATTAACTGCACCTAGCTTGTCCTCTCGCTATTGGTTGCACGCATCCAGGGACATCGCTGCAGCAGCCTATGGTCAAGACGAGTAGGTATCGTACTAAGCGTCAACACTGAGTCATCCTTGGCTGATTGGATTCTGGTTAATAGCCGCTGGTGTGCAGCCTGTTTGACGACATCAACTAAGGTTGAATCATGAAGTAGTACAAGACGCTGTCTCGTTGTGATTTCCGCTTATGTCCCCACCGATTGCAGCACTGATGCTGCGAAGGACACACCCACGTACTGAACACACTACTACGCAGTGCTACCAGTTCAGATATCATAACACTTGCAAGGGATTTGAATGCACAAACAGGTCGCCTGGGCTCTTCAGAATCTCAACTAGGTGGTAATTATGGGCTTAACTCCGAACGGACGGACAACGGTGACGGAGCACCAGATGTTGCTTAGTACCACTGCTTTCAGACACACTGGGCGTCGAAGTGCCCCTTGTTGTCCTCCAGTAGCTGGCCAGCGATGGACCTAAACAGATCACATTGCCATAAAGTACAGGTGGCGTGGTTCTATTCTGGATTGCTGCTCGTTCTGGAGAACTTACATCGACGATCATATCTTAGTACGTTGTCGTTTCTCCAAGGACTTTAACGGGTGGCGCACCAAGCGCCCCCCGATTAGCAACGGAGAAATTGTCTCAGTCTTCGGTCAGGCAAGCCTAGCAGGATGCACTGCGTACCGAACTTTCGCTTTCTTGTCCAAACGACACAGCTTCAGTCGAAGAGGAGCTCGGTCGCAATGCACGACGCGGGAGCATTTGCTTATGGTACTATCAATCGTAACTGACTCAGTCACTGGATATTCGTGAGATCAGTGAACATCTTGGAATCCAGAAGAAACCTTCTGGCTGGTTCTGAGCACAATGTTACCAGGCGGACTATTAGGCGCGCACTAAAGCGGAGCCTGCGAGCTGACAAGCAAGTCATCATCATCAACAACAGTATATCAGCCATTTGAACTGATGCTTCGCTGCCGTAGGACCATAACGACCTCCGGGACGAAGAATAATAAGGAGGAGGAAAGGATGACCTACGGTCTGATCTGAGATGGAAAGTTTTGGAGCTAACAGCGATATTAGGGTATGTGGCGTTTTCTCCACATTCGGCACAAACGGAAATAAATGAAAAATATCGCGCTTTTATTGCTAGACTGCATAATAGAAAATTGGCCGATGATTTCATGTATTTCGAATGTACTGATATTTGTTTCTAGGTGGAAGAAATGGACCAATCAACTTCCCATGGCAAATGAGCTATCAGATTTCAAAGCAGGATCAACGTTAGAACCAGGGTTCCACAAGTTGAAAGTGATGCCAGCAATCTCAGTGACAGCGAAGGAGACTACATTCCTACGCTGTTACCACCGCTTGATGACAGAAGCAGTAGCAAAATTAGCACAGATGATGATAGAGGTAGAGAAGAACTGCGTAGTAACAATCATCATGCTGCACATGCTAGCACTAGTCACACTGCTGCCCGAAGGCTACCACCTGCTACTCCAGCAGCAAAGCAACTAGCTCCTATTCCCACAACCAAAACAACAGCCGAAAAGTAAGTGATCAACAATTACGGGAAAAACAGAAAACTAACGTTACTGTGAAAAAGAGTGCAACGACAAAATTCGACAAAAGATATTTCAATTTGGCATTCTGCTCTCTCTGATTCTGAAGAAACCAGAAAATCCATGCATAATTTCAGAGTTTATCGACACAAGTCTGCTAGATATTATTAAAAAGGAATCTATACTGTACACAGATAAAACCGAACAGTGCCCCCAGCTAAATGGAAATGAATTGGAACAGTTTATTGGTATTGTTGAGATACCACCATTGCTTGGCCTAACGGGCAGCTGATGACCAATCACTTGGCAGGTAAAGCAAAACGATTGGCCAGGAGGGTGAGAGTGGTGGTTGTGCTCCACTTGTCACGCAGCCGGCGATAGGGTCGAACGTTTTGGCTTTTCGGGTCACTAGTTCATTGGTCGCTTGTTTGATCCGACTATTTTGACGAGTTTTGCCCGATGTGGCGTCTTTCATCACATCTAAATATATGTGTAAAATAGGCTTTACAAGAAAAATAACTATTTGTACCAAATTCAGCATCAACAATTCAGTCAAGTAACCAAAGAAAAAAGTTTCCAACATCAAGGAATTAAATCCCTCAATAAGGGTTTCAAGCTTTAAACAAGCATTCAGGATCAACGCGCCTACACTTTGTTAAGAACATTCCATCACAAACAGCTGCGTATCGTGCAAAGATAAGGCGGCATCGGCGAAACAGCTTCCTTGCGGCTTTCACTGCCACGGGACTTAATCAGCCATTACTCCGCAGACAACTCAGCACCGAACACACTTTAAACAGGCAGTCCCAGTAAGAGATGACAGCATACGCGCCACTGGTGCCGACTGCGAGCTATGTCCTGTAACGTTTTGAGCCAAGCACGTCACGTGGATTCCAGCATAAAAGGCACGACGGACTGACGGCATCGAGTTAGGTTGTCAGTGCCTTCGTTTCCCGCTGTAAAGTTAATTTTTGCCGACCTCGGGACTTGCGTCACTTTACATATGTTAAACAAAACAGGGTCCTCCACGGTAAGCGGTGACCAGACATACGTAGTACATACCCAAGACAACGCAGCTTATTCAGTGCTACCAGTTGTCCTAAGGAAATAGCCGGGTTATCACTGTCTAGTACTCGCATACGCACATCATCCTTGCGGAAACGCTCGTGCCATCCGACACCAGTAATGCTTCGCAGACAACGATGATCAAAGACTTGAAGGCATCGCAAGTCCTCGGACTGGAGGGACTGTCTCCCTTCCGTAGAGTAGGACGGCCTTCACAGTGACCTTGTAAACACGGTCTTTCAGGCGGAGATAAATCCCATTGTCGCCAAAGATGTCGCAGATTCCAAAAGGCAGGTTTGGCTTTAAAAACGCGTGAACTGACTTCGTGCCATGTACCCATTTTTGATAATGCAGCTGCCAAGGTAGGTGAATTGGTCAACTACCTCGAGTTCCTCGTTATCTAGGTTCACGGGAACGTCAAGTGGCTGGTGGTCCTGCAACAACAATTTGCACTTTAAAGGTGCGAAACGCATGCCGAATGATATGCCCACTTTAGTGAGGTAATTCAGGGTTGATTGTTCCGCCCCAACATCGTTAAACAGCAAGACAATATCGTGCGAATACTCAAGATCAACTAACCTTTTACCAGGCCTGCATCATAAGCTTCAGCAAGGGAACACCCCATTATAGTGTCCACAACGACGCTGAACAAAAATGGGAAATTGGGCAACCCTGACGGACGCCACTTGTTGTCAGAAAGTTATCTGACAGTTCACTGTGGACCCTGACGCGGCCTGCAGTGTTCGAGTACAGAGCACGTAAAATGCATTTATTTCATGGGAACACCTTTCCGTGCAAGTATTTCGTAGAGAATGGATCGATCAAAGGAATCTAAAGCACTCTGGAAGTCCAGTAACTCAGCCAGTGTCGGTATGGAGTACGTGTGGCGCTGCTCTAATAGCTGGCGCAAAGAGAATAGGTGGTCTATACCGCCCAGTTATGGGCGAAAACTTATCTGTTCTACCCTAAGCCGTTAGTTTCGTTCTGCAGTGAGGCGTCTAACAGGAATTAAAGCTAGTAATTTTGTCACAACTGGTGTTAGACTAATACTTCCGTGGTTAGCGCAGGCGGTGAGACTGCCCTACTTTACATGGCAACTATGGTCGAGTCGCTCCAGTTAGCCGAAATCGTCTTCCTCAGTACATGTTCGAACAAAGAGGTCAATGGTTTGCAGAGGACAGCATCTCCATCCTTAAATAGCGCAGGTTGCAGGGAGTCCCGACCAGCAGCACGAAAACGACTAAGGGCTGTGATCGCGTTTCGGACCTCAGTCTCCGATGGAAGCACGAAACTAATTGGCCGTAGTTCAGCCTGCAACACCCAAGTAGGAAGAGATCTAGAAGCAGGGGGAAAGCTGAAGTGCTGTCGAAAGTGCTCCGCCCAACGAGTCATACAGCGCTCTTTAGTGTGAACCAGTGCACCTGCGCTGTCTCTGACTGCCACATTGACGCCTGGTTTCTTGGGAACAATGGTACGGAGCAACTAGAAGAGCTGACGTAGCCGATCGACAAATCAGCACTCAGTTACGCTAATTACTCTAATATTAACGCAGAAATCGAACGACAGAATACTGAAACCGCGAATCTCACAACCTATACTTGACCAGAAATATGCAACCAGCATTCCAAACAAGACGCCACGTTGCATGTATCCTTCAGAGAATTGCGGTAAAGTGCTTAAGATCAGGGTAAGTTGAACTAACTGCACGAGGTTGTTCCATCCTGAATGTATGGGAAAAGGTGTCCAAGGAGTGAGGCAGGTAAACAATCAATGGCGCATTTTCGTTTTGTCCAACATGTCGGCATTCCAGTTGTTAACTGGTTATGTGTGCTCATGAAAAAGACTGAGACAATCGCGCATTTTGTAAACACTAAGATCGCGATCTCGGAGGAAATATAGACGCCCTAATACCTCACCAAGCCAACGCAAGCTCCGTCTCTAGGCAGAGAAAGATAGCCAGAGGCTCCAATCACACTGCAGCGTCTGTATCGCCAAACCTTCCGGTACAACTAACTTCCATAAGCTGGTAAGTATCGAGCATGCTAGCTTCCACTCCTTTCAGCGGTGCAGCCCAGATCGAGTCAGTGGCAATGATCGAAGCTCCGAGAAAGAGCTCGTTCACCATAGAAAAAGCCGAAGAGAACACATCTGACTATGGTAGCAGCAGCAATCAACAGTAGGGTAACGCAGCCTCCACAAACAACCGAACCGCTTAAAACGGTATCAACTGATACCCTCAAAGCTAGAGCCAACAGAAGAAATCATGGTGCTTTTACTCTTGTGTGTACGAACTTTCCGGAAGCGCAATCTGATACGATAAAAGGGAAGCTGAAAGATGACCGTAATCAGTGGAATTCCAGTCGTGGTGCAATTGGCATTTCAGTTGAGTCCATGATACTGAAACGGGTTCCACGTCATCCAAAATCAGTGCATTACGGTGACCCTCGACTTCTCCGGGTGATAATGAGTTTCATTGATGACACCGAGGCCAGTCTACTGTCTTCCATTCGACTCCGGAACTCATAGCATGAGGCGTGCATTCCTCCGGATATTCCTTGGAAGGAACGCCCGAAAGAAAATAGCAACCGGGAAGAAATTCGTAAATCTGACGAAAAACGGACGAGTATTGTTTACGGAGTTCCTGAGCTTCAAACATCCTCCCCTGAAGAAGCGGAGACATACGACCGGGAGCAATGGAGTTACAGCCGCCAGGAACTCTCCCTCGACAGTATCGTTACAAAGCGGTTGACAAGCATATCAGTATCAATCAACTACAAGGGGGACGGTCCCCGGTTGATGGTGATGCTTCAGCCTGTTTATATACTCGCATTTATATATATATATATATATATATATATATATATATATATATATATATATATTTGAGCAATTGTGCTCAGCTCAGAGAACAAACGAAAACCGAACCAGTCAACCCGGGCTACACGTATTACGATTTATCGCAATCCATCAATGTTAGACCAATTGCACACCAGCGAGGTGCTCATGGTTGATGGGCTAATTGTCTGCAGTCCGTTGAGTTGAATCGATTACATGATGAGCTAGGACTTTCAGCATAGCGACTGTGTACGAAACAGCATTTAGAAGCTATACGGACGGCTTTTTAGGTTACTAGAGGCTGTGCTCTGCACAGTTCATAATTGGCATGGCAGTGTAAAGTATGCAAGTCCGCGGCCGTCACGCACGCATAAGTGGCACTAGCTGCTGGCATCCGGAAGTCATGGGGTCGGAAAACGGCAGGGACCCGAGGAAGGCGCACCACTGACGAGACCCGAAGGTCGAAACAGCGTTGTCGGATGGTTTTTCAGATGTGACAACGCCTGCTGACTGAGAATGAACTGTGATGGATTACCTCCGGATCTGTGTTCTGTTCCCTGAATCAAGTTGGGGGGGGGGGGGAAGCCACTCGTGTTCACAGCACGCTACGAATTCAACACTATGCAACAACAATCGAATGGGTTTTTTGCCCAATTGCTTACTGCCCTTTCCGAGTGCGCTCATAATAATATTCTACCGACCTAATTCGAAGAATCCGTGCTGTTGGAATGGGAAAATCGCTTATGACGGGTATACAACCAAATGCTTGACAAGTCCCGTAGGATGGTTAGGGTGAAAGTTACTAGGTAATAAACATTGTTGGTAAAAAATTTGCCCGAGATAATGACTCAGCAAGAAGTTAAGGGCAGCACAGATGTGAGTACTGTTTGGAATAAAAGAGAAGTATGACGCCGTCTACTGTTTGTTCTGCTCTAATGTCATCATCTGGTGGTCATGGGTTATAGCATGTAGTGTACATGTGTCAGGGTATAACCGAGGCGTTTTTGATTAGTGATAGTGGGGGTATTCAAGCAATCAAGCAATACACGTAGGCTGAGAGTGAGAAACACACCTCATCTAATGTGCAGCAATGCAAAATAATACGGTAAAAAATAACACAACAAAACTCAAAAGCAGGTAACATGATGTTAACTAGTAAGCATTTCGGATGAGATCGGATTTGGAGGGGAATCTAAAAAGGAGGGGGTGAACAAAAGAACTCACAACGCAAACGCTATTGGGGCCGGGTCTTCGCCATATCAGCAAGTGTGTCCACCCAAACATGTCCATCGTCCTAAGGACTCTAACCAGGCAGTTAGAAAGCATCAACCGACGCCAACTTCAAAGTGAGAGTTTTCATTTCTCTCGACCAACTTATCGCTTGGCGTCCCTTCCTTCTCTTCCAACCGCACGCCCAGCGCGCAATGCACGTCGCGGGAGTCAGTATGCTAGCATGCGCAACAAGTGACAGAGCCATCAGAGCCTGGTGGGTGATATAATGTTGCTGAGCGGTTCACTAGCTATTCCTGCAGCAAATACGCGACGCCGAACATGTCCATTGCTCAAGCGATGCTCCCGCAAGACATGAGCTGTGGGGGACACCAATTATGTGCGCCAGGAGTTCAAGGGATGTGACATCCGGAGGGAGAAAAGTTTCATCGACAGTCTATTCGGCTGTACTGCTCAGCCAACTTAGACTGATGACCCCTTAGAGATGTGTTTTGGCTATTTCAACAGAAAGTGGCATATGTGTTTGGGGTTTTTTAGGATTTGATTCAGCATTATGAGATCGCCCTGTAGACGCTGATAACGTTCGCTGTACATCTGTAGACCGCTCAGCCTGAGTGTGTAGGGAAAGTTGAACAATCTTCTGACGTTCGGCGTCGCGCTGCGTTTTTTAGTATCGAGCGCGGGGAAGTGGTGCTTTTGCCAGGGTTGCCACGCTTGGATAGCGTACTCCACGTGCGTGCCAAGCATTTTCGGAAAGACTGAGCTGTCAAATTTCTCGAACGCTCTACGAAGAAGGCCAAAGTGCTGGGTTGCTTTCTTTGATGCCTTTTCAGTCTGCTTTAAACAACCAAGGTCAGCTTGTACGAGCACGCCGAGATCGCATTCATGAAAAGCCCGACGTGGAATTTGTGGCCCGAGTCGCTAGTTGTGAGTACTATGCTGGCGTGTTCTGAGAACTTTGCAGGTGGTGGCGTTGAAATGCTGCATGTTCTCGATGGACCAAGCGTACGCTTTTTCCAGGTCATCCTGTAAGGCTGTGTGATCCTCGACTGTACCGATATCCCGCCGTCTTTAGATCATCGGCAGATAGCAGACAGTTTGAAGATAGCACCCTCGCGAGATCATTTGTAAAGAGAAGGAACAGGCGGAGCCTGAATACCGAGCCATGAGGTGCCCCGCACTGAACTTCGATTGGTTTCGATAGGGTGCTACGAACTCTTACGGTCAAGTGACGTTGGACGAGAAAGTCACCCATCCAGCCCAGAACGGGGTCACCGATTCCGTAATTCTGGAATTTGCGCAGTAGAATGCGATGGTCCGGACTGTCGAATGCCTTTGAGGAATCCAGGTGGGATGCATCTACACCTATACTAGCATCCACAGGTTTCCACCAGCATGCACGAGCGACAGTAGTACAGGACCGATCTTTGGCGTAATCCGTGCTGCACCGGAACGAGGATTTTTTTTAGTTTCCTGGTACCCCATGGGAGCCTCAGCTAGAATGGACTCCCTGGTCTTAGAGATAACTGGACGAAGTATTATCGGGCGATAATTCGCTGGTTCTGCACGGCTACCACTTTTGTAGATTGGAATGATGATCTCGTGCTTCCACATCGTGGGGACGTGCCGAGAGATTATTGTTATACGGTCCAGCTAAACTCATGGCAACAACTTTCAAGGTCTTCGGGCGAATGCCGTCTGCGTCCGGGGAGCTGTACTAGCGCAAGGACATCAGCCATTTCAATACAACTGTAGTTGTAGAAGATATTTGGTTAAGACCTGGTGGCGGCATGATGTGCGTAGGTAGGAGGTAAGATGATTGCACATTTCGGAAGGTACGGCCAGATTGTTGTCCAAGAATGTTGGTCGCCCGTTGTGGGGCTTGTGTTAACCCGCGTGCTGTGTGCAGTGCAGGAATCCCGCGTTTCACCTTGCGATCTTTGTTTACTTGTCTGTATAGCAGCTTGGGGTTAGAGCAAAATATTATTACAAGGTCTTGTTTGTTCTTTACTTTATTTTCCAGGAATTAGTTTGACATAGTGTTTTCTTTGTGTTGTATAAACATCACAAGTGTCCTCACTCAGAGAGGTTATGTGGGCAAACCATGCCAATTCCCTCCGTGTTCTGCTCCTTAGGAACGACCAATTCTTTTTCTGACGACGGATTTCGCTTTAAGATGTTTGCCAAGAGCCTGTTGAATTTGTCGAGAAGTTCCCTGCAGGTCACCACAGGTGACCGTTCGGCTAGGAAGAGAAGCTTGTTGCACCAACGAGGTCGGACAGGTCATCATGATTGGTTACGACGTAAGATTCTTCGGTATTTTTTTAGAATACTCTGCGTAGCACATGTGGTGGAGCATTAATGTCGCATGACCGCTGCGGACCAAAAGAGTACACGTTGTTACTACGTCGGTCATGAGTTCCTCTTTGATAAAAACGAGGTCCAAGATGGCCGGTTTGTTTCCTCTCCTGAAACGCGTTAGAGAAGTGACATGGTTGTACATCGGTGAACGAGCGATTAGTTCTTGCCGTTCCGCCTTGAATTGCTCACCAAGAGTGGCCAGGGTTTCTAGGTCGTGCAGATTGAATTCCCATACCAGGAGAATGTGGCTGTAAGAATACCCCAGTAGGTTCTTCACAGCGGAGGCTATGACCTGGATCGTCTACCCGGTCGATAATTAAGTCCGAGCGGTAGCGAAGAATTACGCCGCCTCCCCTAGTGGGTCGGTCTTTGCTCAAGTGACACAAAATAGTGGGATCTCGGCGTCGGTAATGTGGTCGAAACCCATTGAGGCTTGACGAGATCGAAGTTCGGCCAATTTACTGAGTAGGCCTTGCGCGTGTGTATATGAACAGCTGAGAGAAAGTGTTAACCCGACGCGGTTATCTTGCGCAGTTATTGCGCTCCTTGTAAATTCTTTTCGCTTTAGCTCTTATAACGAGGTAGTTCGAAAATCCCAGCTTGTGAGCGATTTCAAAATATCCTTGGTTTATGTTAATGTGATTACAACTGCAGAAAGATGAATAAAAAGTGAAATCTCGATCGTTTTAATAGAAGCAAAGCGTTTGTCAATGTATCCCAGAAAAAAAGTTGAGCACGATAATTTGAAAGCCCTTCTTCAACGAGTTCAAGATCTTTAGATATTCGATGGGACGCTGATGTTTCACTTGCGATGTGATGTGACTACGGCTTGCGCTTGGACCTCATCTAGCTTGGATTCAGAGAGATCAACAGTTGGAATCAGCGAGCTTAAGTACTAGGTGCATTTATCGAAGCATCTTTAAGAAACATTGAAACGAACTATATCAAGTAATGCAAATGGAAAGTCGTTTTTTGTGTTACTGTAGGGAAAAATGATGTGGGTTGGTAGGGTGCTCCATGTTTAGGACACACGAAGGAAGAAAACATTCTGTCGACAACCATGTCCACTGTAGTGCGTGGACCAGTTTGAGCTGGTATTCTCCCAGGTTAATATTTCTCTCAGTTAAAACAGGTCGTGATAGGAGTGATCTGGGTTCGTCAGCAGTAACTTAACCACGTTATGTTTGTTCGCTGACGTCGATATCCACCATTGTCCAACCCAAGGGCATTCAATCTGCGTTGGTAGGGGAGGCGAAACAATCTCCGAACAAGTTTGGTTGTGGAGCTTCAAGTGCCTCAATGTCGCGTTTGCACCAGGCTTGGATCGCGTAAGGCACATGGGGACTCACGTAAGCGTTCAGCATTTGCGGAAAGAGTAATGGCCCGAACTTTCTGGGAACCCTCCGTGAGGGTTAATTTAGTGATTGGCTCATAGTTATGCATTTTCGGACTCTAAAGCAGAGGTCATCTCGCACGATACTCCGAGGTCGCTTTCCAGGAAGCACGTTGAGACCACCGGTCACTAAGTTGATAACCTTAGGTAAGCTGATAGTGTATGATTTCCAAAGCTTAAAGAATACAAATCAGCTTTTTAGTGGCTTTTATTATATATATATATATATATATATATATATATGTATTATAATACATCTAGACAAGTTGAAATGAAGTCGGTTTTCAGGTGACCATGTATAGACCCTGTCAAGATCTCTCTGCAGCGCCGTGTGGTCGTGCACTATCTCGATAATATGCCAGATCTTGACATCGCCTGCAAATAGTAAGAAGTCAGACTGCAGTACCATAGTAAGATCGTTGATGAATAATATGAATAAACCTAGTCCCAGAAACGATCGTTGGGGTACATCACAAGTGACTTCGATCGGGTTGCAGATGGATTCGTGGACCCTCACATTCAGCTAATGTTGAATGGAGAAGTTGATTATCCAACCGAGCACTCAGCTACCTTCAACCGCTGACATACCTACCAGCGCATTCCGTAGTAGTTTTCGATTCTTTTCTCGCGCGCTCTTTACCAGTGCATCGCAGCTTGCCCATATCCCATTTGTCATGGTATCTGTTCATAGAACTCTGGCAGAAATAGCGTTCGTGCCGGAAAAGCAGCAACAAAATATGTTTTTTAGGTAACTAAAGCATCTACTTCCCGATGAGATTCCCAACAAAAATGTTAGCATGATAGCACCACAAGACTTATATCGGGAAAAATTTCTCTGCCTATTATCAAGTGCGATTTGCAGATTCCGGGCAAACATATGCACATAGCACCAGGAACACCTGGTATAGTTGGGATAACAAATTCACTAAAGAACATACACCGACAAACCCTCAGGTCAATTGTTCGTTTGTCAGCCGGTATACTACCACGGCAAAGCCAATGTGACGAAGGCCTTCGTTCGTATATAAAGGGTGGGGCCAAGTTGTTTGATGGCCACCGCTTCCTCATTTGGTAAAACGTGGGTGTTATTTGACAAGATCACCCGTTATTGTTGATAATCTCGTAGGGAAATAGACGCTGCAGTTTCCAAAAATATCACCTCCAGAAACAGCGTGAACGACTGATAAAATTGAAATCCAAATTGCCAAACTGTGTGTACGAGTGGAATTCTTGGAAAATTGTCTGAACTTGAACCGGCTCCCCGCCACTTACCGTGAGCTCCTGCGCGCGCAAACACTACGAGCGAACGCTAAGAACTTGAGACGGCCCCCTAGGAGCTACCTTGAGGAAGCCACAGAGAAATTAAAACAACATCGCGAATCCTACTTGCCCCAACAACCGGAAGTTGGCAATCATTATATCATTATCAAAATACACGTTAGCTGCAGGTGGAAAACACCTCAGCTATTGTGTCGCAATACAAAAGAAAAATACATGCAATAGTGACACGCCGGCTGAGTCACCAGTAACGGATGGACATTGTTCCAGAGAGTTAGCAACCGGCTTTTCTGCTGCAAAAAGGCGTTATATTATGCCTAATGGATGAGATCGTTGTTTTTTTTTGGGGGGGGGGGAGAATAAACGGGAGAGGGACAAAGAAACTACACAAAAGTCAATGAAGTCGGTTCCTAGCCATGTCAACAAGTGTATCCAGCCAAACGTGTCCATCGTCCTTTGGTCCCCAACCAGGGAGCCGAGAGGCTCTAACCGAGGCGAAGTAAGGGCCTTCGTTCCTCTCGACCAAGTCATCGCTTGGCTTCCCCTCCTTTTCTTCCATCCACAATCTCGGTGCACAAGCAACGCACGTCGCTGGAGTCAATGGGCTGGTATACTCAATATGTGGCCCAGCCGTCGGAGCCTGGTGCGTGATTTAATGGTGCCACGTCTACGGTAGATTAGGAATGGACTACATGTTGCTATTACGAGACATGAGGTGGCGTTATCCTATTCCCATTTTTATTCTTCGTGTAAGTCGAAAGTCTCTCATCACATCGCATGTCAATGGACGTAAACATGCTGACGAAGTCATCCTGGATGGCATGACCCGAATCCTCGAGGATTCTGAAACCCCTACGAGAGATAGATGGACCAGCGACTTGGTCGAGCTCCCGTCCCTCCCTCTCTGCTATTCCAAGTGTTGTGACGTAAGGTTCTGTTTTCTACGTTCCCTTGTACATATAACCACTTTCCTGGTTATGGATGTCGAGTAGACCTTCGGGAACCAAGAAAAATGTTTGGGCGGCGATCACAAATCAGTGGAAAGAAGATTCGTGGTTATTTATAAGGTACAACACTATTCTGCTACAGCCCGCTTCACTGGTTAACGGATATGTGCCGTTAGTTACATTCTCAACGGTTTGTGCTCGCTATTCAGACGGGCCGACCCATGCCCGCCGTGTCTAAAGTTAGCTCGGGCCTGGAGGATTTCGGTATTGCTCCCTCCCATCCCTGTACTCCAAGATAGCGTTGTCCTTGTTTGCAATTGTCAGGTGGAGATAGCCTGACCTGGGAGTGGAACTCGGCTTATCGTAGTTGGCGGTTATCGCCATAATCCCTAGACCATTCAGTTCTGCGAGCCTCGTTGCTGTCATTCCGGAGACTGTGCGATCGGCTCGGATTGGCCATTCGTCCATCTGGTCGATATTACATCATTTGGTCAAGCGCCACAGCAGACATGGACTCAGGCGCGTGCAATCTGCTTGTCGCTTGGCAAACCAACCCGTTACTCTGCTGTCTCTCATTTGCGATAGATTCTGATGGGTGGCGTCTGATTAGCTCCCGGTCCATAGGCCCGGCAAGGGTTTCATTCAACCTTGTTTTCAGCCATCATCACAGCGGGTGGTCAAAACGTAGCTTGTTTCTCTATAGTAAAGCCCTGCTTGTGAAGCTCTGGCTTTGTGACTAAGGCGTAAACCGTCAGCCTTGTATGTCGTTCTTCTTCGCTTTACTCACGCTATATCTATCTGAGGAATTCAAATTAGAACGAGACCAGTCGGTCGTGGAGTGCAGCTCCGGAACTAATCTCTGAGTTTTATTTTCTCACAATTGAGCTTGGTCTACACATGTACTTGAAACTGTTAAGAAGTTAAAGGGCTCGTTTTGGCGCTCTCGGATTAAAAAGGTTTGCTGTTCCAAGTGCTTTATTTCCAGGGTTTGCAACTGCATCTATTCCCCTCACTGGTTACACTGTTTACCGGTTATTTTCCTGGGACTTCTTAAAAAAACTATATACCTTTTGTCCGCTCGCTAGAATTTAACTCTTTAACTTTCCAACCAGGATTTTAAACGCTCTCTCACCCTTTACATGCTATTCTGGATATAACCATATCTAGTTCCACTACACGATCGAAATTTAAAGTGTTATATTATCGGACATCTTTGTATCATAATTCTCTCCTTAGTTATCCATCACGCTAACTAGTCGACACACCAGGAATGAAAGATCGCATGTATGACCGTAAGCTTGAGTGAAAATCGTTTTATTGCTACCAACTTTTACTTCGCATTGATGTTTCGTTATAGTATATCCGCAGTGTTCACGTGAATTACTGAAAATGCGTCTCTCTAGCCGCATAAATTTTATGTTGACTTGACCTGACTACATGTACCAGCGTGTTTACTTGCTTGCATTTTACGTTTGATTATTGATAAGCCAGTTGTGGTTTGCGACGCTAGCGGAGCTGAATTTGGGAGTGAGAATTGATCGGAGAGCAAATACCAGTCCGCGTCAAAGGAATCGAACTATTCCGTCAATATGATTCACCCGTGGAGTGGAGCTCAGTCTCACTGGCTGAAAACCAGACGCGGAATAGTGAGCGACATTGACCTCCTAAATTAGCATGTTTCGATTACCAATAAATAGGGCTAACCTCTCCCGTAGAGATACACTCTCTGTCTACCGAGTTCTGGCCTTTTGCTGGGCCTGATGCTATTCAGACAGTCGCAGTCCCATAGGGCAGCTAGCATCAGTAAAACAGCTGTCAGTAGCAGAGGGAAAGAAGAAGCGTTATAACAGTTGGCAAGATGCTTATTACTAAAACCATCCGCCTCCATTACTAGATCTATGACACTTAATCATTGCCGAGGGGAAAGAGTACATGGCTCCCGTGACGATGTTAGGCTTAAAGAGTGGTTCCATCCTGTGTGAAACAGGTTACGGCCCAGCCACTGCCGTGTGTACGTCTGGTATGCATGTCTCCCAATGTTCAAATAAAAGAATGATGTGCAAGTTGAAGGAGCGCGTGCCAGCTTCGAAGCAATGTAGCGCCCATGTACACGTTTCCCAGTCCTATTCCTTTACGAATTTGCACTGGATATGGGGCGCGTGGGTGGAGCTGTAGTTGTTGCAGCGCGTGCCACCCATGGTCCTCCCAAGTAGACACCAGTGTCCTGTGGCTATTCAGAATCTCGGTGACAGGCAAAACCGGAAACGGGTGCCAACAGCCATATGGTAGCGACTGTTGATAAGTATGGAGCGATCAAAAATCACGGAACATTCATAATAAGTAAAAATGGGAATAGATGAACAATAAGGTAGAATATGTGAATTCGGCATGGCCAGTATGTTAAATAGTTGAGCCGATGCGAGGACTCATGCAGTTCTGCCGTTGCGTCTAATTCCATAATATGTTGGCAATTTAATCACAGATGGGCAACAAGCTACTGGAGACCTTGATAAGGCGAACGAGCTGTTGCGTGTTTTCCAGGAAGTTCATCGAATGCACAATGGGAATTCAATACCATTGTTGTCGCATCGCGTATGCGAGTGCAAAATGGACGAAATCGTCATAACTGCTTCAGATATTTTCTCTGTACGGAAGGACTTAAACTCATACCAAACACCTGGCCCCGATAATGTGCATCCCAATATTGTCAAGCCGATTGCTGACAGACTCCAGCTTCCTATTCTTGAGTTATACAACATGTCTCTTCGTAAGGGGAGAATACCACAGAATTGGAAGGAAGCAGTTGTGGTGGCGATCCAAACTGGTGGGATTAAATCTTCATCCAAATAACTACAGGCCTGTTACTCTAACGTTCTTCTCAAGTGTCTAGGAATCGAATCTATGGACATCTGGCTGTTAATAATTTGATCGGAGCAGAACAGCATGGCATGGTCAAGAAAAAGTAACGCCTTTTTAACCAGCTGTTTCCTCGATGAAATAACTCGATATCTCGATGATAGCATACCAGTAGAAGTATGTTACCTTGACTTCAGTAAAGCTTTTGATTCGGTGAACCACCGTTTCTTGTTAGAAAAAAATGTCCTGGCTTGGAATCCCACCTCAACTGCTTTCATTGCTGTCTGCATTCCTTTATGGTAGGACATTCCGTGTCAGGATTGGTGACGTTATTTCGACGGAAGGCACTGCTCACAGTGGAGTTCCCCAGGGATCAGTACTCGGTCCGTTGCTATTTCTCATGTTTATAAATGACTTGGTCCTTCTACTTAAAGACCCCTCCTATATGTCTGTTGACGACTTGAAGTTTGTCAGCGGGGGAGATAGGGCTTCGTTGTCTAGAGATTGCGCTACCGCTCTTAATTGGCCACATTTGTGGGACTTAGCATTGAACACCAGCAAAGGTCAAATCCTAACTCCGCGTGATGAAGAGGTTATTATGCATACATTTAATGGGTCCCTGACACTGCAGCATGTCACTGAGGCACGTGATCTAGGTGCGATCATGACGTGTGACTTTAAGCCCTCGGAACAGTGCAGACATACGGCTAATAAAGCGTGACAGGAGTTATTTCGTCTCATGAGAGCTCTGAGTTGCACCAAGATAGAGGTCTTCCCCTCCTTGTTCAAAGCTGTGGTCAGACCTCCTCTGGAATACTGTGTTCAGGCCTAGGTACCCTACCCGCAGAAAGATAATATTTTCATTGAGAATGTGCAAAGACTGGCTACTCGAATGATAGAAGACCAGTGTGGGTTATCGCATGAAGATCGGTTAGCTAGCTTAAGTTTGTTTACAATGAGAAGATGAAGATTGAGGTGACTTAATAGATACGTTTAAAATCAAGAATGGTCTCAGGTATACCGATAGGTTTGAAACAGCTACATCAGACAACTTGCGGAGTCATTGCACGAAATTGAAGCAGCATAGGTCTAGGCTAGAGTTAATGGCCAGATTCTTCACAAACCGGATTGTGCCTGTTTGGATTAACCTTCCGTCTGCTCTACTAGGATGCGAAACTGTGGAGGAATTTAAACGTAGCCTAGACAAACATCGGCTGGTCCTGTTCCCAGAATTTCCTTGAGCTTTGGTGAAGGCCCCTAATCTCATTACTTCATGAAAGTGTGTTGGTCATCTTGCACTTACTTCTGTTTTTCACCATTATAGAATCAAGAACATTCTATCAAGTCGCAGTGCTGGGGGTACTTTTGCGCTTATTGGCACAAGAAATGAGATACTCGTTAAGCGGAAGTTTGATTCGTCCCTGTATTCTGTCCTGTCCTGTCCTCAAGTGTTCCAAGTAGGTGGTGTTCTTTATTTCTAAATCCCAGCTAAGAAGACGCGCGGGATGGACGACTGCTAAACAGGAGATTATCTTGTTTGTTCGCTATGTGGTAGGCTGACCCCCGCGCGACCTCTTCAAGTGCAGTCATGTGCGAGCGAATAGAGCGCTAGGTTGTAATTACTTCGACGGCATTCGTAGGATGTGAGCAAGCTAATAGTGCAAAAAACAGCATCTTGTGAGTAGGCTAGAATTGCCTAGGATGTAATGTCTAATTTCATCATAAACGCGTTCCCGCCGCGCGCGATGTATCTCTCGTAAACACTCGCAATCAAAGGACGCACGGTAGGCAGAAGGAAAACATCAACCTGCGGCGTAAAAACATGTGCGTTTTCTAGCAACCGTGCTGTGCGACTACGTTTGTGTACCTCGGCGGAGACAACTGTAGGCGATTGTTACAGTCGGACGGGATCTTTAACTCGAGTGGAATGAACCAGTTTGTACTAAGTCTGTCGGAACAACACCTCATCGCTGGTGCAAGCTGTGAAGATGACAAATGTTGTCGACAATCAGAATACATATGTAAAACTAGCGTCGAAAAATGGTACCTTCTAGTGACCAAGAAGTCCCGATCTAAGAACCATGTATAAAAAGAAGTGGTTGTTATATTCAAAATTGTATGTTCAAGAGAGATTTTACAAGAAAATGGAGAAAGGTAAGTGCCAGAAGCTCAACTAAACCGGGCAATGAAGGACTAGAAGGAAACATGCTAGTCGTTTCGTTACTTAGTGCCCAGCCTGATTACGCAAAAGGACATATACTTGCTCCTTGATCCAGTTTTTGGGATGAGGAATGTAAGTGTATGTGGGCTCATGATAAACAAGGCAGCTCAAATCCGCCAGTTGATCAATGAAGTGAAACAACTGTGATATGTCGTAGGTTATGGTCGGTGCATTTGGATTCTCCCTTTTCAATTGCTCTTCGTAAATTTTACAGACACCCTCAAGACACTGCTCGACCGTCTCATAATCTGACCAAGTACGTGTATCCGGCTTCTTCACAGAAGTCTGAACCAAAAGGATGGTATGGGGCATGTCGGAGGCTGAAAGAAAAAGCGGCTTGCAACGACAGGTTTAAAAAGAAAAGGAAGATAGTGGCATTCAGATAACAATAGGCAGGCGCTGCGACATAATCACCGATTGTCATATGCAAGTATTGTACCGCATGCTTAGCGAACCACAAAAAACGGTGACCGGAAAAAAGCGTACACGAAAATTGCGTACAGCAAAAAGCGTACGCGGAACATTTCACCCTCGGTGAATGGCGCACAGTAGATGGTGAACACGGAACTACACCAGTTCGATCGCTTTGCACAAAAACGACTGCCCTAGGTATCAAATCCCCCATGACTCATTCAGAATACTCAACAGGCAGAGTACTGTTGGCCTACTGCAGTTTGCCGAAGTCTCAGTAATCAGATGGCTCCAACGTACTTGGTGTGACCAGACCGAGCTCGTGACTAGCCTAGCCTTAGCTTGATGACGTTGGTGAACGAGTCAAAAGACCGAGAGCCACGTTTGCAAAGTGGTACTGCACATGGAAGGATGCCCACATAGTAAATTCCCCATGCAAGAAAACACCTGGAAAATTCGAAGGGGTCTGCAGATGTACTCGGTTTGTGAGAGTACAATATGTACAATGGCAATTGAACCTACTTCTTCCGTTGCACACTTAGACTATCGATGAGAAAGGTGAACTGGCAATTCATGACACACCCATGGTCGGATTCCTCGCACATCTGCGACATGCACTGTTATTCCCGCTTTCCCAACCAACGCGGTTCACCGGTGTCACCATATAACGGACACATGTATGTGCACAGTAAAAGCGTCAGCTTTCAAGATTACGTTCCTCTGGACTGATCTTCGGGCCAGCCGTCATAAAGTGCTTATGAACTTGGTCTGGCCACACAAAGTGTATTGGACCCACCGAATCGCCTGACTACTTGCAATAGTCTTAAAACGCCTTCAGGATAGCGGATTGAAACTCAAAGAAGCAAAATGTGTCCTCTTTTGCGATAAGCTGGGACAATACGTTGACTCTTCCTCTAATTGTTGTTGCAGACAGACCTAACCTACTTGGAATGAACTGGTTAAAATACACGCCGGAAATATTACAATCGGTCAGGAAGGTGGACAGGATTTCTGACTTATCTACACTCTTGAAAACCTTTGCCGGTATTTTCGATATAAATATACCTGGGAAATTACGCGATTTCAAAGCTTACTTGAATAGCAAGCCACAGAATAAACCGAAATTTTACAAGACACGGACGTTACCTTTCGCAATCCGTCCGAAGGTGGAGTTAGAGCGATTACAAAAGGATGGAATAATTTCAGCCATATGCCACTCTTCCTGGGCTGTACCCATCGTTCCTGTACAGAAGCCTGATGGCTCACTTCGCATTTGCGGCGACTACAAACTAACGGTTAATCAAGCGACGATGACGGAACATTAGCCGATTCCATGGATAAATGACGTTTACCCAACTTCGTCGAGTGGACAAAAGTTATCGAAAGTTGATCTAATCCATGTTTATTTTTAAGTGGAGCTACAGGAATCCTCAAACAAAATTGGTTGGTGGCATCCGGTTTCGGATTTGTCTGTCACTGTGGGCAGCCATGGGACGCCTGCGCCTACAGAGGGACCATGGGTGGCTTGCGCTGCATCACCCACACACCCCGTATCCGGTCGAAACCCGAAGGAATAAGACCGAGGCATGTGGATGGGAGCAAGATTCCATCAACGGAGCCGGCCCATATCCTTCACACTGTATTTGGGAAACAATCGCAAATAAGGCGGTGGCTGGACCGTAGTCCGCTCCACACACAAACAGTGTGCATGGAACCACTCTTCGAGCCTAGCACGGCCACAAGGATCGTGCACCTCGTACACTCCAGCAACGACTAACTGTCTCCTGGAGCCAGTATGGACGAGGTAGTGGGTAATAGACAGGTAGGCACCTTGTCAACATGCACATCAAGCGCATCCACAACGGGGATGTCAAACAACAGCAAATCACTTGGGAGAAAGACAATAAAGAAAATAAATCGAGTAATGCATAAGGAAACGGTGACACAAATCTTAAATTAATGAGCATATGAAATAAGTTGTTTACAAACGAATCCTAGATAAGTTCACGAGGTCAGAAGTATATTTTACGGAAATGACACAAACGCGAAAATGTTTTCGAAATTAACTACAGTTGGCTTAAGCGAGTTGTGCAAGTTTACAGAAGAGCGTACAGGTGGACATTTATTTGAGAAAGAAAAGCATTAGGACAAAATTGAAAACCCACCAACTGAAATAAAGAGACCTAGTATGCAAGTACGCGGTTAGTAAATCGAATGCATCGTACGTACAAACGCTGCGCCGGTTCTGTCTACGTTCTCTGCAGGACGCGTCGTCGCTTCGGTAGTGGTCCCGAGTGGCCTCGCTCATGGCTCACTACGCCTGCCTGACACAGGCACTTGCGACCGCTTGTGCTACCGCACCATGCGCTCGATGTCGATGGAGTACCCATCGGTCAAAGGAAATTACTACCATTAATACGCACATGGGGATTATTCTGCCATAACCGAATACCATTCGGGATACACTCCGAGCCGGCGATCTTTGAGAGAATTATAGACAACCTAGTGAAAGGTATACACGGAGTTTGCGCTTACTTGGACGACGTTTTGGTTACTGGTCGTACCGGCTACAAACATATGACAGCACTTGCAACAGTCTTGAAACGCCTTCAGGAGAGCGGACGGAAACTTAAGGAATCTAAAGGTGTCTTCTTTTGTGATACAGTTTAGTAGCTGAGATTTCATTTGGGTAAACAAGGATTACATCCCCTACGGGAAAAATTCAACCCATTCTGAATTCTCCAACACACCGAAATATTAATGAACTGCAACCATTTCTTGGGATGGTAACCCATTACAGTCGTCTTTTTACCAGATTTGGATAGTCTTCTCGCATCATTGTATAGTTTACTTCGTAAGAATACCAGGTGGCTGTGGTCCAATGAACAACAAAAAGCTTATGATGCTGTCAGATTAGCTATTAGTAACGCTAACTTGTTGGTGCATTTTGACCCCAAAAAACCGATCACTCTTCGTTGCGATACGTTACCCACAGGGCGCGGGGCCGTACTGTCACACCAAATGGAAGACATTACCGAGCGACCAATAGCATTTGCGTAAAGAAGTTTGGCAACAGCGGAAGACAGGGAAGCTTTAACGATTATGTATGGAGTTAAGAAATTCCACCAGTATCTATGGGGAAAAATATTGGAAATCTTTACTGATCAAAAACCTTATTAACTCGGATTGGTGAGAAAAAAGGCATAAACCAGATGACGTCATCTCGTATGCAACGCTGGGCTTTATTGCTCTCCGCTTACAAGATCGCCTATGTCCATGGGAAAGCAAATGAAATCGGAGACGCTCTAAGCCGTTTACCGTTGAATCCCCTACCAGATTGCGTACTTAAACCCGTGGACCTTGTCCATCTGCTGCAACATTTGGGCGAAAATCTGGTGTCGAATGCAGCTATCCGTCAGGAAACTGAACGGGATTTGTTACTGGCCAAAGTCAAGCGACTAGTCTCTCAAGGTTGACCTGACAGCTGCGAACCAAAACTATCGTCCTACTTTATAACACGCACAGAGCTCAGCCTTGAGAATGGGTGTATGCTATGGGGATCTAGGGCGATCATACCACCACGGTAGCGACGGAATGTCTTACAAGAACTTCATGAAACGCATCCAGAAATCACGAGAATGAAGGCACTTGCGTGATCTTATGCGTGGTGGTCTAATATTGACAGATATCTAAGAGTTGATCCGACACCGCGACATGTGTCAAAGCACTCAGAGGAATGGCCCTCCTGTATTACTTAGTCCTTGGAAATGGCCCAGTAGACCGTGGGAACACAAACACGCAGACTTCTTTGGCCCGTTAGATGATAAAATATTTATTCTCTTGTTTGATGTTTACTAGAAATGGATAGAAATTTCGCCACTTGCATATGCCATCTCTGAAATGACCGTTCCTCGCACACGGAAGTGCTTCAGTATCTTCGGTATACCATCATTATCATACACGTTAGCTGGAGGTGGGAAACACCTCAGCTACTGTGGCGCAATATATAGAAAAAAGGAGAAAAGCAACTGGTGCAAGCCGGCTAAGCTACCGGTAACGGATGGACATCGTTCCGATAAGCTACCAGCCGGCTGCTGTGCATCAAAAAAAATTACTATGCGAAATTATATAAGGCTAAATAATGATATCGTGGTTGGATGGGGAGGCTAAAAAAGATGGGGTGGGACAAAGAAACTCACAGCACGAACGCCACTGGGCTCGGCTCCTAGCCATGTCAACAAGTATATCTAGCCAAACGTGTTCATCATCTTTCGGACCCCAAACAGCCAGCTCCAAAGTGACGGCCTTCATTCCTCTCGACCAAGTCATCGCTTGGCCACCCCTCCTCTTCTTCCATCCACACCCCCGGCGCGCAAACAACGCGCGTCGCGGGAGTCCGTGGGTTGGCATGCGCAACACGTGGCTGAGCCATCTGAGCCTGATGCGTGAAATGACGGTGCTGAGTGGTTCAGTTCCTTTTCCTGTGCCGTAAACAAGACGTCGAACACGCTCGTTGCTCATACGGTGTTCCCACCAGATGTGAGCTAAATTGCGAAGGCACCTGGGGTCGAACGTAACTAGCCTCTTCAGGTCCGCTGCTTTAAGGGGTCAGGTTTCACAACCGTACAGTACGGTCGAACGTACCGCTGCATTGCACACTCTACCCTTCAGGGCAAGAGCGATGTCGCGCCGCCGCCATAGGTGGCGAAGGTTAGCAAAAGCACCCCGAGTTTTTGCTATACAGTTCGTGATCTCATCTTCAGTCTCACGGGCTCTGATACAGATTCCCAGGTAGTTGTATTTATGAACGACTTGTAGCTGATCCCCACCAACGGTCAGCGAAGGAGGCGGTCCAGACCAATCTTGGAGGAACGCTTTGCACTTTGAGGGTGCGAAGCAAAGCCCTAAGTGACGGACAGCTAGTGCTAATCCGTCCAGTGCCGCTTGGCGCGTCTGGTGTACTATATACACTGGTAACAGACAACGGTTCCGTATTTACTAGTCAAGAATTCCAAGAGTTCCTCAAAAGTAACAGCATATATCATGTGAAATCAGCCTCCTACCACCCAGCCTCAAAGCGCTTGGCTGAAAGAGCCGTCCAGACAGTCAAAAACGAGTTACGGGAACAAGCCTGCTCCATTTTATTAGTATGTGTCAGCTAAACGCCGTAACGGCGCTTCACTGCCGCGCGACCATCACCAGTCGCACGCAGGCTGAGTATAAGCTTATGCTTTTCCACCCTTATCGTCCCGTTCCAGCTTCACTTTTATCCCACGTTTTCAACCTCCCAATTCCCGGTCCTCCTCCTTGCTTCAATAGTCGATTGTCTTTTAGTTGCAACTCACATGTGAACACGGATCGTCATTCCTGCCCTGTCAACACGCTCATATCCAAGCAAAGTTCATTGGCTTCCACTTGGATCCCTTGATCCTACTTCAGATTGGCATACCTCAATGTTCGCACATTGCTTCAGATCGGTCAACAGGCAGCACTTTAGAGAGCCCTCTCGATCGATATCTGCTGCTTACCGGAAACCCGTCTGTAAAAGTCGAGCTCTGTGCTCACTCTGCGATCCCCTTCAGGTGACACTAGCAGCACTTTCTCATTGCGCCTATCCGGTGACGATGCAGCTTCGAGCACCGGCCAAGCCGGTGTTCGTATTGCCCTGAGTCCCCGGGCTGAAGCTACTCTGGTTGATTGGATTCCAATCAGTAGCCGGATGTGTGCGGTCCGATTGGCTGGCTCGTTCAAAGCTTCCAAGTTGCGTGTGACTAACAGGTGTCTATTCGGTATCGCTGCCAATGCACCGACAAACTCTAGCGATGACTCGATAAAAGACGACTTGTATCGTCAACTGAACGAGCTTCTTAGCCACAGAAAAAGCTCGGACACTAGTGCTGGCTGGGGATCTGAAGGCTCAAGTTGGAAAATTATTCACTGATGAGCTGCATCTGGGCGGCCAACATGGTGTAGGCTCCAGTAATGATAACGGGGAGTGGTTATTTCATTTGTATGAGGATGCTCGCTTATTTCTTGCGAGCACTAATTTCTGACAGCACCCGCCTGAGGGTGACTTGGCGCCCACCAGCCTCGAACCAGCTATGGACGCAAATAGATCACAATGCGATCAGTTACCGATGGAGAGGCTGCGTTCAGAACTGCCGCTCGATTTGGAGCACAGGTGTGGACAATGACCATGCAGTTGTATGTGCTGGTCTAGGGATGCGTTTTGGCGGACACCCAAGACGACGTTATGACCGCATTGACACCAGCTAACTGACAAAGCCAGCTGGTCTGAATCACTATCAAAGTATGCTGTCATGCGAGTTGGAGAAACGCTCACTGGATGCAGTTGAAGCTCACTGGTCTCATATTCACCAGACCTTACTAGCAGTAGGAAAATCCTCAAGTGGTATGTCTAATCGCCAACATGGACATTGGGTCTCTTCGCAGTCTCCGGAAGTCGATGCTCGCCGGCATATTCCGGCTGGAAGCGAACACAATGAAACTCGCAAAGAACTAAGGGCAAAACTCCGTGCTAGCCTGAAGAGAGACCGCGAATCTTGGTGGTCTCTTCGTGCGTCAGAGATGGAAGTGGCCGCTGCCCTTGGTAACCAAGGTAAGTTATTCCGGCTGCTACGGAAATCGGGCAGCATGAGACCTGGTGTTAGTGAAACAATTTGTGACGAGAGTGGACAGCCTACACAAAATTTGTCAAAACGCTTGGAGGGTTGGACTGAGCACTTTGAAAGGCAATTTAATCGGCCGGAACTTTTAGATTTCTCGCCGGCCGCTGATCGCCCCCCTCCCTGGGATGTCCATTTGGATTCACCCTCGCGCTCAGAAGTCGAACTTGAGATAGGACTGCTGAAGTTAAATAAAGCTGCGGGACCAGATGATCTTCCTCCAGCCCTCTTTAAGTTCGAGGGACCTGCTCTTGTGGATGATTTACATGAGTTACTAATGAAAATGTGGGAGCAGGAAACTGTCCCAACCGACTGGAGCCGTTCTGCCATTGCCTCAATTTTCAATGGAGGCTCATGATCGGAATGCGGCAGCAATAGAGGAATCAGTCTAATCTCCATCGACTCCAAATTGCTTGCCTGTCATCCTTCACAGACTGACTGGCACACTTGAAACCCAGATTCGTGAAGAGCAAGCCGGATTTCGTAGAGGTCGTGGCTGCATTGAGCACGTCTTCACTTTGCGTCAGTTGTTGTAGCACCATCACATATACTGGCGGTCCACCGTTCTCGTGTTCCTCGATATCAAAGGTGCATTCGATTCGGTGGATAGATATGCACTTTGGGACTGTCTACTCAAGAAAAGTGTACCTGATAAATATGCAAATATTATCTGAGCATTATATACGCGTAGCAAGGGCAGAGTGAGAGTTTACGGCAAGCTGTCGTCGCCCTTCAGTATCTCCAGCGGTGTGAGACAAGGATGCCCGCTGTCACCTTTCCTCTTCAACTTCGCTATTGAAGTCATGGAAATCGCGTTTACAGGACACGACTTAGAAGGTGTGAATCTGCACCCAGGAGAACGACTTCTTGACTTATAGTATGCTGAAGATGTTGCCTTAATCTGTGACAGCTCACAAACGTGTCAAGCTGCATTGGACAGATTAGCACTGGCAGTCCGTCACTTAGGGCTTTGCTTTGCACCTTCACAAGATTTGCCTGGATCGCCTCCTTCGCTGACCGTTGGTGGGGATCAGCTACAAGTCGTTCATAAATACAACTACCTGGGAATCTGTATCAGAGCCCGTGAGACTGAAGATGAGATCACGAACCGTATAGCAAAAGCTCGGGGTGCTTTTGCTAACCTTCGCCACCTATGGCGGCGGCGCGACATCACTCTTGCCCTGAAGGGTAGAGTGTGCAATGCAGCGGTACGTTCGACCGTACTGTACGGTTGTGAAACCTGACCCCTTAAAGCAGCGGACCTGAAGAGGCTAGTTACGTTCGACCCCAGGTGCCTTCGCAATTTAGCTCACATCTGGTGGGAACACCGTATGAGCAACGAGCGTGTTCGACGTCTTGTTTACGGCACAGGAAAAGGAACTGAACCACTCAGCACCGTCATTTCACGCATCAGGCTCAGATGGCTCAGCCACGTGTTGCGCACGCCAACCCACGGACTCCCGCGACGCGCGTTGTTTGCGCGCCGGGGGTGTGGATGGAAGAAGAGGAGGGGTGGCCAAGCGATGACTTGGTCGAGAGGAATGAAGGCCCTCACTTCTGAGCTGGCCACGGTTGGAGCTTCACGGCTCGCTGTTTGGGGTCCGAAAGATGATGAACACGTTTGGCTAGATATACTTGTTGACATGGCTAGGAGCCGACCTCAGTGGCGTTCGTGCTGTGAGTTTCTTTGTCACACCCCCTCCCTTTTAGTCTATTCCTCCAACCACGATATCATTATTTAGCCTTATATAATTTCGCATAGTAATTTTTTTTGATGCACAGCAGCCGGCTGGTAGCTTATCGGAACGATGTCCATCCGTTACCGGTAGCTCAGCCGACTTGCAGCAGTTGCATTTTTTCTCCTATGTATTGCGCCACAATAGCTGAGGTGTTTCCCACCTCTAGCTTACGTGTAAATGCTGATGATGATGAGTATACCGCGAGTACGCCAACCCCCTGCGGATTCGAACCGAGGACCTTATGGTTGCAAACTAGGCGCGCAGATCACTCGGCTACCGGCCGACAAACTTCTTGTTGGCTACCGCATCAAGCCAAAAGAAACTACTGGGAAGAGCCCAGGCGAAATTCGGACGGAGGTTGAAGACACGGCAGAATATTCTGTTTCCTGACCAGAGGCTATGTGTCGAGGCTAAGCAAGATAGATCTAAGGCAGAGTACGACCAGAAGGCTTTTGATGGAAGATTCTGCAAAAACGAACCGGTCTATGTCAAGTTGCCCAGCGAAGCGACCTGGTAACCTGGAGAGTTTCGCGACAACAAACGGAGGTAGCTTTACCTGATGGCAGAATAGTTGCTCGACACAAGGAGCACGTCCGTCATCGTTCCATTTCCACTCCGCCAGATGACGCGTCCTTAAACCAGCAAACTGAGTTGACAAACGCGCAGAACTCACAGAACTCTGGCAAACCGGATGCTCAGTAATGTCATCGTTCAACTCAGCTACGCCAACCCATCGACCGATACGAAGCTAGCTGGAGTGGTCCAAACTAAAGGGAGAAAAGATGTGGTATCCTCACGGCCAATGTACTAAGCCCTTTCTATTCATTGCCTGCACCCGAGGGGGTGGGTCAGTAATCCGCTCACGCATTTATCACTTGGCCTAGTTTAAAACAGTGGATCAATGCATTGTACCGGTTAAAATAATGTTGCTTTCCATGTGCCTGACGTGTTTTGCTTTGTGATACTTCGGCTAAGAGCCAGCCACTGTGCGATAGTTCCGCAACTGCTAAACTGTGACGCCTTCGCAAGAAATGCACTTGGGGAGAAAGCCTTTGTCCGGGAGAAAGTAAGAATTGCCTTGGAAATTCCCTATTTTAACGATTAATCGATTAGTAACGATTATCGCATCGATTTCGAACGTCCCGGTATGTTCTTCTTCTGCACGTGATTAAAAGCCACCTGACACCTCGGCAAAAGATATGGAGAACCACTAACCTTGGCAGCTGACCTTCCAATTCTAGAAGTCGAAGGTCAGTAGAGACCTATAAATACAGCCAAGGTCCGCAGTCGTTGTACAGTGTTCGTTGGCGGCGATTAATGCGTTATTTTGTCAAGGTCATTGGCGTTTTGCTCTTTTCCTACGGTTGGGCTAGAAGTTTTGTGGAGCAGTAAGTTGTTATTTTTGGAGTTGCGTCTAGTGAGAAGACTATAACAAATGGCGACGGAGAAAATTAGAATTGTGATGAACTTTTCTGATGAACAATTTCAAAAGCTGCTTTTACAACAGCAAGCTCAAATGGAGGCACAAATGAAAATGATTGAAAATCTGACACAATGTTTGAGTTTGCGGACAACAGGAGCAGCGGCGCGGGACACGCAGGCGAGTTCTGTTGATCTTCTCACGAACGCCATCACTGAATTTATTTATGACGCGGATTCTGGATGCACTTTCGAAGCGTGGTTCAAGCGCTGGGAAGACATGTTCCAGACGGACTTCATTCGTCAGAACGACTCCTGGAAGGTGCGATTGCTACTCCGCAAGCTCGGAATAAGTGAACATTCAAGGTTTATAGACCACATTTTGCCCAAACAGCCGGAGGATCTGACTTTTGACGAAGCAGTATCGCAACTGAAGGAAATTTTCGGTGAGTCGGTATCCTTGTTTAGCATTTGATATCAATGTCTGAAAATTGTCAAAAAGGAAGCTGACGATTTTGGGGCCTTAGCAGACATGATTAACCGTGAGTGTGAACGTTTCAAACCACGCTCTTTAAAGGACGATCAGTTTAAGTGTCTCATTTTCGTCAGTGCTCTGCAATCGCCCAGTGGTGCTGAGATCCGAACGCGGCTTTTAGCTAAGCTGGAACAGGATCCTGATCTGACACTGAAGGCCCTCGTAAGCGAATACAAACGGCTTCTCACTCTAAAACACGACACTGCTATGGTCGAACGAAATGGTCTCGCACCACCAGATGGCGTGCAACTTGTGAAAAAGGCCACGACCGCCAACGCAAGTAAACCCTTCAAGAGGCCTACGAAGAAACCGCCCACAGCATGCTGGTCATGCGGCGAATGGCATTTCGCGCGCTTTTGTCCCTTCAAACATCATATTTGTCAAACGTGTCATAAGCGTGGGCATAAAGAGGAATGCTGCAGTCAAGTCCGGTCGAAGAAAGTGCAGAAATCTTATCGAAAGGGTAAGTCTAGAAGGGACTGCGTCGAGTCTCTGTCCATAGTTGCCGCATTCCAAAGCGAATGTAAATCGAGACGACGATTCATCACTGTGTTAATCAATGGGATCCCAACGAAACTGCAATTTGACACGGCCTCAGACATCACAATTATTTCCAGGAGCACATGGAATCCCATAAAGAGGCCGAAGATGGTCGAGTCACAGAAAGTTGCACATAATGCATCCGGCGGTGGGCGAACTCAATTGCAAGATTGCTTTCCAAGGTGTGGAATAATCGGGAACATGCTACACTTCAGACGGGCCGAATTTGAATATTCTTGGCCTCGAATGGATTGAAAAGTTGCAACTCCTCGATGTTCCATTGAATCAGATATGCAACCGAGTTCGAGCAAGTCCAGACCCATCATCAAAATCTGTCGAAGACATGACACGTACCCTGAAGCGAAAATTTGCTTCTGTCTTTCAGGATGGCTTGGGACACGGTACGAAATTCAAGGCAACGCTGAGCTTGCGATCAGGTGCTAAACCAGTGTTCAAGGCTAAAAGACCGGTACCATATGCAGCCATGTCAACCGATGAGCAAGAGTTCGATTGACTGGAACGTGCCGGAGTTATCACATCCGTCAACCACTGATCATGGGCCGCACCTATTGTCGCAGTGAAGAAAGCAAGTGGCAAGGTACGCGTCTGCACTAACTTCTCAACGCCGCGCTGGACGACCACCAGTACCCCTTACCTGTACCGGAGGATATCTTTGCAAAGTTGAATGGTGGTAAGTACTTTGCTAAGCTTGATCTATCCGATGCTTATCTGCAAGTGGATGTTGACGAAGTCTCGAGGGAGTTGTGGACGATCAACACTATTCCAATTCCTATTCCAATACAACCGCTTGCCATTTGGTGTAAAAACGGTGGCAGCAATTTTCCAACAGTTGATGGATACCATGCTAATGGGTGTTTCCGGAACCGCTGCATATCTGGGTGATATCCTAGTGATGGGTCGAACACCGGAAGAACTGTTCAACCGCTTGGATGAAGTGCTTGGTTGCATACAGTCGTACGGTTTCCGGATCCGTGAAGATAAATGCACATTTTTCACGCCGCTCATCAAATACCTCGGTTTTATCCTCGAGAAGGATGGACGTCGACCAAACCCGGAAAATATAGAAGCCATTAGAAAAATGACTCCGCCAACAGATTTACAGTCCTTGCATTCCTTTTGTGGGCTTATCAGCCATTACAGCGCATTCTTGCCTGAGATGCACCGTCTGCGTGCCCTGTTAAACAAGCTATTAGCCAAAGGCCAAACATGGAACTGGACATCTGAATGCCAGAATGCCTTCGAACGGGTCAAAACACTACTGTCCTCAAACTTGCTTTTGACTCATTTTGATCCCTCCAAAGAGATTGTCCTAACCACAGATGCATCAAGCCATGGGATTAGTGCAGTAATATCACACACCTACGCCGATGGATCTCAGAAAGCAATCGCCCATGCCGCCAGAACCCTTACCAAGGCCGAGAAGAATTACAGCCAGATTGAGGAAGAAGCATTGGCCATAGTGTATGCAGTCAAGAAATTCCATAAAATGCTAAACGGCCGCCGCTTCAAGCGTCTGAAAGATCACAAGCCCTTGCTGGCTATCTTTGGTTCGAAAAAGGGCATCCCGGCCTACACCGCCAACCGGCTACAACGTTGGGCTCTTACCTTAATGGGGTATGATTTCGAGATCCAATACCAGTCGACTGTTTCCATTGGCCAAGCGGATGCACTATCACGCCTAACTGATGCCCGTCAGTAAGAACATGAGGACACACTCATTGCCTCGGTCGACGTTGAACCTGACGTCAACTTTCTGGTAACTGATGCATTGCACGGTCTACCAGTTACCGCAGAAGCTGTATGAACCGAAACACTCCGGGACCCAATCCTCAAGAAAGTTACACACTTTTACAAAACAAGCTGGCCACATTCATGTCCATCTGCTGAATTGCAACAGTACTTTCAGATGAGACACTCGCTCTCTATTGTAAACGACTGCATACTGTTTTCGGAAAGAGTGGTCATCCCCAAGGCACTTCAGGAGCGCCTTATTCGGCAGTTCCACGCCGGGCATCCTGGAATAAACCGGATGAAGGCTCTGGCCCGCGGTTACGTATATTGGCCTTTCATGGACAAACAGCTAGAAGAAATAGCTAAACGCTGTCAAAGGTGTGCCAATGTCTTGAAAGCGCCACAAAAAGCAGAACTCTGCTCATGGCCAATAAAAATGTGTCAGCTTATACGCCGTAACGGCGCTTCGCTGCCGCGCGACCACCACCAGTCGCGCGCGGGCTGAGTATACCGCGAGGACGCCCACCCCTACGCGGATTCGAACCGCATCATCATCATCATTACACGTTAGCTGGAGGTGGAAAACACATCAGCTATTGTGCCGCAATACAAAAGACAAGAAAATAAAACAAACAAACAAACAAACAAACAGTGGCACGCCCGCTGAGTCCCCAGTAACGGATGGACATCGTTCCGGAGAGCTAACAGCTGGCTGCCGTAAAAGAAAGTCATATTATGCCTAACGATTGAGATCGTGATTGGAGGGGGATACTAAACGGGAGGGGGATGGACAAAGGAACTCACAACACAAACGCCATTGGGGCCGGCTCCTAGCCGGTGACCGGTGACCTTATGGTTGGAAAGCAAACGTGCCAACCACTCGGCCACCGGCCGACTCATGGCCAATAGTTACTAAGCCATGTTGACTTTGCGGGACCGATCAACGGCAGAAGCTTTCTCATTATCGTCGATTCATACAGCAAGTGGTCTGAAGTATTTATTATGGAGAACACCACCACCAATGCCACCGTAGCGAAACTGCGCCAAACCTTTAGCAGATTCGGCTGTCCTGAGACAATTGTCACTGACAATCGCTCACAATTTACTTCAGCAACCTTTACGGAGTCTTGCAAGCAATGCGCCGTCCAACACGTTCGCTCGCCGCCGTTTCACCCACAGTCGAATGGCCAGGCAGAAAGGTTTGTCGACACGTTCAAGCGAGCTCTCCACAAATCAAAAGGGGAGGGACGTATAGAGGGGGTGTTTGACCGGTTCCTTTTTTTCTACCGATCAACACCGAATCCACAAGCCCCAGACGGAGTCTCTCCAGCACAGGCCATGATGAACCGGAAGCTCAGCATGTATTTCGACGCCATCCGACCGCGCACGGAGTCCTCTGTTGGTGAAAGAAATCGCAAAATGGAACGGGACTTTAACCGGCGGCATGGAGCAAAGAAGCGATCTTTCACGCTTGGACAGAAAGTGCTAGTACGTGACTATCGGGAAGGCCATGCGAAATGGACGCCAGGGACGGTCAAACGCAAGCGCGGGATCGTCATGTATGACGTGATGGTGGGCGCACAGATCTGGGCACGGCATGCAAACCAGTTACGGCCCACATTGTGCCAACCAGAACAAGCAAGGTCTACTGATCTCCCGTTCGATTTACTGGTGGAAAACTTCAACTTGCCGAAGGTATCAGTGGACGACTGCACAAAGTCGAGCAACGAATCCAGAACAAGAACATCGGAACAAAGTTCTCGGGCGCTTCTGCCAAGGAGATGGACCGACAAGCAGAGAACACCGTCCCGAAGACTGCAAGTTAATCCCAGGCTTTCGTCTTATACCTCGGACCATATCTCAGGAGGGGAGGTGTCCGGGAGAAAGTAAGAATTGCCTTGGAAATTCCCTATTTTAACGATTAATCGATTAGTAACGATTATCGCATCGATTTCGAACGTCCCGGTATGTTCTTCTTCTGCACGTGATTAAAAGCCACCTGACACCTCGGCAAAAGATATGGAGAACCACTAACCTTGGCAGCTGACCTTCCAATTCTAGAAGTCGAAGGTCAGTAGAGACCTATAAATACAGCCAAGGTCCGCAGTCGTTGTACAGTGTTCGTTGGTGGCGATTAATGCGTTATTTTGTCAAGGTCATTGGCGTTTTGCACTTTTCTTTCGGTTGGGCTAGAAGTTTTGTGGAGCAGTGAATAGTTATTTTTGGAGTTGCGTCTAGTGAGAAGATTATAACAGCCTTCCAGTGAAGTAACAGCGTTGAGACGGGCTAAATTCCCGTGAAGTTTCACAGTGCCAAGTTTATCAGCGTTGTGTGATACCCCATGCAAGTAGAGATGTGTCAATAATGTCAGCGGTTTCATTCACAAACCCGGATAGAGCAATGAAACTCGGTTCTATGTCTGTCCGGATAATCACGGTTCCGTACTCAACCCATTTGAACTGCAAGTGGTTAGGAGACCTTTTGATAGTAGAACACATGGTTCTGGAGACGTTTAAATCAGCTACATATTTCGACTGCTTTAATGTTATATAGTAGGATTGGGGGTCCCCAGATAAACTAGATAAAGCAGAAAAATCACTTGGCCGGATGTTCGGGCCATCAATTAATGAATCAATATGCACCCTGGCTATCATGAGGAGTATTACAGCGCTTGCGTAAGATATTCATTGCTTCACAGAAACGTTCCACAAGCTAAGGGATTAAACAAGACTCAAATGTCCGTTTGGCTTCACCAGAGCAGTACTGTGTGGTACGAAAATCTGATTGTCCAGTCGGAAGTTGTTTTATAACGTTTGCTTTGATACAGCGCACAAAGACGCAGTACCGAGCTGGATCGTCATGAAACGTGACCAGTTCGTGTCTAGGATATCGGTTTAAATACAACATTGTGCGCAACAGAATCGCTGGTGCTGGGGTGTCACAACTGGAGGTGATCACATAACCATAGAGATGCAGAAGAACTAAGCTACAAGTGATACACCTGGGTCATCACTTAATAACTATAGATGCCGCATTAAGAACAAAACATGCAGGGAGACCTCATTCTGAATTTGGATCGAAAGGTGCTCCTTCTGTAAGAAAACGGACTTTGCATCGTGCTTCTTAAAATATCAGGAAAACACAGTTTAACCTGAATCGTTAGGTCCCTCAAATTAGATGCCAGTAATTGTATTCAATTATCAGAATTACGAAGTTTAACAGCAGAACTAATTTTATATTGTTCATTTGTTCTCCAAACTTGGCGGTTTTGTTGCAAACCTTTCACCACCATGCGAGGTGGCATCCTCAGTACAGTTAGATGCGGCGTGCAATCTTACTGAATGCATCGTCCATCCGTGATCGACCTGCAGGTGACTTTTGAAAGTGGTAATCTCGATTTGCATCCCGTGACCTCTACCCAATTTCCCCACGACTGGTCGGCGCCCGAGTCGTTCTGCCTTAAACCGCGTGACAAAATGTTTCTTACTTCTTTCTATCGAAGTGGTTGGTAGATTGGATCGATGTCGACGCGCATGTGAATTGAGATTTTCGTCGAAAATCAAACTTCCAGGAATTCCCTCTCTTTTCTTGTTTCACCCCGTGCCAGGACTTCTGTTTTGCTCCAATCGAAGCTATGTGCTTCTTCATCTACATGCAATGAACCTAGCGACGATGCATAATGTTTTACACAGGCTCTTTTATGTTCTTGTATCTTTGTTGCCAGTTTTCTTCCCGGTTGGCAAACAAAATCCATTTCGGAGTCTCGGCCACGTATTTTGTATACCACATTGCACTGTTCATGCGTCTGCAGTTTTTCTTTTGGTTTTGACAGCGTTTTTCTCAACGTGACAGCTGGTTTGTGTGCTGCGATGAGATGATGCTATTCGACTAGTCTGTCTGCCATTTCCGATATGTTCTTCATATAAGGCAGAACAACCCGTCTCTCCATTGTTGTTGTTGTCGTCGTTGTTGGCTGCATGTTTACGTTTGTGAGTCAGGTAACTTCGGAGAAAGCTTCGAGGGTATCCGTTGAGTTGGAAACATTTAAATAGCTGCTTTTCTTCCTTTTGCTTTGCTTCTGTCGTATTGCAAGGTGTTTGCACTGTGCGAAACAATGTCAGCACACAGCTTACTTTGTGTCATTTCGAGCGGTTGCTGTTAAAGTTCAGAATTTGGTCTGTGTATGTGCCTTTTCTGTAGACCGATGTTTGCAGCTCGCCCTCACTTCGGAGCTGGCCACGGTTGGAGCTGCACGGCTCCGTGGTTGGGGTCCGAAAGAGGATGAACACGTTTGGCTAGATATACTTGTTGACATGGCTAAAAGCCGAGCTCAGTGGCGTTCCTGCTGTGAGTTTCTTTGTCCATCCCCATTTCTTCTAGCCTCCCCCTCCAACCACGATTATATTTCGAGACATATAATTGTACATCATAATTTCTCTTGTTGCCTAATAGCCGGCTGGTAGCTTTTTGGAACGACGCCCATCCGTTGCCGGTAGCTCAGTTGGCATGCAACTATTTTATATCTTTGCTTTTTTATTTTATGTATTGTGGCACAGTAGCTGAGGTGTTTTTACACCTCTAGCTAACGTGTATAATGATGAATGATGATGCAGCTCGCCTTCCATGGTTCTTGTTACTAATGCGTCCAAGAAAGAGCTGGCTTCCCTTCTCTGGTTCTATTGTAAATTGAATGCCTTTCATGACATTATTTAATAGCTGTTGTGCGACTGTTATTTGGTTGCGTCGGATTATCACAAAAGTTTCGTCCACATACCGAGCCTACAGTTTCGGACTGATGAGTGGTAGTACATCCTCCTCCAATTTCTGCATAACCATCTGCGATGAGTCCTGACACAAGTGATCCCACTGGTATGCCTTTCAATTGCTCATAAATCTTCCCATTGAATGAAAAGTAGGTCGACAGACACAAGTGGAATAGTTTGCATACATTTTCGGTCGTCATTTTTCCGATTTGTTGTTCATTGTTGTTCAGCCGTTCTGGGATGACCGCTATTGCTATCTGCAAGTTAACAGATATGAAGAGTGCAGTCACGTCGAATGATATCATTATTACATCATTATCTATTTGCAGGTCTTGGATCTTTTGCAGAAACTGCTAGGCATTGGTTATGGAATACTGCGATCCACAGGTCAAATGTTTGAGACGTCTCCACATTTCTTTCGCCAGATTGTAGATGGGTGTTCCCGGGAGAGACACGATAGGCCGCAGCGGTACATCATCTTTGTGCACCTTTGGGAGTCCGTAGAATTGCGCTATGTTCGAGTCGCGGGCTCTCATCCTGTCACACTCTTCTTTCGTGATTTGCTTCAATTCCTGGCGCTGCTTCAAGGTTCTGTTTACTTTGTTTGTCAGCCGCGAAGTTGGATAAATGTCGATGCACCTGTAGGTTGTTGTCATTCAAGAGGCGTGCGGCTTTCCCAAGGCAGTAAAACAGAAGCAAAAGAAAAGAAAAAAAGCACCTAATTATATGTTTCCAACTCAACGGATACCCTCGAAGCTTTCTCCGAAAATGTCTGAATTATAACAAGATAAACAGACAGCTTAAAAAAACAACGGAGAGACGGGTTGTTCTGCCTTATATGAAGAACATATCGGAAATGGCAGACAGACTAGTCGAATAGCATCATCTCATCGCAGCACACAAACCAGCTGTCACGTTGAGAAAAACGCTGTCAAAACCAAAAGAAAAACTGCAGACGCATGAACAGTGCAATGTGGTATACAAAATACGTGGCCGAGACTCCGAAATGGATTTTGTTTGCCAACCGGGAAGAAAACTGGCAACAAAGATACAAGAACATAAAAGAGCCTGTGTAAAACATTATGCATCGTCGCTAGGTTCATTGCATGTAGATGAAGAAGCACATAGCTTCGATTGGAGCAAAACAGAAGTCCTGGCACGCGGTGAAACAAGAAAAGAGAGGGAATTCCTGGAAGTTTGATTTTCGACGAAAATCTCAATTCACATGCGCGTCGACATCGATCCAATCTACCAACCACTTCGATAGAAAGAAGTAAGAAACATTTTGTCACGCGGTTTAAGGCAGAACGACTCGGGCGCCGACCAGTCGTGGGGAAATTGGGTAGAGGTCACGGGATGCAAATCGAGATTACCACTTTCAAAAGTCACCTGCATGTCGATCACGGATGGACGATGCATTCAGTAAGATTGCACACCGCATCTAACTGTACTGAGGATGCCACCTCGCATGGTGGTGAAAGGTTTGCAACAAAACCGCCAAGTTTAGAGAACAAATGAACACTTGAATCATCAACCCGAGCTACCAGTATTCCGAAACATTTTAAAGGACTAATTTTATAGAGTGCTTGAAAAGCAACAGCATAAATATTTTCAACAGACACAGTTGAACTAAGAAACTTAGTTGACGACGGAACTACGCTAAACAGAAGTACCTCGCACGAAACGTATATAATTTTAGACTATATGCAAGGTTGGTACAGAAGAAATTGCAATATAATTCTGTAACCGTGAACCTAAGGGTAGAATTGTGTACAAGTTTGGAACGTGCGGAAACAGATAACCATATCAGTAATGTAAACAGCTGACTGATAAAAGCGTGACCTCGAGAATAGCGAGTGCAGATGAAATGAATGAATACTCGTTTGAACATGTAGTGGTCTGGAGCGCGAAAAGCACGTAATTAGTTCGGAAGGCGGAAAGTAGTGAGAATAGAAGTACTGAGCCATCAAGGGGGAAATCAAAGTTCTTTCGGACTTTACACAACCTAGCGCCGGTTGTTTCCCATGAGCAAGCTCTAATGGAACAGGGCTATCAAGCTCTCTGCAACCGGAGAGTTATGCTGAGACTGAGTTGGTCCCCAGCCCTTTTAAAATTCGGGGGACCTGCTCTAGTAGATGATCTACACGAGTTGCTAGTAAAACTTTGGGAGCAGGAGACAGTCCCGACAGACTGGAACCGCTCCGTCATTGCCCCAATTTTCAAGGGAGGCTCCCGTTTAGAATGTGGCAATCGTAGAGGGATCAGTCTGATTTCGATTGCCTCTAAATTGCTTGCCTCTGTCATTCTCCACAGACTGACTGGCACTCGTGAAAGCCAAATTCGTGAAGAGCAAGCCGGATTTCGTCGAGGTCGGGGCTGCATCGACCACATCTTCACATTGCGTCAAGTGTTGGAGCACCGCCATGTTTATTGGCGACCCACCGTTGTCGTGTTTCTTGACATAAAAGGTGCCTTCGACTCAGTCGATCGATGTGCCCTTTGGGACTGTCTGTTGAGGAAAGGTGTGCCTGATAAATATGTAAACATTATCAAAGCGCTGTACGCACATAGTTCGGGCAGGGTGAGGGTTTATGGCAAACTCTCGCCACCCCTCAGTATCACCAGCGGTGTGAGACAAGGATGCCGGCTGTCACCTTTCCTCTTCAACTTCGCTATTGATGAAGTCATGGAAACAGTGTTCGCTGGACACGACCTAGAAGGTGTGGAGCTACTCCCTGGTGAGCGACTTCTTGACTTGGAGTATGCGGACGATATTGCCCTAATCTGTGACAGCCTCCAAACATGCCAAAGAGCACTGGACCGATTAGCACTGGTTGTCAATCGTTTTGGGCTATGCTTTGCTCCATCGAAATGCAAAGCACTTCTCCAAGATTGGCAGGGACCCAACACTGCATCATCATCATCATCATTACACGTTAGCTAGAGGTGGAAAACACCTCCGCTATTGTGCCGCAATACAAAAGGCAAGAAAAGAAAAAACGAACAAACAAACAGTGGCACGCCCGCTGAGTCCCCAGTAACGGATGGACATCGTTCCGGAGAGCTAACAGCTGGCTGCCGTAAAAAGAATCATATTATGCCTAACAAGTGAGATCGTGATTGGAGGGGGATGCTAAACAGGAGGGGGATGGACAAAGGAACTCACAACACAAACGCCATTGGGGCCGGCTCCTAGCCATATCAGCAAGTGTGTCCAACCAAACGTGTTCACCGTCCTTAGGACCTCAGCCAGGCAGTCGGGATGCACCAACCGACGCCAACTTCGAAGTGAGGGTTTTCATTTCTCTCGACCAAGTCATCACTTGGCCTCCTCTTCTTCCAACCGCACCCACAACGCGCAAACAATGCACGTCGCGGGAGTCGGTGTGCTGGCATGCGCAACACGTGGCCCAGCCATCGGAGCCTGGTGCGTGATATAATCGTGCTGAGCGGTTCACTCGCTCTTCCTGCACCAAATACGCGACGCCGAACGCGCTCATTGCTCACGCGGTGTTCCCACCAGACATGAGCTAAGCTGCGAAGGCAGCGATGATCGAATGTGACGAGTCTCTTCATGTCTGTCGACCTGATGGGCCAGGTTTCACAGCCATATAGGAGAGTTGAACGGACGGCTGCGTTGTAAACTCTGCCTTTGAGGGCGAGAGTAATGTCGCGTCTGCGCCACAGGTGGCGGAGATTGGCAAAAGCACCTCGAGCTTTTGCTATACGGTTCGTAACCTCATCTTCAATCCCACGGGTGCTAATATAGCTGCCCAGGTACTTAAATTCCTGAACGACTTCTAGCAGATCACCACCAAGCGTTAGCGCAGGGTTGGGTCCCTGCCAATCTTGGAGAAGTACTTTGCATTTCGATGGAGCAAAGCATAGCCCAAAACGATTGACAGCCAGTGCTAATCGGTTCAGTGCTGTTTGGCATGTTTGGGAGCTGTCACAGATTAGGGCAATATCGTCCGCATACTCTAAGTCAAGAAGTCGCTCACCAGGGAGTAGCTCCACACCTTCTAGGTCGTGTCCAGCGAATGCTGTTTCCATGACTTCATCAATAGCGAAGTTGAAGAGGAAAGGTGACAGCCGGCATCCTTGTCTCACACCGCTGGTGATACTGAGGGGTGGCGAGAGTTTGCCATAAACCCTCACCCTGCCCGAACTATGTGCGTACAGCGCTTTGATAATGTTTACATATTTATCAGGCACACCTTTCCTCAACAGACAGTCCCAAAGGGCACATCGATCGACTGAGTCGAAGGCACCTTTTATGTCAAGAAACACGACAACGGTGGGTCGCCAATAAACATGGCGGTGCTCCAACACTTGACGCAATGTGAAGATGTGGTCGATGCAGCCCCGACCTCGACGAAATCCGGCTTGCTCTTCACGAATTTGGCTTTCACGAGTGCCAGTCAGTCTGTGGAGAATGACAGAGGCAAGCAATTTAGAGGCAATCGAAATCAGACTGATCCCTCTATGATTGCCACATTCTAAACGGGAGCCTCCCTTGAAAATTGGGGCAATGACGGAGCGGTTCCAGTCTGTCGGGACTGTCTCCTGCTCCCAAAGTTTTACTAGCAACTCGTGTAGATCATCTACTAGAGCAGGTCCCCCGAATTTGAAGAGGGCTGGAGGAATTCTATCTGCTCCTGCGGCCTTATGCAATTTCAACAGCGTGATCTCACGTTCGACTTCTGCGCGTGAGGGCGGATCCAAGGAGACGGCCCAAGGAGAAGGGCGCCGAATGCCCGAAGAAAGCGATAACTCAGGTTGGTTAAATTGCATAGCAAAGTGTTCAGCCCAACGCTCCAAGCGTTTTGACAGGCTGTGGATCATCTGCCCACTCTCGTCGCGTATGGTCTCGCTAACACCAGGTCTCCTACTGCCTGTTGCCCGTATCAGCCGGTATAACTTACGATGGTTACCAATGGCAGCGGCTGTTTCCATCTCAGAGGCACGATGAGACCACCAGGTTTCGCGGTCCTTCTTTAGGCTAGCACGTAGTTTCGCCCTGAGATTTTTGCGAGCTTCATTGTATTCGCTTCCAGCCGGAATACGTCGGCGAGCATCCATAAGTTACAGAGACTGTGTAGAGACCCAATGTTCGGTTTTGCAATTTGTTTTGCCACATGAAGACATGCCTGCTAATAGCAACGCTTGACGAGTATGCGACCAGTGATCTTCAACGGTGTTTAGTGGGCGCTTACTCAGCCCAGATGTCAGCGCACTATGGTATACATTCAGAACATCTGGCTTCGCCAGCTGGCTAGTGTCAATCCGTTCACATCGACGTCGCGGACGTCCACCGAAACGCACCAGGAGGTCGGCACATACAAGTGCGTGGTCAGAGTCCACGCTCGTGCTCCAAATCGAGCGACAGTTTTGGACACAGCCTCTCCAGCGGTAACTGATCGCGATATGATCGATTTGCGTCCATGACTGGCCCGAGGCTGGTGGCCGCCAAGTCACACTTCTGCGGGCGCTGTGTCGAAAAGTAGTGCTCGCGAGAAAGAGACGAGCATCTTCACACAGCTGGAGCAATCGCTCACCATTATCATTACGGGAGCCTACACCATGTTGGCCGCCTAGATGAAGCTCATCAGAGGACAATTTTCCGACTTGGGCGTTTAGATCGCCAGCCAGCACCACAGTATCCATGCTTCTTCTGTAACGAAGGAGATCGTTAAGTTGCTGATAGAAATCATCTTTTACCGAATCAGTGCTACAGTTTGTAGGGGCGTAGGCCGCAATGACAAACAGGCACCGTTTGTCCCCGCGCGACTTCGAAGCACGGAACGAACCAGCTAATCTAACGGCGCACATCCTACTGTTTACTGGGATCTAATCAAGCAGGGCAGCTTCAGCCCGGGGACTCAAAACAATGCCGACGCCAGCTTGACCGGCATTTGAAGCTGCATCATCGCCAGATAGGCGCAATGAGAATGTGCCGCCAGTGTCGCATGTGGGGGATCTCAGGGTAAGCACGGAGCTCGAACCTTGCAGGCGGGTTTCCGATAAACAGCAAATATCGATCGATAGGGTCTCTAGTGTGCGGGCAAGTGCTGCCTGTTGGCCAATCTGCAGCAAAGTGCGCACGTTGAGGCATGCCAATCTTAGCGAGACGCGAGGACTCCAAAGGGAAACGGATGAACTGACGTTGTCCGCTTGGTTGAACATGGACTTGTCGACTGGATTGGAGCGAGGCCCTGCGATTGTGTGTGATTTGAAATTAGAAGACAAGCGACTATTGAAGTAAGCTGGGGGAGGGCCAAGAATTGGGGGATTAAAAATGGGGGGATATAAGTAAAGTTGGAGCGGGACAATAAGGATGCAGAAGCGCAAGAAGGGGTATAAGAAGACGGGAAGGCCTGAGCAGTAGCATCCAAACCCCTATCCACCCTGCTCGATGCAGCAGATAGGGCGCCGTTTATTATCCTCTGCGACGGCCAGAGCATCAAGAAACTGTTGTAGGAAAGGTTCATTGTATTGCGTGGGCAGAATACTGTCAGGTTGCCCAGGCCTAGACAGGAGAAGGATTAGGGTTCTCAACCAAAGCCTTTGGTTCAAAAACCTTACCGCAAGGCAGCGGGTTTTGGCACTGGACTACAGAGCCCGTTTTATGAAATGAGGAGCCACCCCATCCCAACCCCCAACCTGGAGGACCAGGAGGCTGAGTTAGTCTGGCCTCTAACCATTGACCAATCTGGTATGAGTGGCTCTAAAGGTGCAAAAAAGCACCACCCAGCATAGCTCAATGGATCTCTGAGGCACGCAAACCATCGCACCACGGTAAGGTCCAGCCTCATTGCGATGGACCCAACCCTGCGCTAACGCTTGGTGGTGATCTGCTAGAAGTCGTTCAGGAATTTAAGTACCTGGGCAGCTATATTAGCACCCGTGGGATTGAAGATGAGGTTACGAACCGTATAGCAAAAGCTCGAGGTGCTTTTGCCAATCTCCGCCACCTGTGGCGCAGACGCGACATTACTCTCGCCCTCAAAGGCAGAGTTTACAACGCAGCCGTCCGTTCAACTCTCCTATATGGTTGTGAAACCTGGCTCATCAGGTCGACAGACATGAAGAGACTCGTCACATTCGATCATCGCTGCCTTCGCAGCTTAGCTCATGTCTGGTGGGAACACCGCGTGAGCAATGAGCGTGTTCGACGTCGCGTATTTGGTGCAGGAAGAGCGAGTGAACCGCTCAGCACGATTATATCACGCACCAGGCTCCGATGGCTGGGCCACGTGTTGCGCATGCCAGCACACCGACTCCCGCGACGTGCATTGTTTGCGCGTTGTGGGTGCGGTTGGAAGAAGAGGAGGCCAAGTGATGACTTGGTCGAGAGAAATGAAAACCCTCACTTCGAAGTTGGCGTCGGTTGGTGCATCCCGACTGCCTGGCTGGGGTCCTAAGGACGGTGAACACGTTTGGTTGGACACACTTGCTGATATGGCTAGGAGCCGGCCCCAATGGCGTTTGTGTTGTGATTTCCTTTGCCCATCCCCCTCCTGTTTGGTATCCCCCTCCAATCAAGATCTCACTTGTTAGGCATAATATGATTCTTTTTACGGCAGCCAGCTGTTAGCTCTCCGGAACGATGTCCATCCGTTACTGGGGACTCAGCGGGCGTGCCACTGTTTGTCACTGTTTTCCTTTTATTTTATTTTGTATTGCGGCACAATAGCTGAGGTGTTTTCCACCTCCAGCTAACGTATAATGATGATGATGATCCTAAGTGTGATCTGTTTGGTATGAATGACTTTGAATGCTCAATGAGTCACGGAAGCACGTATATCATCGCTAGACATCAAGGTCTCACATACCACCTGCCGAAAATAGCCTTGTTTGTTTGTAGCGTCAGCGTGGACGCCAAGCTCGAGTGGGACGATATTCGCCCTCTAAGTTAGGGGCTAAAAGGTCCAGTCTGCATTTGGTTCAAAAGATGATTGGACAGTGAACACAACCGGCACCAGTGATAGTGAAAGTCACAAAGAAGCTGACTGTCAGAAAACAACATATCTTTATAGGGGCTGAACACTCAGGTTCTGAATAGGTGCTGGACGCGATCATGTTTAACATCCCCTAAGCCAGGGAGGTCTCATCAAATTTTGAAGCAAGACACGGATGCAAAGTATTGAAGAGCAATCGTTGTTGAAGATTTAACCACCATGCCAAGATGAGGTAGCATCCGTCAAGCAGCTTTATGCCGTCCAATATAGTGCCAAACGTTTAACCACAGAATGCAGAAAAAGCAACAAGCAAGCGTAAAGCTTAAGTAATGAAGTTGAGCGCCTCGATTCTGATAACCATCGTGCGGACTGCTGGTACTCTCAGTAGGAAAAACATACAATATCAAAAAATGGGCTATTCACAAGCGTGTATTAATTAAACTAAGTGAAATTACAAGGCTTGGAAAAGTGCACAACCCAAAGGTTTAGTGACATTGAGCAAAAAGAAAGCAACCTGAGTCTTCACATGAGGCCCACACGATAATGATCGTAGGATGTGCATGCTGTCATTGGAACTGTCCAAGGCGGAAGCCTTGATAAGATGTCACGCAGTTGTGGAGAAGAGCTAGAGGGCAAGCTTTCATCCATATATATCCCAGACACAGAGATGTCAAACGACGCGACGTTTCCAGGAACAGAGATGGCATCAAAAATCAACCAAAATACAAGAGGATCTTGCCAAATGGTTTGATTCACTGCTGCGGCGTTAATGTGGTAAACAAAATAGTGAGCACCGACGCTCTGCTTGCGATTAATCCGCCCATCTACTGTTAATGGTACGGGGGTGGGAATGGCATGTTCTGAAGAGAAAGACCAGCGTAGTAGTAGAACATAAGGAGGTTCAGTGCGTATTGTAATGTGCGTGTGAGGTGGACCCGAGCACACAGAGAATGTCACATTCCATAGCCTCCGATCGGCCCCTAAGCCTTCAAGAAAAACAACCTGACGTGACAACAGGTGTAAATTGGTGCTTGGCTTCGAATGATGGAAATCCGTTGGAATAAAAAAGAAATTATTAAAGTAATGCAGGCTGGGATATATTGCAGCAATGCCGCAATATGGACGAGAAAAGTCGCAAGAAGCAGGCGTGATTCTAGACAATTCCTCCAGGCCACCATAAAGTGCAGATCCGTAGGCGTTGTCCCCATGATGTAGAAGAGTGAATATTGACGAGGGCACCGTAGATGGATATGAATTAGGTTTTAAATATCGGATGCTGTTAGCATCTAGCGGGAGAACTAATACATGGCTGTCTGTGCTGGTAATTTGAGGATCGTTAGGTTTATCCCGAAAGTTCCGGACTGCGTGAAACACACCAACCCTTTGAAAACGAGGGCTGATGGATGGATCACTTGTGTTTGAAGACGAAACCGTATACGGAAAACCGTAAGGAGACGCGTGGACCAAAACGGCGTACGATAAGCAGGCATTGAGCAGAACCAATCTGAGGTTTCTACTGACCCTGACTGAAGTACACTGGAGACTACCAGCGAGAAATAGAAAAGCGGGTGATACAATGAGGAAAACACAAGCTGCGACAATTATATCAGGTCCAATAATGTGTCCAGCACGTCCCATTATAGGAATGATGAAATCCAACAGATTCATGCACACACGTGAGTGAACACAAGTAAGTATTGGTAACAAAATCAAAAGTAATCTGGTCAAACAGAGTGAGTCGGCGGAGGAAAATAAAATCCGATGTATAAGCCTGCCGAACGATGAGAAGAACAACCACAATGTAACAACGTATACAGCCGGAGTGTTCAACACAGTAAGTAGGGTAATGAGGCACGACAAAATTACAACGGAAGCATCGAAAAAGTCGCGCTCTACTGTGAAATAGTTCGGCCGGCCATCCACGACCCAATTTAAGACAGTGACCAAGTTGCGGACAGAGTTACATCTGGCAACAAACCCAGAGACAAATCTAAGGAAGTAGGTATGAAACCAGGTGAACCAGAGAATGGCTGGAAGGACGTAAACTCCAAACAAGTTATATCTAGCAGAATACCATGACATTCTACACCCGTATGAATGCACAAGGTATCCTACGGAGAGAATGAACAAAAATCCAAAAACCTGACCGATGACTTGAATCGTAATCGAAAAGCAAAGTGCGCCCCACTTTGGAAAATAAAGCTGTCGGTGATGGAAGAGTTGACAGTAGACACAAAAACAAAGTAGCCAGTTAAAGATCTTCCAGGATGTCCAGTCGAATGTGAAAAGTGTCAACCCAAAAAGATCAAAGTATACTTGCCGTTTCTCGTTTGTATCAGAAACTTTCGTAGTTGGTTGCATTGACATCGGCACAACGAATGAAGTAGGCAATGTATTGTTTCCGACAGACGGATAAGCTCTAGGGGAGAGCTTAGGGATTGAAGCCAGCCGTTTATCCTGAACAACAGTGGATACCAGTTTTAGTAGATCCTCCCCAGTTCTCTGCAGGCAGTCAGACGAAATGCGACATTCCGTGTCAAACGGTGTGTGGTAAGAATATCCATCGGAAATGTATGCCATATCTAAGCCAGGTATGAAGCCATAGTCTCGGAAAATTCTGAAATCAGTATCTGACGGAACTAATCCGGATCGAAATACTTCTTCAGCTATGACATCAGCAAATGGTTGCTGGAAAGAAGTAGAATAAGCTTCCAGTAACATCTCCGAGGCTATCCCAGGTCCTACCTGAAACACCAGCAAACGCCCTCCTGAGCCAGCTCCTTCCAAATTCAGAAAAGCGAATACGTCATCGGCCCATGGATGCTGTGTGATAAATGCGTGGCTCGCAGGCAGAATGCTTTCCTCAGCTCCATTGAATAAAAAGATGATATCGTTGAGTAGTCTAATATCGCCTTTTGCGAGTACACGACCGAGTTCAAGCATGACAGCGCAGCTGACGAAGGCATCAGATGCACCAGGGCTGCCCACCGCACTGTCAAAATGACAATTGACTAAAAATGCTCTTCGGGATGGAGCACTGGTGACTCTAGGATCCCGCAGACGAAGAACGAAATTCCGTAAGTTGTTGTAGGAACATACGTGAAGATGCGACTGGAAAGAAGAGTATCCAGAAATTTGCTCGTCGAATGAAGCGCTCAGCCCCGATATATTAGCCTGTCGTTCGATATCTCGCAGAGCGAGCCGCAGATATCCAGCAGCCAAAATTTCATTCGACACAGAGCCCGCCGTACGCGGTCCGAAGGAAGTCACTCTTTGAAGATGCAACCTAGCATTCTTATTGTTAAAGTCATTAGGGGATGATTCCTTCGGAGCAGAATGTGAAAAACATGAGTTCCGGTAAAACGACAGTGATACCACTGTCAGAAATAGCGCAAGACTGAAGTAGATCCAGTAGCTAAGTTTAATAGTGTCATCACTCTCTTCCATCGGTTTTGCTGGCAACTCAGAATTAGAACAGGAAGAAAGAGCAGTGAGGGGTGAAGAGACATCGCTTGAATCTCTTGAAGCGTTTGATCGTCGCCTAGTCTCGCTCATAGCCTATATACTGGTGTACAAACAGCTATGCGCATGCCAAATCAGAGTGACAGACGAGATCCCACATATTCGAGATATGCTATCCTGTCTAATATGCGGCCGGTCTATGATTTTGGGTCCAGTGCGTACGCAGGTCGAAAGAGACCAAGGGGGCTACAATGCAAAACAAAAACTTCGTAGACGATGAATGAAATCGTAAAAACAACCTAGCAAGAGATCAAACGGAAATTAAGACGTGCCTGGCTCACACCTCGTAGGGAACTGGATACCGTTGTCACAGCTGAGCAGAAACAGCCTAGACTAGATGGAGAGTGAAAAAACCATGGAAGGGATCCGACAAAAGAATGACGAAATCAAAAAGAAGAGAAAAGAACCAGTGTCACCCAATCGACGCTCGAATACTCTATTAACTACTGCGAATCAATCATCGACATTTTGATCGCAAAGTTGTAGTAGAAAGGAGATATAGGACAACCCTGCCGAACCCCACTTGTCGTGAGGAATTCAGGAGACAATATGCCGTAGACGATTACTCGGTCTCGGGAATCGCGGTACAGGGAATTCAGCATGAAAAAGAGTTTAGCTAGCACGCCCTTCGTGGATAGGCTATGCCACAAGCTGGCGCATTCAAGAGAGTCTAAGGCGGCTATCAAGCCAATGGAAACTAGCATTGTCGGTCGTCTGTATGTGTGTCTCTTCTCTAAAAGTGGGCGAAAATTAAATTAATGATCGATGCAACCACGGCTAGAGCAGAAGCCAGCCTGGCTTTCAGTGATTCAGTCCTCACGGAGACCAGTAAATCGTCGAAGAATGATACACACTGTTTAGTAACATATTATGTCTCAATAGAGCGATCGTCGTTGGAGAGGGGAGATAAGCAGGATGGGGAGGGAAAAGGAAACTCACCAAGAAACACCATCGAGATCGGCTCCTTGCCATTTCAACTAGTGTATCCAACCAAAGGTGTTCATCGTCCTTTGGACTCCAGCCCGGCAATCACGAGACACCAAGCGACGCCAAGTTCGAAGTGAGAGACGTCATTCCTCCTGACCAAATCATCAGTTCGCCTCCCCTCCTCTTCTTCCATCCGCAACCCCGGCGCGCAAAATCGCACGTCGCAGGAGTCGGTGTGCAGGCATGCACAACACGTGGTCCAACCATCTGAGCCTGGTGCATGACATAACGATGCTGAGCGGTTTACTCGTTCTTCCTGCACCAAACACACGACGCTGAACACGCCCGTCGCTCACGCGGTGCTCCCACCAGACATGAGCTACGTTGCGAAGGTAGCGATTAGCGAACGTTACTTACCTATTTTTGCCTCTGTCGACCTGTTGTGCCAGGTTTTGCAACCGCACTGGAGAGTTAAACAGATGGTCTCGTTGTAAACTCTACCCTTCAGAGCGAGAGTGGTGTAGCGTTGGCGCCACAGGAGACGGAGACGGGCCAAAGCACCATTAGTTTTTGTTGTGCGGTTTATGATCTCATCTTCAATTCAGCTGACGTTAATATAGTTGCCAAGGTACATGAATTTCTCGACTACTTTAAGCTGATCCCCACCGAGGATCAGCGCATAGGTGGGTCTCCGCCAATCGTGGAGGATTGTGCATTTCGAGGAAGCGAAGCAAAGCTCACAACAGTTGACGGTCGGTGCTAATATATCCAGTGTCGCGTAGCACGTTTAACTGTAAAAGATTAGTGTGATGTCGTCAACATACTCCAAGTTAAGTCTATCACTAGGAAGCAGCTCGACGCCCAGCAGATTGTGTCCAGTGAACACCGTGTCCATGGCTTCGTCGATGGAAGTTATAATAGATAGGTGACAGTGGGCATCCTTGTCTCACATCGTTGGACATATTGTAAGGCGGCGACAGGTTACCGTAAGCCCTCGCTCTATTCGAGTTATGCGCGTGAAGCGCTGATAGGGTGTAAGCACTTTTCGGTCACACCTGTCCTGAGTACAGCAATCTGCCGAATAGAAGAATAATTTGATGCCTAAGAACATGACTACGGTGGTTTGACGACAAATACGACGGAGCTTCAACAGTCCATGTAATCAACACAGCCGCATCTTCGACGCAACCCGGTTAGCTTCCCAAGAATCTGGATTTAATGAACGACAGAGGTGAATATATTAGAAGCAATCGAAATCAGACTGATCCCGCCGTGATTGCCGCATTCGGAACGTGAGTCCCCAAATTGAAAATCAGGACTGCAACGGAGCGCCTCCAGTCCGTTGGGTTTCCTGCTCCCCAATGGGCGGCCAACATGCCGTATGTTCCCGTAATGATAACAATGAGCGGTTGTTACGCCTGTGTAAAGACATCTGCCTATTTCTCGCCAGCACTAACTTCCGACATAGTACTCACTGAAAGATGATATGGCGCCAACGCGCCTCAAACCAACCATGGACGCAAACCGACCACGTCGTGATCAGTTATTACTGGAGAGGCTGTGTCCAAAACAGTCGCCCAATCTGGAACACGAAGGTGGACTATGATCACACACTCCTTTGTGCCGATCTTACAGTTCGCTTCGGTAGGCGCACGCAGCGACGCTGAGTACATAGATATATGCCAGCCGGTGAAGTCAGATGTTCTGAATGCAAATCAAAGTACATTGGTAGCCGGACTGAGTAAGCACTCTCCGATCACAGTAGAGGATCATTGGTCGCATATTCAACAGAGGTTATTAGCAGCAAACATGTCTTCATGTGGCAAATCAGAAAGCTAACCTGGACATTGGATCTTTAGACAGTCACTCGAACTTTTGAATGTTCGCCGACACATTCCGGCTGGAAGCGAACACAAGGAGACTCGCAAAGACCTCAGAGCGAAATTGCATGCTAACTTGAAGAGAGACCGCGAATCCTGGTGATCTCATCGTGCATCAGAAATGGAAATGGCCACTGCCCATGGTAAAGATCAGAAGTCATTCTTTCTGATACGCGAACAGTCAGCAGGAGACCTGGTGTTAGCGAGACCATACGTGACGAGGGTGGACGTCCAATCCATGGTTTGTCAAAAGGCTGGGAGCGTTGGGCCGAACACTCTTAAAGATGCTTAATCAACTGGAGTTACAGCTTCTCCATCGGTCATTGATCGCCCTTCTCCCTAGGTCATCCCCTCGGACCCGCCTTCACGCACAGAAGTCGAACATGAGATCCGACTGTTGGAAATGCATAAGGCCGCAGGAGCAGATAAAATTCCTTCTGCATTCTTCAAATCCAAAGGACCTGTTCTTGTAGATGATTTGCAGAATTTGCTGGTGCAGCTGTGGGAGCCGGAAACTGTCAACAGACTGGAGGCGCTCCGTTATAATTCAGATTGTTAGGGGGGGGGCTCACGTTCCGAATATGGCAATAATAGAGAGATCAGTCGAATGTCAGCTGCCTTTGACATACTCGCCACTGTGATTATTCATGGACTTGGTGGCACCAGTAAAAGCCAGATTCGCGAAGAGCAATCCGGGTTTCGTCGCAGCTGTATTGATCACATCTTCACATTATGTCAATTGTTATGGCACCGCCATATTTAGTGGCGACCCACCGTAGTCGTGATCCTCGACATCAGAGGGGCCTTGGATTCTGTTAGAATCTTCTCACCAGATGCAAATCTAAAAATAACAATTTACTGCTCCACAAAACTTCGAGCCAAACCAGAGGGAAAAGCAGAACGCCAATGACCTAGATAAAGTAACGTATTAATCGCCGCCAACAAACACTGCACAACTACTGTGGACCTTGGCTGTATTTATGGGTCGCTTACTGACCTTCGACTTCTAGAATTGGAAGGTCAGCTGCCGAGGTTAGTGGTTCCCCATATCTTTTGCCGGGTTGTAAAGTGGTGTTTAGTCACGTGCAGAACTAGAACATTCAGGAACGCTCGAAATCGATGTGATAATCGTTAATAATCGAGTAATGGTTAAAATAATGGATTTCCTAGGCAATTCTTACTTTCTTCCGGACACCTCCCCTACTGAGATATGGTCCGAGGTATATGACGAAAGCCTAGGATTAACTTGCAATCTTGGGGACAGTGTTCTCTGCCTGTCGGTCCATCTCCTTGGCAGAAGTGCTCGAGAATTTTGTTCAGATGTCCGTGTTCTGGGTTCTTTGCTCGACTGTGTGCAGTCGTCCACTGCTACCTTCGGCAAGTTGAAGTTTTCCACCAGTAAATCGAACGGGAGGTTAGTGGGCGTTTCTTTTTCTGGTTGGCACAATGTGGACCGTAACTGGTTTGCATGCCGTGGCCAAAGCTGTGCGCCCACCATCACGTTATACATGACGTTTCCGCGCTTGCTTTTGACCGTCCCTGGCGTCCATTTCGCATGGCCTTCCCGATAGTCACGTACTAGCACCATCTATCCAAGCGTAAAAGATCGCTTCTTTGCTCCATGCCGCCGGTTAAAGTACCGTTCCATTTTGCGGTTTCTTTCACCAACAGAGGACTCCGAGCGCGGTCGGATGGCGTCGAAAGGCATGCGGAGCTTCCGGTTCATCATGGCCTGTGTTGGAGAAACTCCATCTGGCGCTTGTGAATTAGGTGTTGATCGGTAGAAAAAAAGGAACCGGTCAACCACCTCCTCTATACGTCCCCCCTTTTGATTTGTGGAGAGCTCGCTTGAACGTGTCGACAAACCTTTCTGCCTAGCCATTCGAGTGTGGGTGAAACGGCGGCGAGCGAACGTGTTGGACGGCGCATTGCTTGCAAGACTCCGTAAAGGTTGCTGAAGTAAATTGTGACAGTGTCAGTGACAATTGTCTCAGGACAGCCGAATCTGCTAAAGGTTTGGCGCAGTTTCGCTACGGTGGCATTGGTGGTTGTGCTATCCATAATAAATACTTCAGGCCACTTGCTGTATGAGTCGACTATAATGAGAAAACTACTGCCGTTGATCGGTCCCGCAAAGTCGACATGGATGCGGCATCATGGTTTACTAACTTTTGGCCATGAACAGAGTCCTGATTTTTGCGGCGCTTTCAAGACATTGGCGCACTTTTGGCAGCGTTTAGCTATCTCTTCTATCTGTTTGTCCATAAAGAATAATAATAATAATAATAATATGTCAGCTGTACGCCGTAACGGCGCTTCGCTGCCGCGCGACCACCACCAGTCACGCGCGGGCTGAGTATACCGCGAGGGCGCCCACCCCTACGCGGATTCGAACCGGTGACCTTATAGTTGCAAAGCAAACGTGCAGACCACTCGGCCACCGGCCAGTATACATACCTGCGGGCAAGCGCCTTCATCCGGTTGATTCCAGGATGCTCGGCATGGAACTGTCGAATAAGGCGCTCTTGAAGTGGCTTGGGGATGAATACCCTTTCCGAAAATAGTACGCAGTCGTTTACAATAGAGAGCGAGTGTCTCCTCTGAAAGTACTGTTGCAACTCGACAGATGGACATGAACGTGGCCAACTTGTTTTGTGAAATTGTGTAACCTTCTTGAGTATTGGATCCCGAAGTGTTTCGGTTCATGCAGCTTCCGCGGTAACTGGTAGACCGTGCAATGCATCAGTTACCAGAAAATTGACATCAGGTTCAATCTCGACCGAGGCAATGATTGTGTCATGTTCTTGCTGAAGGGCATCAATTAGGCGTGACAGTGCGTCCGATTCCCCAATGGAAACTGTCGACTGGCAATGGATCTTGAAATCATGCCCCATTAAGGTAAGAGCCCAACATTTTAGCCGGTTGGCGGTGTAGGCCGGGATGCCCTTTTTCGAACCAGAAATAGCCAGCAAGGGCTTGTGATCTGTCAGAAGCTTGAAGCGGCGGCCGTTTAGCATTTTGTGGAATTTCTTGACCGCGTGCACTATGGCCAATGCTTCTTTCTCAATCTGGCTGTACTTCCTCTCAGTCTTCGTAAGTGTTCTGGCGGCATGGGTCATTGCTTTCTGAGATCCATCGGTGTACGTGTGTGCAATTACTGCACCAATCCCATGGCTTGATGCATCTGTGGTTAGGACAATCTCTTTGGAGGGATCAAAATGAGTCAAAAGCAAGTTTGAGGACAGTAGTGTTTTGACCCGTTCGAAGGCATTCTGGCATTCAGATGTCCGGTTCCAAGTTTGGCCTATGGCTAGTAGCTTATTTAACGGGGCGCGCAGACGGTGCATCTCAGGCAAGAATGCGCTGTAGTGGCTGATAAGCCCACCAAAGGAACGTAAGGACTGTAAATTTGTTGGTGGAGGCACTTTTTTAATGGCTTCTATGTTTTCCGGATCTGGTCGACGTCCATTGTTCTCGAGGATAAAACCGAGGTATTTGATGAGCGGCGTGAAAAATGTGCATTTATCTTCACGGATCCGGAAACCGTACGACTGTATACAACCAAGCACTTTATCCAGGCGGTTAAATAGTTCTTCTGGTGTTCGACCCATCACTATGATATCATCCAGATATGCAGCGGTTCCAGAAACGCCCGCTAGCATGGTGTCCATCAACTGTTGGAAGATGGCTGGCGCCGTTTTCACACCAAATGGCAAACGGTTGTATTGGAATAGGAATTGGAATAGTGTTGATCGTCCACAACTCCCTCGAGACTTCGTCAACATCCACTTGCAGATAAGCATCGGATAGATCAAGCTTAGCAAAGTACTTACCACCATTCAACTTTGCAAAGATATCCTCCGGTACAGGTAAGGGGTACTGGTGGTCGTCCAGCGCGGCCTTTAGGCCAGTTGAAAAGTCAGCGCAGACGCATACCTTGCCATTTGCTTTCTTCACTGCGACAATAGGTGCGGCCCATGATCAGTGGTTGACGGCTGTGATAACTCCGGCACGTTCCAGTCAGTCGAGTTCTTGATCAACGGTTGACATGGCTGCATATGGCACCGGTCTTTTAGCTTTGAACACTGGTTTAGCACCTGATCGCAAGCTCAGCGTTGCCTTGAATTTCGTACAATGGCCCAAGCCATCCTGAAAGACAGAGGCAAATTTTCGCTTCAGCGTACGCAGTTTGAAACGTTCATATTCACGGTTAATCATGTCTGTTAGGGCCCCAAAGTCGTCCGATTCATGCTTGACAATTTTCAGGCATTGATAGCAAATACTAAACAAGGATACCGACTCAACAAAAATTTCCTTCAGCTACGAGACTACTTCGTTAAACGTCAGATCCTCCGGCTGTTTGGGCAGAATGTGGTCTATGAAGCTTGAATGTTCACTTATTCCGAGCTTGCGGAGTAGCAATCGCACCTTCCAGGAGTCGCCCTGACGAATGAAGTCCGTCCGGAATATGCCTTCCCAGCGCTTGAACAACGCTTCGGTGCACTCAGAATCCGCGTCGTAATTGAATTCAGTGATTGCATTCGTGAGAAGATCAACAGCACTCGCCTGCACGTCCCGCGTCGCTGCTCCTGTTGTCTGTAAACGCAAGTATTGTGTCAGATTTTCGATCATTTTCTTTTGTGCCTCGATTTGAGATTGCCGTTGGAAAAGCAGCTTTTGAGATTGTTCAGCAGAAAAATTAATCACATTTCCAATTTGTTCCGTCACCATTGGTTACAATCTTCTCACTAAACGCAATTCCAAAAATAACAATTTACTGCTCCACAAAACTTCGAGCCCAACCGAAGGAAAAAGCAGAACGCCAATGACCTTGACAAAGTAACGTATTAATCGCCGCCAACAAGCACTGTACAACTACTGTGGACCTTGGCTGTATTTACAGGTCTCTTACTGACTTTCGACTTCTAGTATTGGATGGTCAGCTACCAAGGTCAGTGGTTCTCCATATCTTTTGCCGGGTTGTAAAGTGGTGTTTAGTCACGCGCAGAGCTAGAACATTCCGGAACGTTCGAAATCGATGCGATAATCGTTAATGATCGATTAATCGCTAAAATAGTGGATTTCCTAGGCAATTCTTACTTTCTTCTGGACAGATTCGGTGCGCCGATGTGCCCTTTGGGACTGTCTGCTCAGAAATGGTGATTTCGACAAACACTTAAACATAATCAAAGCGCTTTGTTCGCATAGTTTGGGCGCAGTGAGGGCTTACGACAAACTGTCGCCGCACTTCAATATCTCCAGTGGTGTGAGATAAGGATGCCCGCTGTCACCTTCCCCTTTAGCATAAACATGGAGAGTGCGTTTACTGAACACGACCAGCAAGACGTGGAGCCGATCCCAGATGACCGACTTCATGACTTGTCGGCCGGTGGCCGAGTGGTTGTCACGTTTGCTTCCCAACCATAAGGTCACCGGTTCGAATCCGCGTAGGGGTGGGCGTCCTCGCGGTATAATCAGCCCGCGCGCGACTGGTGGTGGTTGCGCGGCAGCGAAGCGCCGTTACGGCGTATAAGCTGACACGTTTCACGTACTTCATGACTTGGAGTACGCCGATGACATTGCCATCATCTGGGACAGTTATCAAACGTGCTAAGTAGCAGTGGAGATATTAGTATTGGTTGTTAGTCGTTTCGGGCTATGCTATGCACCGTCAAAGTGTAGTGCTTCTCGAAGATTGGCAGGGACCCACCCATGCGCTGATCCTCGGTGGGGATCAGCTTAAAGTAGTCGAGAAATTCATGTACCTTGGCAACTATATTAACGTCAGCTGAATTGAAGATGAGATCATAAACCGCACAACAAAAACTAATGGTGCTTTGGCCCGTCTCCGTCTCCTGTGGCGCCAACGCTACACCACTCTCGCTCTGAAGGGTAGAGTTTACAACGAGACCGTCTGTTTAACTCTCCAGTGCGGTTGCAAAACCTGGCACAACAGGTCGACAGAGACAAAAATAGGTAAGTAACGTTCGCTAATCGCTACCTTCGCAACGTAGCTCATGTCTGGTGGGAGCACCGCGTGAGCGACGGGCGTGTTCAACATCGTGCGTTTGGTGCAGGACATATATATATATATATATATATATATATATTTATATATATATACTACTAATAGACATAGAGACAACAGAAAGCATGGGACTCAAAAGAAGGTACAGAAATAGTAAAGGAAAACACAAAACACATCAAAGTCCATGGTTTCGTCAGAGGGCGAGATACTACCCGGTTGCCCAAGCCGAAGTAGAGGGTTGACTTAGGGGACACCACCCCGAGCCTTTGGCTGAATAGCCTGCCCGTAAGGCAGCGGAGCGAATCCAGGGAATCGCACCCATTGGGACGATCCACAGATCGTCCAACTTGCATTAAACCGCTTGACGATTGAAGCATCAAAGTACGGTATGTACTTTTCGCCATCCAAATGCAAGGCTCTCCTTCAAGACTGGCAGGTGCCTCTGCCTGCACTCACGCTTGCTGGTGAGACACTGGAGGTTGTGGAGAGCTTTGTCTACTTGGGAAGTTGCATCACTGCTGGCGGGGCTATTGGAGACGAGATTTCGATGCGCATCTCGAGAGCACGCCTCGCTTTTTCTAGGCTGAGGCATTTGTGGCGTCGCCACGACATTCGTCTCTCCATCAAAGGGCGGGTCTATTGTGTAACTGTTCGTGCTGTACTGTTGTACGGATGCGAGACCTGGCCCATTCGTAAAGATGACTTGCGCAGGCTATCCGTTTTCGAGCACCGCTGTCTGCGGTCCATTGCCCGTGTGTGGTGGCAGCACCACGTAAGCAATGTGGAAGTTAGACAGCGTGTCTTGGGACGTGGAAGCCATTCGCTCGAGGAGCTCATCTCACTGCATCAACTGCGGTGGTTGGGACACGTATTGCGCATGCCTGTCCAGCGTTAAACCCGTCGTGCGTTGTTTGCACTTGCTGGACAGGGCTGGAAGAGACGGTCTGGTGGACAGCCTACAACATGGAGAAGCCGCATGAAAAAGTTGACGAAACAATTGGCCTCGGCCGGTTGTTGTCGACTACCTGGTTGGGGTCCGAGAGATGAGGATACTTGCTGGTTGAAAACTTTGGAAGTTATGGCTCAAGATCGATGTCAATGGCGGACGTGTGCATCAGTGTGTTGCGGTGTCCCTTCTTCCTCCCCCTAAAAAAGAACAAACTGAAAAAAATTTCAAAATCTGTGAGTGGTAAACTTGACAAAAAAAGCATTTCTTGTTGCTCTTTTCTTATTATTCATATTGTTTTCCTATTCAGCCATGATTCCGATGGCACAATATCTGTACCACAGATTGTGTATAATATATATATATATATATATATATATATATATATATACCCATTGGGAGCCGGTGACTGATTGCTCAGTTCGTACGCCTTTCGTTTGTTCATTTGTCAAACAGGGGCCCCATGCACCCCATAATTACAACATAAGTTTGTTGGAATACAATGCTTCGACAGGATGAAGCAAGGGGCAGTGACTTTATTTAGTGGTGAGTCACGTCCGCCAAGTCACAGTGCTGTTAAACAAACATGCGGTTTTTTATAGTGAGAACGCTTGCTAGGCGAAAACTCACCACGTTCTGGAACACTACCGCGGAAACATTTGTTGAACCAGGAAAACCTCGAACAACCCAGCTGGCACCACGAGGTTGTTCGACCGAAAGAACGAGTAAACCGCTCAGCATCGTTATGTCATGCACCAGGCTCAGATGGTTGGACCACGTGTTGTGCATGCCAGCACACCGACTCCTGCGACGTGCGATTTTGCGCGCCGGGGGTGCGGATGGAAGAAGAGGAGGGGAGGCGAACTGATGATTTGGTCAGGAGGAATGACGTCTCTCACTTCGAACTTGGCGTCGCTTGGTGTCTCGTGATTGCCGGGCTGGGGTCCAAAGGACGATGAACACTTTTGGTTGGATACACTAGTTGAAATGGCAAGGAGCCGATCTCGATGGTGTTTCTTGGTGAGTTTCCTTTTACCTCCCCATCCTGCTTATCTCCCCTCCAACGACGATCGCTCTATTGAGACATAATATGTTACTAAACAGTGTGTATCATTCTTCGACGATTTACTGGTCTCCGTGAGGACTGAATCACTGAAAGCCAGGCTGGCTTCTGCTCTAGCCGTGGTTGCATCGATCATTAATTTAATTTTCGCCCACTTTTAGAGAAGAGACACACATACAGACGACCGACAATGCTAGTTTCCCTTGGCTTGATAGCCGCCTTAGACTCTCTTGAATGCGCCAGCTTGTGGCATAGCCTATCCACGAAGGGCGTGCTAGCTAAACTCTTTTTCATGCTGAATTCCCTGTACCGCGATTCCCGAGACCGAGTAATCGTCTACGGCATATTGTCTCCTGAATTCCTCACGACAAGTGGGGTTCGGCAGGGTTGTCCTATATCTCCTTTCTACTACAACTTTGCGATCAAAATGTCGATGATTGATTCGGATATTTCACAGTCTACCGGAATGGAAGTTCCGCCACGCGTCCCACTGGCAAACTAGGAATATGCGGACGACATAGTTCTCCTTGGGTATGCAAACACTGCTGTACAGAGTTGTGTGTAGCGCTGCACGCTTATGCATATACTTTGCATTTGCAAAGTGCTGTTGCAGGAATGGGCCGATACACCACCGGTTCTAGCTATGTCCGAACGGCCACTGGAAGTAGTAGATCGGTTCACTTATCTTGGTACCATCATCACCATCAACAGCAGTATCTCAGTCATTTTAACAGAAGCTTCGTTGCCATAAACAATAAACAAAGTAAATCATCAGTTGTTCGCTGTAACGGTGCTTCGCTGCCACGCGACCAAGACCAGTCGCGCGCGCACTGAGTATACCACGAGGACACCCACCCCGACGCAAATTCGAAAGGGCGACCTTAAGATTGCAAACCAGGCGCGCAGACCACTCGCTGCCATAAAACCAGGATGACCTATCGAATAAAGAAAACTAATAATAATAGGGAGAGAAGGGAGACTTACCAAAAAACCTTAATGCCCTAAGTAAACATTCAGGGTCAAGACGCCCACACCTTGTGTTAACAATATACCGTCACAAACAGCTGGCTATCGTGCAAAGATAAGACGGCATCAGCGAGACAGCTTCCTTGCAGCTTTCACTGCTACGCGTCTTAATCAGCCATCGCCCCGCAAATAAATCAGCATCAAACACATTTTAAACAGGCAGTTCGACAAGAAGACGGCAGCAGACGCGCCACTGGTGTCGGTTGTGAGCCATGTCCTGTAAAGCCGCGAGCCAAACACAGGGCGAGTCACGTGGACTCCAATCTGCAAGACGATATGGACCGACGGTACCAAGTTTGGTAGTCAGTGACTTCATTTCACGCTTCCAAGTCAAATTTTGTCCACCTCGAGCCTTGCGCCACTCTATATCTGGCAGACTAAACAAGGCCCTCCTCGGTAAGCGGTGCTCACGCCAACACAACTTATTCAGTACTATCTGTTGTTCTAGGGACATAGCATGATTATCACCAACTAGTACTCGCCTACGCACATCGTCATTGCGGACACGCTGGTGCCACATGACATCAGCAATGTTCCGCAGACAACGGTGATCAAAGACTTATAGGCACCTCAGATTTTCAGACTGAAGGGGCCAAGTCTCACTTCCATAGAGTAGGACAGCCCTCACTGAAAACATTGTATTTCAAACAGAGAGAAATCCATTTCTGTCACCGATCCAAAAAGAGAGCTCAGGCTTTTATAATAGCTGAACTGAGCACAGTAGCTGTGCACCCATCGTTGCTGTTACGGCTGCCAAAGCAAATGAATCGATCAACCACCTCATGTTCCTCGCTACCTAGGGTTAAGGGGGCATCAGTGGCTGATGGTTCTGGAACAACAATTTGCACTTTGAAGACGCAAACAGCATACCAAATATTGGGACTACTCTAGAGAGAGGCTATTCAGAGTTGATTGTGCCGCAAAGCGATATCGTGCGCATAAACAAGGCCAACTAGCCTTTCACCAGGCACATCAACGCCTGCAAGGGGACACTCCACGATGGAGTAAACGACTAAATTGAACAAAAAAAGGGAAATTGGACAACCATGACGTGCGCCAACTGTTGTCGGAAAGACATCCGACATTCACCATCAATACATCCTAGCTCATGGTAAGAAACACACCACAGCTAAATTACCGCGATACAAAAAATAAGACACTAAAAAGTTACACAACAAAAGAAATTCCGAAGCAAGTAACATAGTGCCAAATATTACAGTATACATTTGGTAAAGACATCTGATATATCACTGGAGACCCTGACGCGGCCTGCAGTGTTCGAGTACAGAGCATGCAAAATCTTCACATATTCCATGGGAACACCTTTCTGCACAAGTATTTCGAACAGAATGAGTCAATCAAATGAATCGAACGCACTCTTGAAGTACACAGCCATTGTCGATCTGCGGTACGTGTGGCACTGCTCTGGCACCTGCCACAGAGCGAATATATAGTCGATACAGCCACGTCCTGGGCGGAAACCTACCTGCTCTTCTCTAATCCGAGATTCCCGTTTCGCAATGAGGCGACGAAAGAGAATTGAGGCCAGTAATTTTGTCACAACTGGCATTAGGCTAATACCTTGTGGTTAGCACAGTTGGTGCAACTGTCATTCATGTATAGTGCCACTATGATCGATTCACTCCAGTTAGCCGGGATGGCCTTCCATACATGTTTGAACTAAGAGGTCAGTACTTTGCAGAGGACCCCACCTCCATCCTTAAACAGTGCCTGTAGCAGAGAACTCGGGCCAGTATCAAGAAAGAAATTGAGGGCTGAGATCGCGTTTCAAACCTCAGTCTACGATGGAGACTAAACTAACCGTCCATGGCTCATCATGCCTCACCTGAGTAGAAAGAGGTCCGGTGACACTAGGACAACTGAACTGATCTTGATGGTCTTCCGCCCAACAAGTCATACGGCGCTCCCTATTGTGTATCAGTGCACCCGCGCTGTCTCTGATTGTCCCACTGACGCCTGGTTCCCTGAGATCAGTGGTGTTGATCAGCTGGAAGAGATTGCGATAGCTTCCTACTGTTCCCGTCTTCTCCATTTCTTGAGTCCGACTGGTCCACTAGCCTTTTTGTCAGCACGCAGACTCCACTTTAGTTCGTGTCTACTAGTCCATCTGGTCACATTGTGCTGATAGCCAGCCGGGAGATTTCTTCTAAATTCCAACAGTTTCACCGAGCTCTCCGATATCCGGTGACTGGTGCGATGACGATTGACAATACCACAAACAGATGCTTTTGCGTCGTACACAACGACTGAAATCAGATTCCACTGAATCACATTGTCATTAGGACAAGGGAGGGAAAGTTTGGCACGTAATGCGACCTGGTAGGCCTGCTGAGGGCTGAGAAAATTTCTCCGATGCCGGTCAGGAGAGACACTCGGGGAGCCTCCAGCTAAAGTTCGTGGAAAAGTGACAGGGTATCCAGGAATGGTCAGAGTCGACACAGATATTCCAGAATGAGCGGCAATCCAGGATCGAACCAAGCCAACTGTAAATTTTGGCAATGTGATCAATTTGAGTTCATCGCTGGCCAGCTACAGGAGGACGCCAAGTGGCATTTCGGCGCCCACTGTGTCTATAAGCGGTGCTACTAAAAAACAACTAGTGCTCAGCACACAGTTGCAACAGAGGTTCGTCGTTGTTAGTCCGTTTGGAGTGAAGCCCATAATTACTACCTAACTGAGCTTCTGAAAAACCCAGGCAACCTATAAGTGTATTAATATCCCTTGCAAGCATTATGATATCTCAACTGGTAGCACTGGGTAGTAGCGTGTTCAGTTCGCGCTAGAATGTCACCTTGGTAGCATTAGAACTACAGTCAGTTGCAGCATAAGCGGAAATCACAAATAAACACCGCCTAGTGCTACTTCGTGAACCAACCTTAGTTGGTGTCGTCAAATTGGCTGCACATCAACGGCTGTTCACCGGAATCTAATCTACCAACGATGATAGCCTTGAAGCTGAGTACGATACCTACCCGTCTTAACCATAGGCTGTATCAGCATCGCCGGATGCATGCAACCAATAGCGAGAGGACAAGCCGGGCGCAGTTAATCTAACAGCCACCTGAGGGAAATTAATACTAAGTTCGGATGCGCAACACACGTCAATACCCAGTGTATCTAACGTGCGTGCGAGTGCAGTCTGTTGACCTATTTTCTTAGAATGCGAACATTGAACGCCGCAAAGGAAACGGGACAGCATGGTCTTATAAGGGGGTGTTGCCGATAGGCGTCTGGTGGGTGTTGTGGGATGACTGCAGATGGTTCGGCCTCAGTGGGATTACGTATACCGTCGACGGGGAATATAGTATGAAAATTAGTAATGAGGGTTAAGAGGGGAGTAAGAGAAATAGGTTGGAAGGGAAGGAGGCGTCAGCAGTAGCAGGTTTTCGCTTATCCGCCCTGCTGTATGCAGCAAAAAAGGCGACCCTTGATGAGCTGCGTGATGGCCGATGCAAGATGTAGTGAACTATTGAGGAAATCGTCATGGTTGTGTGGATTGAGATACATTCAGGGCGTCCAGACCTAGAGAGAAGAACGATTAGGGTCCTCAGCCAAAGCTTTTGGCTTGAAAGCCTGTCCAAAAGGCAGCGGGATGGTGGCAATGATTCAGTTCTACAGAAATGGACACTATCCCATGTCAAACCCGCAACCTAGAGGACCAGGAGACTGCTTGTCTGACCTCTAACCATTGACCAACCTGGTAGGAGTAGCTCTCAACGGGCTCGGAGGCATCACCCAGTATAGTTCAAAGGGTCAAAGAAGTACGTAAACCGTTACACCACGTTAAGGTTCAGTCACGTTGCGACGGCGGACGACGTAGTTCCCTTTGGGTCTGAAGCAGTGGCGATGTAAACACCACTAGATAGACTGGTGCACAACGTTACCCGCTTCGGTGTGTGATCTGCAAAGTACTGTTGCAGAACCGGACCAACCCACCTCCGGTTTTAGATATTTCCGACCAGCCACAGGAAGTGATGGATTGGTTCGCTTACTGTGTCACATCTGGCGATTACATCATTGAAGTGGCTACTTCGCGTATCAGCAAGGCCCGTGTGGCTTTCCAGAGGCTCAGCCATCTATGGGGACGGTGGGATATCAGCTTATCAGTAAAAGGTAGGGTGCAAAACGCTACCGTAAGGCTAATCTTGCTGTATGGATAAGAGACCTTGCCAGTCCGCAGCGAAGGCATTAAACGCTTAACCGTGCTTGACCACCGGGTGAGCAATGCTGAGATCCACCAGTCGGTTTTTGGAAACAAACCTACTGGTGCCTCTCTCGAGTGTTCGCTAAATCTTAGTCGCTTGCGTTGGCTAGGCCATGTCCTCCGTTTGTCCGCTGATCAGTTTCCTCAGTGTGCATTACACGCCGTGGCCGCACCAAGTTGAGCGAAACCGCGAGGTGGCCAGTCCATGGCATGGTATAGAAGCCTGAAGAAATTGACTGAGAGACTTGGTCAGGTTGGTGCGTGCAGTCTTCGTGGATGGGAGCCTCGGAACGGTCAACACCAATGGTTGGAGACCGTGCCAGACATGGCGCAATCACGCTCTCAGTGGCGTTCCTGCATTTGACTTCTTTCATCTGACTGTTCCATTCTAAGTGGTATAACGCATTTCCATCTTTCTTGCATTTTCGCTAGATTGTATTTGTATTTAACCCCACTATCTTACCGCTGTTATCTAGTGTTATCCTTGAGGTGTGTGGCCAAGCGATGATTTGGTCCAGGTGAATGAAGTCCCTCACTTCTGAGCTGGCCTCGGTTGGAGCGTCACGGCTCCCTGGTTGGGGTCCAAAAGACGGTGAACACGTTTGGCTGGATACACTTGCTAACATGGCAAGGAGCCGACCTCAGTGGCGTTCCTGCTGTGAGTTTCTTTGTCCCTCCCCATCCCTTTTAGCCTCCCCCTCCATCTACGATCTCATTTCGTAGGGTAAAACATAATAATTTTTTTCTTTTTGCCTAGTAGCTGGCTGGTAGCTTACCGGAACGATGCCTATCCGTTGCTGGTAGCTCAGCTGGCATGCAACTGTTGTATCTACTTTTCCTTTGTGTATTGTATTATATGTATGTATGTATTTCCTTCATGTATTGCGGCACAATAGAGGTGTTTTCCCACCTCTAGCTGACGTGTATGATGTGAGTCGTAGCAACTGGATCCACTGCACTTCGGTGCTCGGATCATAGTTGAGGAATTGAAAAAACAACTGAAAACAGTATGCTGCTTGTGTTTTGCATTCGGTTATGTTTAGTATCTTCTTTCTCTTATATCTTACCTTCATGTATTGAGGCACTAGAATTGTGGTGTGTTTCTCAGCTTCAGCTAGTGTGTAATGATGATGGTGACTCCTGCTCCCAGAGCTTCACAATTAAACTTTGCAGATCATCTACATGATCAGGTTCATCGAAATTGAAGACAGAAGTGGAGGAAGTCTATCTGCTCCTGCGACCTTATTCACTTTCAACAGCCTGATTTCACGTTCGACTTTGCGCATGAAGGTGAGACCAGAGGAAAGGCCAATGGAGAGAAGCGATCACTGGCCAATGGAGAATGGCAACCACTGGCCAATGGAGAAGCTCGTTGATTAATCTGCTTCCTAGTGTTTGGCCCAACGCTCCCAGCGTGTTGGCAAACCGTGGATTGGCCGTACACTTTCGTCACGTGCGGTCTCGCTAACACCAGGTCTCCTGCTGATCGTTCGAGTATCAGAAGGAATAACTCCCGATGGTCATCAATGACAACGGTCATTTCCAACCGACGTACGATGAGATCACCAGGCTTACACGCCGCTCTTCGAGCTAGCACACAGTTTCGCCCTGAGGCCTTCGTGAGTTCCGATTTTTCCTTTCCAGCCGGAATGTGCCGGCGAACACACAAAGGTCCAGAGAGTGCATAGAGAGACATGTCTGCTTATAATAACGTCTGGCGAATGTGTAACCAGGGGCCCTCTACTGTGTTCGGAGAGCGCTTACTCAGCCCGGATGCCAGCTTATTTTGATGTAGATACATAGCATCTGAATTCGTCAGCTGGCGTATATCTATGCACTCAGCGTCACTGCATGTGTTTACCGAAACGACCCAGCCAATTTGATGTCGCACATCCGGCCTGGGGAATCAGAGCAATGCTTACACCGGATTGACCAGTATTTGAAGCTGCGTTATCTTCAGACAAACGCAATGAGAAATCGTCGCCAGTTTCGCCTGTGGGGGATGGGGGGCTAATCACGGAACTGGAATCATTAACGCGAGTTCCCGATAAGCGACACATATCGATAGATAGGGTCTCTAGTGTTTGGGCAAGTGATGCCTGTTGGCCACTGCAATAAACTGCACATACTGAAGCATGTCAGTCTTAGCGAGGATCGGTGGCTCTAAAGAGAAATGGATGAACTGACGTTTTTCACTTGGTTGAACATGGATTATTGACTGGACTGGAGCGACGTTCTGCTACTATGTGTGAATCGAAACTAAAAGACAAGCGACCATTGAAGAGTACCAAGAATTAGGGGAGTTGAAAACAAGCTGCGCTCAGCTCATGCAGCCTCTGACCGACCTACTCAGAGGGAATGAACGTAAGTTCGCTTTCCCTGACACAGCACAGGCAGCCTTCGCCGAGCTCAAGGATGCTATCTTCAACATAGCCCTCCTCGCTCATTCAGAATCGACTGCACCGCTTTCTATTACGACTGTTGCCTCAGACGTCGCGGTAGGAACCGTCCTCCAACAACGCGTTGGTGGACCATGGCGACCCCTTGGATTCTTCTCCAAGCGCCTGCAGCCAGCGGAATCCCGCTACAGAACGTTTGGCAGAGAACTGCTCGTTATTTACCTAGCGATTCGTCACTTTCGGCACACACTCGAAGGCCGCGCTTTCACGGTCTACACTGACCACAAGCCCCTCATCTTCGCCTTCAACTCTGCTTACGACAAATACTCACCACGGGAAACAAGACACCTAGACTTTGTCACAGTTCACTGCTGACATACGTCATGTCTCAGGAGTCGACAATGCCGTCGGTGACGCTCTCTCACGCGTCAACCTCACTCTTCAGTCTTTGCCTACCGTCGACCTTGCCGCCATGGCATCGGCTCAGGATCAAGATGACGACATAGAACGCACTGTGCAGTCCACTTCGCTGCATGTGCAACCTGTTCCTCTCCAAACCATGGAAGGAACCATTCTCTGTGACACTTCCACAGGTTGTCCCAGACCCATCGTGCCTGTCTCCTTCAGACGCACAGTCTTTCACGCACTGCACTCGCTAGCACATTCCGGGATCCGTGCATTGTTGAAAATGGTCGCCGAACGTTTCGTTTGGCCACGCGTAAGCAAAGATGTTCGTACGTGGGCGCGCGCCTGCCTTCAATGCCAGCGCTCCAAAGTACATCGTCACACCCGCAGTCCTCTCGATTGATTTTCATGCCCCGGACTCTCGGTTCTCGCATGTACACGTAGACCTGGTAGGTCTATTGCCTCCTTCACGGGGAGTCGTATACATTCTTACATGTGTCGACCGCTTCACCAGGTGGCCAGAAGCCATTCTCGTAACAGACTGCACAGTTGAGACTGCTATCCGGGCCTTCTTGGACCGGTGGGTTTCGCACTACGGATGCTAATCCACCATTACAACTGACCGAGGAACGCCTTTTTAATCTTCATAATTCGATACGTTCTGCAACCTTTTAGCCTGTCTCCGCATTCATACCACAGCCTATCACCCAGCAGCCAATGTGTTAGTTGAACGGTTCCATAGACAGCTTAAAGCCTCGCTCTGCGCCTCCGACCCTAGCTGGAGCGAAAACGTTTCGCTCGTACTCTTAGGTATTCGCAGCAGCATCAAAGCTGACTTGCAATGTGCACCAGCAGAGCTGGTTTACGGAGCAACGCTCAAGTTACCAGGAGAATTCGTTTCACCTCCCGCATCGTCGGGTATGCCTCTGCCTAACTTTGCGTCCTCCCTAGCTCAACGCATGCATACACTACGCCGATTCCGCCCCGTGAACAGACTAGAGATGTGTAAATGCACAACGGACTCTCTACCTGCATTCACTTCTTCCTTCGCACCGACGCAGTGCGGCGACCTTTCCAGCCTCCCTACACTGGACCTTTCAGAGTCCTGCAATGGACTCCGAAACATTTCACTTTAGACCAGAATAGTCACCGAACAACAGTGTTCATCGACCGCCTCAGTGGCTTTCTTTGACGAGCCACTTGCAACCCATCCTGATGCTCTCGCACAAACACCCGCACCTGCGGTGACTTCCCGAGCACTGGGTAGTCCGAAACCCTCCGTACCCCTTGACCCTAAACCTATCCCGCCTCAACCCCAGGCAACCGACCGACGCGGTAGACAGGTCAAACGTCCCTACCGTTTTTCAGATTTTGTAAACGTTTGCTATTTCCATTAACACGTCATTTTCGTCTTTAGTGGTTATCGTGCGCCTTGTTCACAAACGTTTTGTAAAATGGACAAAAAATCCCTAAACATTTTGAAAACCTAAAAAACGTATTTGCTTTTATCATGCAAGCCGTGTTCCCTCTCCGGTGTTAAGTCACTTCCCTGACCCTTGCCCACCCCCTCTGAGTTCTACCTTCCAGAAACTCAACCGCCGGAACTGCCCAGGCAACCCTCAAGTGACTCGCCAACCGGCTCACCGCAACCGCCGCTTGACTCGCCATCCGACACAAGGCCTCCTTCCTGACCCAAGAAACAGTCAGTCGCCTTCGGCCGCAGAGAGTCAGGAACGAGTTGGTCCAAAAACGCCTGACTAGGCGCTGCCGACGAAGACGCCAGACTTCTTCGTAGGACGACGACGCCCGGATTTCTTCGGTGGACGAGGAGGCCCGAATTTCTTCGTGGGACGAGGACGCCTGGATTTCTTCGCGGGAAGAGGACGCCTGGATTTCTTCGCGTGACGAGGACCGTAGACTAAAGTGCGGCCGGTGGCCGAGTGGTCTGCACGTTTGCTTTGCAACCACAAGGTCACCGGTTCGACTCCGCGTAGGGGTGGGCGTCCTCGCGGTATACTCAGCCCGCGCGCGACTGGTGGTGGTCGCGCGGCAGCGAAGCGCCGTTACGGCGTACAGATGACACATTATTATTATTGGGAGGAGTGACACCTCCCAAGCGCACCGTCGGGTCTGCAGCAAAGGCAAGGTCCTGTCGGACTTTTTTCTGGACTAGCCAGTTTTATTTGCAGTCTGACCAGCCCGCCCCGACGGCCCACCGATAACGCACTCTGGTCCACAAGATCATCATAAATAATAACTAACAAAAGCTTGGACCCAGCGAACTCTGCTACACACCCCACATTGGAAGCCCTTACTCAAGCCCATGCAACTATTCGCACCCATCCTCACCTTCCGTTTCCCCCCCCCCCACACTAACAGCACCATGGAAGAATTCTATCCTTCAGCCTTCTAGCGGAGCCCCTTGTAGAGTACCGGAAAACACGCTCTTTCAGGATTTTACAACATTAGATTTTACGGTTGTTTTAACCTTCAAAACTTCCATTTGTTTTACTGACTGCACATCCGTTGACACAAACCGTTTTGGTGAGAAGATAGCTGCAGGTTTCTCGCTCTGGCTGATTCGCTTCCTATTTTTGTAGCCTGCACATTATACGTTGGGTTCAGTTGCCTCCGACTTCTATACTGTCTCGTATTTGACACGTCTTACGTGTCATTGCTTACTGACTAGTATCCCAAGCTCCACCCGACACCCTTGAACCAGCAATTCGGCGACGATCAGGGTAGATTTAGATAGGTCGTATTAGACCGAGAAGGACTGAAAGGCAGAGAAGATACCTCGTAGGTGGCTGGAAAACCACATAGTAAGTGTCGGAGCTGGATGAACGGTGTACTTGCGTCACATCTCGTGGCTAGCTGGGCGGTACGGTCGTCAGCAAACATTAGTGATGACACCCCTAGCTCTCTCGGCAAGTCATTTAGATAGATCGCGAACAACAATAGCCCCAATACCGAGCCCTGCGGAACGCCACTAAGGACAGCTTGCCTGAGCGAAAGGCTACGCCCCACCCGTACGCACTGTTCCCTCCCCTCAAGGAAGGCAGACACCCATTGAAGGGCGCGACCAGATATCCCGTAAGATCTCAACTTTAGTGAGAGCCGAAGATGTGGAACAGTGTCAAAAGTATTCGAAAAGTCCATGAATAGCACGTCTACAGCGTGACCACTGTCTACCGCTTCGGCCCAGCTTTCACGAGCTACAAGTAAATTAGTCTGACATGAAAATCCCTTGCGGGATCTATGTTTCGCAACATTGAGGTCAAACCTATTCAGGTGGTTCTCCACTGAATTTCTTATCAGCTTTTCAAACAACTTGACTACTACGCATGTCAAACTGACAGGCCAGTAGTTCGCGGGTAGAGCGCTATCACCGCCCTTAAAAATCGGACAGATGATTGCCTCCTTCCATTCCGAAGGTAGGATGCAGCTGTCCAGCGATAATGAAAACACGAATGTGAGAGGACCACTCAGCTCAGTGGCCAATTCATGCAACAGCTTCGGATGAATTGAATCAGGACCGGAAGCTTTAGAGGGATCAGTGCCTTGCAGTAGCTCGAAGACCTGAGTCTCCGTTATGCTAAACTCAGCCAAGCAAGAATCCTCTGGAACACTTGAACCCAATTCAACCTGTGGTAGAGGTCTCCCGAGCAAAGATCCCAGTATACTGAGCACTAATTATACAAGCCTTGTCATAGTCAGTTTGCGCACTGGTGCCGTCTGCTCGCAATAACGCTGGTATAGACAGTTTTGCCCCGCTGCGCCTTTTAACGTAAGCAAAAGCTTCTTGGGATTAACTGCGGCCGAGTCCGCTAAACCCTGCTCGTACTGAAGACGAACAGTTCTGAGATGTTGCTTACATTTATTTCTAATCACTCGATAATTATCATAGGTACTGGCTGATGGAGCTGCTTGGTAGGTTCGCCAGCATCTAGACCGTTTCTTGAGTAGGTACTTGCCTGTGGTATCTATCCATGGAGACTGCGCTTAACCCTCTTTTCCTCATGAGTGGAATATAGGGAGTGGAAATCTCCGTAAGGCATGCCTTAAATTTATCCCAGGCTAACTGGACAGAGTCAGCCATCGAGATCTCACAGTTCAGAACTGAAGCCTTAGCTCGCATTGCACTAAAGTCCGCCCGCCAAATATTCGGAAGTAATTCAACAGCGGTCCGTTGGTGCCTTGAAAGAGCACATCGAAAGGATATGCATGCGTGGTCGCTGGACTCTAGAGGTGCATCGTATGACACGTCAGTCACGAAGTCGAGGGACTTAGCGAAAACCAAATCTAAAGTAGATGGTATTTGGTTGTACATATACCTATAGTGGGAAAGGCCACGAACTGGTGCAAAGGCATTTGGAGTCAGTTCAAGAAAGTATGCACCGAATGTTCCTGATGCCGAATTGCAAGAAAGATCGGCCCAACAGACTTCCGGGAGGTTGAAATACCCTAGAACTAAACACTTATTCGCAGACTGAGTGCGAATAAAGTCAAGTATCCCCCTGGAAGAACTTCTATGACTTCTGTATATCACTACAACTGTAAACTGGGTAGAGGAAGTGCACAAAACAGCCGACAGGGCTTCAACAGTCTGATCCGACGACTGGAATGTGCAAGTCCTCAACACATCTAAGTTACACTTCACATGCAGTACAACGCCTCCGCTTTGGCGACCAACGGAGCGATCAGTTCTAAGCAGCGCGCAGCCAGGTAAACATACCTCACCGTCCGTGATATCCGGAGACAATCACGTTTCAGTGAAAGCAAGTATGTCGGGAGGAGATTTGTCTACAAGTAGACCTAACTCGTGCACCTTGTTCCTTAGGCTACGCACGTTGCTAAGTACTACCTCAAGGAAGTCGGCACGACTATCCCTGGGGCGTGCGCCATCAGGATGGGTTCTGATAGGGCGGAAGATAACTTTCGGCTGACCATCTGAAAACCCACCAGACGGAGGCCTTGCTTACCAGCGGTCCGTCTAGTTTTGAGGTCTTTGATAACCTCCTTTGACTTCAATCTATCTGCCAGTGGTAGGTCCGGCTGAACGCTGACACCACTACCCTTAAGTTTGAATGCAAACCGCAGTAATGATTTGCGTTCCTCCGGAGTAGAAAGGACCACGCGAAGTAGTCGGGGTCGCGGACTTGGCGTAGCGATAGGGACGTTCCGCAACCTGGTCAGCTTTTTGACAGTGACACCAAGGAGGCCAGGTGAAAGCAGCTTGCTGGCACACAGTTTCAGCCACTTGATGTCATCCAAGATGCGTTCCCTTGGGAGAGCGGCCGCAGATTCAGTAACGTTACGGAATATAACGCTACTATCCGTGAAAGAGTCGGCACGACGGGGAGTGTTTACCCCACGTGCCTTTGATTCGACACCTATACCAGATGTTTTCACCACTGGCGGTTGGACTACCCCTGTCTTCACAAACGACGTCGCAGCAACGGTAGCGTAGGTTTTCTGCTCTATTGTCGGCGTCTTACTAGTTCCTGGGTCTTCAAGCCCCTTAGGAGCTTTACGAGTAGATCTAGTCCGCTTCTTCTTTTGTATCACTGGAGCAGGGGCCGTTGACCTTGTATCGCATTGAGCAATTACCAGCTCTTCGTCAAAACGGGCTGGTTCAGTGGCGGCAGAGACGGTCAGCATCTTCGGAAGGTTCTCCTGTGCACAATCGTCAGACGACTTTGACTGTCAAAGATGGCATCTTTTTCGATGCTGTGGCAACTAATTCTCTGGGTTTAGCAGAGGGCTTTTGGTATTTCCGCATCCTATTTTTCTTCATTTTGATCGGCTCATGAGAATAGCCAGCAATGCTGCCTGGATTGGCCGATAGGATGTGCGACTTCATGACCGAGTGACAGACCCCAGCGGATGGATCGTCAGCAATGTTGCCGTTCATTGCAGCGTCTTCAATCGAAATATTCAGGAGTTTTAAAATCAAATCCATTTTTGTATCGAGCGACGCAATAGAGGCGAGTTTGGTTATTGCCTTCTCAACATCTGCCAACCTTAAAGCCAGAGCTGAAAGTTTAGCACCGGTGATAGCCGGGCGCGTCGATCTTTGCGCGCAGCATTCAGCACAGCTGAAAAGTTCAAGTGGGACCGGAACAGTAGAATAAATCCCAGTGAATGTTCCTTCCGTGACGCGTCCTTGATCCAGGGTATTATTCGTCCGCAATAACTGGAATCCAGAAGAGTCAGATCAGCGCGCGCGAATCACACCACGGTCAACCAATTAATACCCACGCGACCTGCATTGGCAGTCCCCGCCGCACCGGTCAAGTGAAATAAGAAAGAGAAGTACGAAAGTAATAAGAGCGTCAAGAAAAAAACGTAATAGATTTATTAATTCAATAAGACGAGCAAGCTAGGACGTGAAGGGGAATGTTAAGAATTGAAGGCCAAGAGCGTCGAGTCGGTGTTCGAACTCTTTCACTGTTGGTGCCAATACCACGTTCTCGGGCAGTGCATTCCAGGAATCCATCACTCGGCGTGATAAACGAAAGTCCGCTCGGACTCTATCCGATCGAGGTTTGTGTAGTGTCAGCGAGTGACCTCGGAGCGATGGAAGCCGAGCCGGTTGGAAAAGCCCGGATAAATCGGGTCCGATTTTACCGGTAAGTATACGATAGGTCAAGACTAGGTCGTCTCGATGTTGACGATAGTGCATCGAGAACATTCCCAGCGCAAGTAGTCTTTCTGGGTAAAAATAGTTCCGCAGTCCATGGACCAGTGAACGCTGGATGATAGCATTTTGTACTGGTCAGCTTGTAGGCCGGTACAGCTTTCGTGATACCAGCGGCAGCAGATGTCGCACTGCATACTGCCAGATAAATGTTACTGGCTTTGAACAGTTAACCTGTCCGCAAGCTGCAGTAGACTCAGATTCAGATGGACTGGAACGATAGGAAAATCCCTTGAGTGTTCCTTCTTGAGCAAATCGTTGAGCCAGGAAATGATAGGTGCTAGTTCTTGATAGATCTAAAACGAAACACCCGAAACACACCCTGATCAACCAATTACTGCCCACGTTCCCTGCACTAGCATTCCCCGCTGTGTAGGTTACGTGAAGTAAGAAAGAAGTAGAAAGTAAAGGGAAGATAGAGGGGAATGAAAGTCATTAAAATGAAGGATAACATTAAAGAGTGAAGAGAATGACAGAATAAGAACTAAAAGGTTGAAGATGGATATGGTCAGGAGAAGGGAAAGGTTTCGTGTTGCCACCCAAGAGCGTCTAACTGAGCTCGAAACACCTGACCGTAGGTTCACTGACTGGAAGCGAGTTCCAGCGCTCGATAACTCGACGCGATAACCGAGTTTCCGCCCTGATCCGGTCAGAACGCGGTTTGTGTAGCTTCATGGGATGACCGCGAAGACAAGGCAACCTAGCCGGGCTAAATAGCCAGCTCAAGTCCGGTCCAACCTTCCCTGTTAAAATGCGGTAAGTAAGGATTAGGTCTCGTCGAAACCGCCCGTTAGGTATTGAATACATACCCAAGCTAAGTAGACGCTCGGGGTACGATTGCCCCCGTAACCCCTCGACCAATTTGATACCTACTCTCAAAACTCTCTCAAGCTCCATTTTGTCCCGAACAAGGCAGGGCGGGCAAGCCTGGACGCAGTATTCCAGATGGGGCCGGACGAAAGCTGAGAACAGTTTCACAAATATGTCCGCAGTTAAGACCCCGAAAGAACGGCGTATTAACCACAACATTGTGAAACCCCTACTTGCGGCCTTCTTCCAGTTGTCACCAGAATGCAAAGATGAGGAATGAACGACACCTAGGTCTACCTGGCTGGAGACAAGGGGGAGTTCGACCCCACCGAGTACGTAGCTCGAAGGACGGAACACTTAGCCTGATTTATGAGCAGTAGCCACAAAGTAGACCAGTCCTAGAGTATGTCCAGTGCATGCTGTATGGCCTGAGAACCCCCAGGAACATTTACAATATTCCATAGCTTAAGGTCATCAGCAAACAATAGGGATGATACCCCAAGCTCGAGGGAGATCGTTTACGTAAATGGAGAACAGCATCGGTCAAAGGACCGAGCCCTGTGGGACACCGCTAAGGACCGCTTGCTTAAAGGATAAGCTGCGACCCACACGTACACACTGCTCTCTTACCTGCAAGAACGCAGATACCCAGTGAAGGGCGCGGCCAGATACGCCGTAGGACCTCAGCTTTTGTGATAGTCTCAAGTGGGGTATCTTATCAAATGCTTTCGAGAAGTCTACGAAAAGCACATCCACTACGTGGCCATTGTTCACTGCCTCGGCCTAAGCTTCACGAGCAACCAACAAATTCGTTAAACACGAAAACCCCTTCCGGAATCCATGTTGTGCACTAGTGAGTAGATTAGATCTATTCAGGTGACATTCCAACGAATCTCTCACCAGCTTTACAAGCAGTTTGACCACGAAGCTAGTCAGACTGACTGGCCTATAATTGGCTGACAGACTCCTGTCGCCATTTTTGAAGACAGGACAGATGACAGCCTCCTTCCATTCGGAAGGTAATGTACAGCTGTCAAGTGACTTCTGAAACACCATCGTCAGCGGTCCACTTAGTTCCCCCGCCAACTCATGCAGAAGCTTCGAATGAATTGAATCAGGTCCAGCTGCTTTGGAAGGGTTCAGTTCTTGCAGCAGTTTAAGGACTTGCGTTTCCACCACAGTAAACTCAGCTAAGTAAGAATCCTCAGGTACTCTGGGGACAAGTTCAAGGCTAGTCAACGTGGCCTCACGTACAAAAGCCCCTGCATACTGTTCCCCAAGTACACGAGCGTTATCTGACTCATCAAACGAGGACCCCATGGGTCCATCCGCCTCGGTGTTTAGCGAGACAGCCATGTTCATGTGGAAGACAGAGTAGAATTACAACACGTATACAACAGTAAAACGACCGCAATAAAAAGTCAAAAACAGGGTGCAAAACGGTATTAAAACTGGGAACAACCGGAAAAATTACCAGTAAGCGCCAAAGACGCTTTGGCCAGTACCACTTTAATCGATCCAAGATTTCTTGGATCAGAGAAAATTGGACAATAGCCAAATTTCGTTTCAAGTGTTTATTCAAACATTTTTCTACGTTATTTCAGCTAAAAAGGTTGATCAGTATGGCACGGACCGGGATTCTAACCAAAGTGCTTTGTTGATAATTTGGTGAGGGTGGTTTGGTACGCCATGCTACATGTGGACTATGTTGCTTATTGATGTTGTGTGGTGTATAATGAAGCGTTTCAGGAGCATTTATGGTACGTGGTAATATTAAAGTTTGTAGATTTTAACACTGTTGTTGTTCAAGTAGCTAACGAAGTGCAGTTATGAGCCGCGGCGCGTCGTTGGAAGCTGCCATCATGGTGGACGATCTTCCTTCGTTTAATCGTTTGGTGAAATTATATATTCGCGAACACTTGCGGACATGGAACAGGATGTGAAGAAATTTCAGCAGGCTACTGCGACGGCCTTTTATAAGCGGTCAGTGGTTACTCGAACTCGGTACAAAATTTACTTAACTTAACTTTACCTCCCTATAAATATACTAAGTGCATTCCATTTTTTATTGAAACCTCATTAATTATTTCTTAACGCTCGCCATTGCCTAATTGATACAGGCTGTTCCATTTAACCTCGGCCCGTAACCAAAATTCCGCCCTTGGTTATAGCCCAGCTCCTAGAATATCACGCCAAAAATCGAGTTACCGCGTAGTGGTCACGGGACAAACTTTGTTGACGTGATCACGCTTTCGAAAGCGTACGACGGTTGGCGCGTACAACACCGAAGAGGAAATGGTAAAGCGAAGAGAAGAAGGAAGGACGCTTACAATATAGGCTAAACGACGACAACTTACTTGTTGATGATACTGTGGCACTCTTGCGCGCTACACCGCTGTAGTGCCTCCGCATTAACTTATCCAATGTCCGCTATCTTTTGCTTTCTCTCTTTGTTTTTCAGATTCCTTCCCGAGAAACCCCAACATTAATAAACCTGAAGACAAAGACTGGTGAACTTTTAACCACTTGTGACCTACTGTTTTCTTTCCTGAACTCTGTGTTTAAATGCATTGCACTGTAACTGTGGCTCTCGTGTTGAATACACCTTTTCCTACCTTCGCTCCGTGTTCTTCGCTGCATCCGTGTTCCCTCGTCGAACCCTCTGTTGTGCCCTGTGTGACTGACTCTGTGTGTTCCCCTCTTATTCCAGCACGTTAAATTACCGGCCCATTTGCCTTCGTCGTCCTGCGCATTACACATTTTGGTGACAGAGGTGGGATCATGCTGCACAAATCTAACTCCGATGATGTTTTTGAACCCCCTGTAATAAGGCCAGACGAAAAATCTTTGGTGTCCAGCCTCCACCCACTCCTCTAGAACGATTCACTGTTGGTACCGACCTGGAAACTTGGAAATGGAGAATGTACCTTTATCTGAATGCTGTCCCTCCGTCTAAACGCGGACCTTACATTCTTTCTCACTTGGACCCCAGAGTCCAAGAAGTCTTAATGTCATCAAGTTTTTCAGTCAGTTCCTCAGTGGAGGACATTTGGGAAAAGTTGCGTTCTTTGTTCGGCGGCGGGGTTTCTCACCCTGGGGCAAAGCATCAGTTTTGGTCCAGGTCCCAACTGGTAGGAGAGTCGTTGGACAACTACGTAACTGATCTACGCTGTTTAGCCGTACGGGCTTTCGGCAACCTGTCGGTCACCGTCCGTGAGTCCTTTGTCCTTGAGCGTTTAGTCCAAGGGGTTATTGATGAAGAGACCTGCGAAGCCTACGCCCGGAAACCACCCAATTCTGTCGAGGAGGCCGTCGCTATCGGCCACAAGTACTAGGCAGCAGCATTATTAAGACAATCTAGGCGGTCCAATGATAACTTGGTGAGTCGTTCACGGATGACATCGAACCGATCATGTTTGTCACCAGGCCGACCACGAATGTCAAACACCCGGAAGGAATGCTAGTACTGCGCTAAATTTGGATCAAAAGCTCGAGTGTGTGGTCATAACGCAAACATCGCTTCTCCCTCAACTGTCCCCCACACCCCAAGCCGGAACGATCGACCACGTTTTGTTAAGTCTGAATTCGTTCCTTGCATCTATCCTACGCCAAGTTCAAGGCAACCTTTCGTAAACGTGTTAGTTGGCTCTGACTCAGTGTATGCTTTAATTGATACTGGTGCTACATGTTCCCTAATCAAACCAGAACTGTGTGACAGTTCCCTAGAACCTAACAATTTGCACCAATTAAAAACCGCAAATGGCACCATACTCAAAACACTCGGTATCACTACAGTGGAACATCTCATGGGGGATTGCAAAGTGACGCATCCTATGTTTGTTTCCTCCCAACTACCCTGGGATTTTGTGCTCGGTGCCGATTTCCTACATCACCTAGGGTGTTCAATTGATTTGGCCAACGAACGTCTACGATTGGGTAGATGTCACCTCCCAATCGTCTCAGCCCATACTGAACACGACCATGTGTGTGCCGCTAACGAAGTGCCCACCTCCGTAAATTCACAGATAGAAGCTTTCCTACTACCGTTC
>OX104064.1:165333000-165351643 GCA_944474145.2 Dicrocoelium dendriticum | reverse complement strand
TTATGTTCACATACATGTGCAGGTCCGTTTCCTCAGATGGGTGTAACTCTGGCGCTCAACAGTTGCCCGACCGCTTCTGTTAGTCTGTCACACCTCTTCAGTAGCACAGCTAGATAGATAACAACGGGGATAAAATTGCATACTTGGCAGAACCAAATCGCCACTGCCGTGTTAGGGTACACTTTTGAGTTTGTCGGTCCTGTCCCAAGGCAGGTAGTGTGATAGGATTTCAAATATATGGTGCACAACAGACCAATTTTTTTAATGATTCATCGTCAGACCATTACAATCATATAGAGGCTAGAAAGAGAAATCGACCCAGTTAGTTCAAAACGAATTGATCACGTGAAGGTCAATGTCAGAGTGGAAAAAACGAATTAGGTCTTAGAGGGCTAGATGTTCGCTACCGCGTCTGACCGAAGGCAGTCGACCTGGGCGTCTTCCATCTTCGCTGGCCAGGGAAGCTGGAGAGCCTGGACCAGCTTCTTCTGTGAGCATAAGGACGGCTGGAACAATCGAATGCATATTGCTTCAGCTGTCGCAAGCATACGAAGGCGGTAACCTTTCGTTCGGTGCGGTGGAACCTTGTAAACTATTCGGAAAGCGCGTTTCCAATCCACCTCATGGCCGGTGTCCACAATGTGGGCCAGAATGGCGCTACTAATGATTCCGATGCCCCCTTGACGAAGCCAGCGAGGGCAATGTTCGTTCACGCGTTTCGATAACTGCCGCGCCGTTCGACCAATATACGTCGCGCCACAGGCGCACACGAATTGATAAATCACCATTGATGTGGTCAGCATCGGCAGCTTGTCCTTGTTTTGTGAACGAATGAGTGGTTCCGTTGAGAACACGCACTTCAACGAGGCTGCTGGAAAGGTCGACTTTACCGCGGCCGAAAGGCTTCTGGTTAGACGCTCGGTAGCCGCGTCCCCTTTAAATGGTAAGCGAATAAATAACTCTTTCTTTGGCGCTGTTAACACTGCCACTGGTTTCGGTTTTTCTAGGAGGTTCCTTAGGATAAATCTATCGGGATAACCGTTTTCACGTAGAGTGTTCTGTATGAACATTAACTCCGCGTCTAGGGTGTCTTCCGTACAGATTCGACGTGCTCTTGACGTAAGACAGTGAACCAAGTTGCGTTTGTATCTCATGGGGACGAAACTGTAAAAATTCGTGTACTGACCTATCCACGTTGGTTTTCTGTAGACCTGACGTTGGATGGATCCATCCGGTCTCCTTGTTAACAGGACATCGAGATATGGTAGCCGGTTATCGCTTTCCTTTTCGTAAGTAAACTGCACTGCTGCATGCACCCGGTTGAAGTGGTCAAGAATTTCCTCCAGATTAACATGTTATCACACACAAATACTCATGTATCGATAAGGTCTATCGGCCGCTGATCGAGATTACATAGATAAACTAACAGCAATACTGAGCGATGAGACAAAGTTTGCGTGTATTGAAGGAGAAAGGGACCGAACTGAACAAGTTGAAACACCGATAACTAAGAGCTTGCAAGAACTCCGGACCAAGGGGTACATTTCGGATGCTCTGTATGACAGCCTTAAACCGAGTGGCACATGCGTCCCAAGACTTTACGGGTTACCAAAAATCCACAAACCTAACATACCACTTCGTCCTATTTTATCAATGGTTAACTCGCCGTACCATGCCGTTGCTCAGTGACTTGTAGAACTTCTTGAACCTGTGCGACAACAGCTCGCTATCTACAGTCTTCGTGACAGCTTCCATTTCGTCGAAAGCATCAAAGATGATAACATCAATGAGAAATTAATGTTATCTTTCGATGTCGTCTCACTTTTTACAAACGTCCCATTGCTTGAGACGATCGATTACATTTGCGACTATATAGCCGAGTCAGGAATAAAAATGTGTATACCTACGCGTGAGCTTAAGAGCCTACTGTTACGCTGCACCTGGAATGTTCAGTTTCTATTTAACGGGAAATACTACCGGCAGAAGGACGGCGTGGCCATGGGATCCCCTCTCGGACCGCTATTAGCGGATATCTTCATGGCAAAGCTGGAGAGGAACGAAATGCGGGCGGCGATAGACCTTTTTGACCGCTATCATCGATACATGGATGATATATTTGTTGTGGTGGATAAACATGTTAATCTGGAGGAAATTCTTGACCACTTCAACCGGGTGCATGCAGCAGTGCAGTTTACTTACGAGAAGGAAAGCGATAACCGGCTACCATATCTCGATGTCTTGTTAACAAGGAGACCAGATGGATCCATCCAGCGTCAGGTCTACAGAAAACCAACGTGGATAGGTCAGTACACGAATTTTTACAGTTTCGTCCCCATGAGATACAAACGCAACTTGGTTCACTGTCTTACGTCAAGAGCACGTCGAATCTGTACGGAAGACACCCTAGACGCGGAGTTAATGTTCATACAGAACACTCTACGTGAAAACGGTTATCCCGATAGATTTATCCTAAGGAACCTCCTAGAAAAACCGAAACCAGTGGCAGTGTTAACAGCGCCAAAGAAAGAGTTATTTATTCGCTTACCATTTAAAGGGGACGCGGCTACCGAGCGTCTAACCAGAAGCCTTTCGGCCGCGGTAAAGTCGACCTTTCCAGCAGCCTCGTTGAAGTGCGTGTTCTCAACGGAACCACTCATTCGTTCACAAAACAAGGACAAGCTGCCGATGCTGACCACATCAATGGTGATTTATCAATTCGTGTGCGCCTGTGGCGCGACGTATATTGGTCGAACGGCGCGGCAGTTATCGAAACGCGTGAACGAACATTGCCCTCGCTGGCTTCGTCAAGGGGGCATCGGAATCATCAGTAGCGCCATTCTGGCCCACATTGTGGACACCGGCCATGAAGTGGATTGGAAACGCGCTTTCCGAATAGTTTACAAGGTTCCACCGCACCGAACGAAAGGTTACCGCCTTCGTATGCTTGCGACAGCTGAAGCAATATGCATTCGATTGTTCCAGCCGTCCTTATGCTCACAGAAGAAGCTGGTCCAGGCTCTCCAGCTTCCCTGGCCAGCGAAGATGGAAGACGCCCAGGTCGACTGCCTTCGGTCAGACGCGGTAGCGAACATCTAGCCCTCTAAGACCTAATTCGTTTTTTCCACTCTGACATTGATCTTCACGTGATCAATTCGTTTTGAACTAACTGGGTCGATTTCTCTTTCTAGCCTCTATATGATTGTAATGGTCTGACGATGAATCATTGAAAGCATTTGCTCACCAGATGGTCTTTTGTTCTAGAGACTTAAATGGGAATTTTCAAGTTACTTTATCTTTAGGACTCTCACAGCAACCTTTTTATTTTCGCTTATTACGCGCTCCCTCTCGGAATACGTCAACTACTTGCTGTTCATAAACTTGACAATCACTACCATTATTCTAACTCTCTTTGCTCTATCCCTACGCAATTATTGGCTCCTACTAAACGGATACTTCGTACTTTACTTACTTGTACAACGATCTTGTCTCTAGGCAGGCGTTAGCAATCCACCTATACGGCTAATGATTCCGGAGGATATTCAAAAGACATTTCAGCATAATTATTGTTGCACAGTGTACATGCTTTTGTCTCAAGCACAAGTGTTGTAACTTAAGATATTAACAATGTTCAACTCCATGCCTGTTCTTGCGGTCTTCTCTCGGCTGTCCCTCACTTTCCCTTTTCTCTGAGGTCCGGGAATTCTTGGAGATCTGGGATTGGACTGAGGAACAGTTTTGGCCTAAGACGGACGCAACAACCCACATGGACTTACCTGGAGCATGGTAGAACTCCGAAAGGACCGAACTGCAATCACCATAACCCTTGTCCAGTATGGAGAAATGGACATATCCTCATACTCCCCAAAATTATACATCTGTAAAACCTGGACAGCGGAGAAGTTGAACTTTTGCTCACCTGGACATACAATAAGATGAATAATCACGAGGTCCCTCTCCTCCACCGATCTCAAAAATAATGGCGACCCCGATCAAATTACCTGTCCAACTAGCAGAGGAAATTGGAAGCCATTACTCTGCGAAAATCCGAAGGTAAAACCAGTCGTCAAGCGGCTTTGCCAGTTCAACATTAATGTTCAAAATACTTTACGGCAGTGTTGCAGGACGTGGTGGGTTTTCGCCTGGCAAGCGTTCTCCCTATAAAAAGCCACAAATGTCTGTTTAACAACACTGCGACGTGGCGGATGTGACTCGCCACTGAATAAAGTCACAGCCCACAACTACAAACTGGCAAGTCGACTAGACTAACATATCAACTCTTCCCGACTCTGTTTCAACTACACACGCTTGAACCCAATGTATCGTCGTGATACACGTCGGTTTTTAAACCTTGATCATGCCTGCGTTGGTGTGTCTCTATGAAACTGAGAATAAATTATTTATTTATTTATTTTATTTATCCGTCGCACGTGGTTCCCATGGCGGTTTAGCTGCGCAGCGCATTTGATGGGCCACGTGGTGCTAGTTGGACACAACAGCATCAATCGCATTGAAAAGGAGACTAAGCATTGAAGGAACGTTTAAGTGCGCGGTCAACTCTGCTTCACCTGTTTCAGGTGATAGGGCAGCAGTGCAATGGTATTTTGGAGAAGAGGGAAACGGTGGTTGCAAGAGATCAGCTCCGTATGTGCGACGTTGAGCAGCATGTAACCAGTGGGTAGTTCACTTTGAGGAAGACATCTTCATACGCTCGTCGGTAGTACGGGCGGCACAGTCTACGAGTTCGCATCCTCCGTGTGAACCCGGGCGGCAGTTATGGGCTAGTAGATGAGCTCCTGGGCATGCAGCGTGTGCTCACAAATAATGGCAGTGCATGTGAATGTCACTTTACTCGTTAGTGGCGCATTCCTGGTGCCCACATTGTGCAGGTTGCTAGTCTGCATGCATACGAGGAAGAAGTAGCCCCTCGTGGTTGCCATCGAGTGCTGGCAGCGGAAAACTTGGAGAGGCGTACCTATCGGAGGACACGGAGGGAACAGTGACGGTCCAGCAGATGCCACTCCGTAGTGCTGATGTTCTTGACCGCGGTGAAAAAATTCGCATCGTTCGTGAGATTTTTGTTGTCATGGCAATGCAATTGTCGATTATGGGCACGGTGGAGTCCACCCGCACGATGGGCCTGATGACATGCTTTCGAGAGCCCCTGACGGATCATAGTAATGTGAAGTATTTGCACGTTCATCAAACGTGCAACTGTTGCAGCGGTTATTGTGGGATGACCTACACATATTCCAAAGAGTGGACTCAGCATCTTTTTGATGCTGCTGTCTGGGTGAGCTTACGGCACCTTTCTTCGTTCCTTAGGCAGGCAGCGGATACTCACGGTAACAAAGGGGACCCGTTGGAAGAGGCAGAGACTGTGGTTACGTAGCGGCTTGATAGTGGCGGCAGGCACAACAAACGGGAATCAACTTTGTTACCCCGTGTGGTCGAGGTCGGCGCTACCAGCAGCACGTCACTGCATTGAAATTCCGTAGGCCGAAAACTGTAATTTCCGCTCGGCACCGCACAACTATGTGGAGTACAAAGGGGACGACAGGTGCGGCAGATGAGGACAACGCCGTTGGCGCTCTGTGTCAGCAGGAAGAGGACGACTTGCCGTGCTCCGACCAAGTCGATCGCATAAGTTGTAACGTATGCCCTAGATTGTTGCAGCAGACATTTGCAGCATACCAAGGTGAGCCTGCATAAACGTGTATGCACTGCTGCGGCTAAGTTAAATTTCGCATAAGTTACGTTGCATTTCCTCAGAGTTGAAGTCCCCAGTTACTCAAATGGTGGCTCGTTAACTTCCCCTTCCGATTTCCCCTATTTTCGGTAAGTGTTGACCTTAACTTTTTAGCATGTTGCGCTTCATTCCTTGTAATTACTGCACCCTAGGTTGGTCTGCAAATATTTCTTTTTGCATGTCTATGCAGTTTCCTTTTCAAGCGGTGTCCCCTCGCTGAAAACCTAGAAGGATGGAATACTTCCTCCTCATTTCATGAGTGAACTGACGGTGGGGATGTCTCGCCTGCTCACAAGGACTTCAAAGCCATGGTATCCGCTCACGTTCGAGCAGACTTCCTGCTAGTGGATAACCAGCAGCTGCAAGTCCATTGCTGACGTCAACACTAGCTACGGGCCGGTGAACAATGTCAACGTCTGGTGGCTTTCGCGGTTGCTAAGCCAGCTTGCAGTATTCCGCCACACCATCCCGGGTATTCTTGGTAGCGAAGCATCCGGGGGAACACTACGCGCACTGTCAGAGTGGGAAACGATGTTCTTGATGCCAAGCATCTGCCGGTTAATCACAGACCTTTCCGGAGCACCGGCGTGGTCATGCCGTTGCTGGAACAACTTCTACGAGATAAACTGAAGAACCATTACATTAGCTGTGACCTGCATAGCGCCTCGACACATAGTTTTGACGACTAGCTGGGAATATCTCGTCATGTACTTCAGTAGGAGTCCGCATTTCTCGAGGGACGTGCGCCGTGTATTGGTGTGGGAAATAGTTTTTCTTTTGGTTGGCTGTCCTTTGCGGCGTTCCGCAAGTTTCTGTCCTACTTTCACCGCTGTTCTCGGTGTAAATGAATTTCTTGCCGCAGGAGCCTGGGGAACAATTTTTGTTGTTTGTCGATGACGCACACATATGCATGGTTGTTTAGATCCCTGGCGGCACTGTGGGTCTGCATCGGGCTCCGGATATCCTCTGGTAATGGCCAGTCTTGTGACTGTTGCCCATACAATGACAAAGGGTTTAGCGCTGCATATCGGATGGTTAGAGGACACCTAATGCTAAATAACCGTTTTTTGGACTGGGAAGGTAGGCCTTAATTTGTCCTGCTTATTTAAGCCTCATACATTCTCAGTTCTGCGCAGTCTTTGTATGAAGGTAGAAAATTCCCTTCATCATACCTTCCACAGTTCCTGCCGAACTTACGTTGGATGACCTGCGGTGGTTTAAGATATGCCTAACTAAGCTACTTCCGCCCGGGTTTCCCGGAGTCACTGTCAGGAAAGTGACTACATTGGGTAACATCCCAGTTAAGGCCCCAGACTGTAGACCGCGCTTACTTCGTGTAGTTTGCTCCACCTCGGAAGAATGCAACGCGTCGTTGCGATTTGCCTTCAAACTGTAGGGTACTAACGTTAGCATCCAGCCAGATCTCCCATTCGCAGAGAGGTTTGAGCTAAAAGAGGCCAGTAAGGACCTTAAAAGCAGGCGAGCGGCCGGCGAAAAAGGTCTCCGTTTGGTGAATTTGCCGGTGGTCAGCCGGCGGTGTTTCCCCGCCCTACCAGTGCCAGTCCTGGCAGCCCACGAAACAAGACCTGCACCTTACGCGTATCTACGGACAGTACTAAGCAATCTGCGCAGCCTAAGAAATAAGATGTGCTAGATATGTCTGCTTGTAGCTGTGTGTCATCCCGAGATACACGCATTTAATAAAACGTGGCTGTCTCCGGACATCAAGGACGGTGAAGTACATCTGGCTGGCTACGCACTATTTAGGTATGCAGATCGTTTGATCTTACGCCACAAGCACTGTTGCATGAGTTCGTCCCTCTCCTCTCTAAGTACCAGCATGTCAAAGTACCTTATATTGAATCTAGTTTTTGCCAAGTCGCTAGACATCATATGCGAAATGGCTAACAGCTTTAAACTTAGGTGACAGTGCTCATGTTCGTTTAGCCGTCAGGTGTACTCGCCGACACGTCACCGGAGCATCACTGAGCCACATCCAAATATATGGCGTGCTACCTATCAGGCAATGCGTGGCAAGGCTTCTGGGTTGCGTTGCGAAAGCTCGGTGTTGGATACGGTTCAGGCTGTCTATGATACCTTTAAATCTTATCTCAAAGAAGTGTCTACACCCTACCTCCTGCTTGCCAGGAGCAAGGAGACACTAGCACGGCCTCCGTGGATGCATTTCACTGGCAGTAACTGCTGTAGTAGCGCCTTAGGTGCTGGAGGACCTACCGTGAGGCTCCATCAACTAGTACCTATGATAGGTACCGCCAAGGTTCGTATTTAGCTAATTTTACTGTAGTGGAAATGCACGTCCTTATGATGCTGCAAGAACTGAACACTACTAAAGCATCATCATCATCATTATACATGTCAGCTAGCGGTGGTGAAACACCTCCGCTATTGTACCGCAACAATGCTACTGCTCAAGCCTTCCCGTCTTCTCCTTCCCTCTCTTGCGCTTTTTCACTCTTACCGTCCCCTTCCAACTTCACTTATATCCCCAAGCTTTCAACCCCCGATTCCTTGCCCTCCCCCAACATGCTTTGCTAGGCATTTACCGTCTAATTTCAACTCACACTACTAAAGCAGCTGCACATGAATCAATTCACCCGAAGCTTCTGTATGAGTGGTCGGTCAAGCTAAGTGGACAGCTGACGATGGTGTTTCAGAAGTCACTTAACAGCTGTACATTACCTTCTGAGTGGAAGGAGGCTGTCATCTCTCCTATTTTCATAAAGGGCGGCAGGAGTCTGTCAGCCAGTTATAGGCCAATCAGTCTGACTGGCGTCGTGGTCAGACAGATTGCAGAGCTGGTGAGAGTTTCGTTGGAAGGTCCCTTGAATAGATTTCATCTGCACAGTGGTGCACAACACGGATGCCGGAAGAAGTATTCGTATATGACGGTTTGGTTGCTTGCTCGTGAAGCATGGGCCGAGGCAGTTGGCATTGGTCACGTAGTGGTAAGCGCTAACGTAAGGTCCCTGCGATCGTTACAGAATCCTCGCCCGGGCGGCCGGCCTCCGTCTGCGCAGCCTGAGGTGCGCATCGCCATGGTAGTGATACGGCTGTTGATGTTGCCACGTGCGAATCTTCCGCTATACATGCTGTTCGTTTTCCCTGAACTTTATCTGGGGTCGAGGGAGGCTTCTCCTGCTATTGCCATATGAAAAGTTGTCCCAGCTGTCGGACAGGCAAAGCTTTTAATACGTAATCCGCAATTGATAATATCCTTTGGATGATTGGATTCACGACCGAAAGTTTTGGAGTGATTTAGCGATTACGTTAGCGGGAGGACTTGGCACTGCGTAAGGGCGAGTTAAGGTAAGCGGAAACCCTCCAGAATGTTTATGAGCCCCTGAAACTAAGGTATAGAGGCACCACGATAAGAAGGAAACCAATGTACTGCTCGCCAAATATACCGCCTTTGTGGTAGTTGGTATGACCGCGGTTCACGTCAGGTGACAATAAAGCTGGAGTGGAGGGCTTTGTAAGGCTATGCCCCTTTCTGTACGTTTGCATCACCTGTACACTTCTTACACCTGTGTCAAGCATTTCCCCTAACTATTGAAGACGAAAAAGGTTACCAAATTTATGTATATTTCTAACCGCTGTATGGCGTTCTTAAGTGCCTTTTGATGAGAAAGTTTGTTAAGTTCCCCAGCATGTGGGACGCCTTCGGAACAAGTAGTTAAGTGTACGCTCCGTCTAAGGAGGCTGTGCCAGGGTCACCCGTCTATTAATGAGGGATGTGTGGTGAGCATATATCTCTGTGACGTAAGCCCTTACTTTCTAAATGCCTGTGTCCACAGTGTAAGCCACCATGAGGGTGCAACACTTTAGTGTGCGCCCGCCGAACATTTCGGTCTGCCGCCGTTTTAGATCGTTGGCACATAGAACAACTCAAAATTGTATGCGGACATGGTCGCCGGCTCTCAGTTACCTTGAGCACTTTAAGAACACAGCTAATTGCTCAAGTTTTTGATGCAAATACTCCAAACGCGGGTTTATAGCGTTCACTTAACCACGGAAGTCACCACGTCTCACAGGCATAGTCACTGAGGTCGGTCTTTAGCAGCCTCCACAGCATCCTGCACATGGCGTCCAGTTATTATCCACCCAGTGCTTGGTAGGCACAGATAACATTGCATTTTAGTGAGGACTTTGCTTGCAGAGATCAAGTAGACTTGCGTCGCCCTCCGCCGTCCAGGAGACTGCGCCCACTGGCTTCCTTGCACTCCTAGTACTACCATATGAAACATGGGTGATTCCTAGCCACAGGCAAGATTGGATTTCAATGGTGACATTGCGTTCAGAGCCCAAGTAACCATGCGCCGCCGTCCTCCGCCATGGTTACCGCTGCCACTGTACAAATGGCCCGCCCACTGGCACCACCCTGTCACGTAGGTCCACCTGCCGACACCTGGCATAATACCGCGTCCGGTCAGTTATCGCTTCCCAGTTTCGTCAACATCGTACATTCCTTGGCGGACGGCCCAACGGCCCTTTTCAGGGCCACCTCTGGCACTCTGTCTTGTCGTCCCACACCACAAAGCAAACATTCAAAGACTGTAGGTGCCTTACGGCAGACCGCAAAGCCACAGCTTCAGTGGGTAGTTCTGTTATCTTCTGCAAACATATGGACCCAATGCTCCATTATGACGTTTGACGCAAGACGGCAAGTAATGCGGGCAACGCGTTGCACCATTAAGAACGTGGTTTGTTTCCGCCATGCAGTTCTTTTCAACGATAGACTTGCAGCTGTAACCGTATATTGTTCGTAAAGCTTCTTCCCCATTTCCCTACGCCTTTTGAGGTTTACTCATTTGCGCACTCATTTCGTCCTGTAAAACCATATGATGAACCATTTTTCAGTATTCTGGCTTGGCAGGTGATGAGCGTTAGCAACGCTGCCGGCTTACCTGAGGACATTTGCAAATAGTTTGAGTCTCCATTTGTCCACCTGATAAGGCCTATGCACCCTTATAACCGCATTGCGTATATCAGTACCACGTGGTCCTGTGCATCAGTTCCTAGTCCATTAACATTCCATTACCCCCAAAAGTCACCTCCTAACCATCAGGTCACGCCACCCTTCCCAACAGCGTGTTACTTCAGAAATACTTTGTGACACACGTAAGAGTGACCTGAAAGCTGTTGGATCTTCAGTAAACATCAGTGGACAAGAGGGACTACGTCTTGTTTATCCATTATGTTAACACTTACCGACTTCCACCTTTCTTACTTTACCACATTCGCCACAGTAACTCAGTTACGCTTCCCGAAGTAATATCCTCAAACATTTATTAAATGCTCATAAACCCATGTTCTCCCCAAACCATATCATCTTCGCACAGATTACCTATCTACTTTGACGAATACATACCAGCACTTTGTGGATTGTGATTTTACCTGCGGAAAGCAATAACGCTACCTTTAGGATACCTAGCAGGAAAGGGGCTGATGTTTACAATAATAAACATCTGCAGTCACATTTCATAACTATAATAACGCACTGCGTCCGCAATTGTGCAGCACAAGGCGTTTTGAAAATAAAACGGCTGGGGTTTTTTCTAACAGCACACCATTCCCAACAACGCTTCGAGTTTAACTTTTCCATGTAGTACGCATCCCGCATGCAGTACAGATTGCACGTGTACACAATCAGATACACATTTGTATTTCTTACTTCTACACAAACCAGTAACCCTTACAAACTTCATTTCTATATATGTATATATATATATATACCGCGGGAGAGCCTATGTTGCGCTGAGACTGGTGGCAGCTAGATCCTGACAGCTGGGCTACCCACTGCTGTTACCGTTGTGCTAGTGTCTCATATTCTGGAGGGATCCTCGTGGTGACCGCTGGGTGGGAGTTGGATTACGCCCTTCGCCCTGTTAAACTCCAGGAAACTAATCCGCATGAGGCAGTGAACGGACCATGTGCTGGACCTGTTGCCTTTTGGGAGTACATTTAACCGAAGGCTTGGGCTAAAACCCGAGTCGTTCTCCTAGCAGGTGTGCGCGGTCTACCAGTATCCCAGTCCATCCTTTTCGGTTGTTAGGAAGTGATCGCTGGCACTCTTCATGTAAAACAGCCATGGGAGACAACAGGTTCACTTGTTATAAGCTCACAGCTCGAATGGCGTAGAGCACGAGTGACACGCATTTTCTCGGACTATAAGTGGGCACTTCCGGGTGTTTAGTTCTTTGCTACTGCCCATCTCAAGCCATGCAATCCCTGGTCAAATTGGTACAAAGCCGCCAAAACCCACCTGCGTCCGGTCGAGGTCGCAAGGGCTTATCCTACTACGGCCTCAAAACATAAATGAATCTTTCCAGTACCTCACCGGATGCGTGCGACGGACCTCAAGCAGCTCCTAAGCAGCCTCTGCAATCATATTCCCGAGCTGGATCTGCTCTTCTGCCTTGCGGGTAAGGCTATTGAGCCAAAGGCTCTGGGTGGAGTCCCCAAGCAAACCTCCGAAGCACATTCGCCACCTCGCATGTGATTGCCCACCAATGTACTCGTGGGCCTGAGCGCAAAGCACTCAGCATCGGGTGCTGGAACGTGCGCACACTACTGGACCAGGACTCGAGTGTGCATTCCTAGCGACGCACCGCACCGGTAGTGATGGAACTGGCGCGCTACGACGTCGACATTGCGGCTCTCTGAGAGATCGGGAACTCTGAGCACGGTAAGTTGGATAAAGTTGGTGCTGTCCATAATCGGCAGGAAACGGCACTTCCGCATCATCTTAACATGGGATCAGCTTTGGAACATCCGATCGCCTCCGTGGCCACATAGGATGTGAACAAACAGGCATCACTCGCGACTGATGACTGTTCGCCTCCGACTCGAAAGAGGTAAATTTGCCACTTTTATAAGCAAGTGTTATCCTGATGACACGCGCGATCAATTCTACGCTCACCTATCCTCCGTGATACGGTCTGTGCCGAAGAGCGACCTACTATTTTAGCTGGGTAAGTTTAACGCGCGCGTTGGGCGTGCTGCACCTGTGTTGCCGGCTGTTTTCGGTCCCCATCGCTTTGGTTCGCCGAAGGTGAACAGTGACAGGCTGCTCTCACTGTGTGCCACTCACTGCCTGACGACCACGAACACGCGGTTTGCGCTGTGTGAGAGATATAGCAACTTGGACGTGCCCACGGAGTGCTCACGCTCACTGCTCGACCATGTCATCGTACGTCAGTGTGATGTGCTTGAAGTGCGCATGACACGTGTACTGCGTGGAGCTGAGTGTGATGCTGATCACAAATTGGTGCCACCAACCTTACATATATTTTCGTAAATCTATGTAATACACTCCTGCCATGAATCGGCGTAAATTTGCCATTGTCTTCCTCGGCACTGTGGCGAAACGTGTTGAGCTGGCGAAGGCGATGGCTGCTCGCCTGTGTGTTGTGGACTGCATGGCCACAGTGGGCAATCTGCGGCACCACATTCGTGACCAGATGACAGCTGCTGCCAAGGAGACCATCGGGCGCGCAAACTGTAAGCGGCCTGCCTGGTTTGATGAGAACCATGCGACGATTGACGCATTGGTGTCGGAGAAGAATACAGTATTTGCTGCACATGTTGCAGTTCCCAGTGACTTGAGGAAGAGGAGTCAGTTTCGCAAACTTTGACGGCCACTGACCCGAGAGCTCCGTCGCATAAAAAATGCATGGTGGACAAAGAAGGCGAAGCAGATGGAATGCCACGCAGAACGCCGTCAATACAAGGAATTCTTTGACTCCTTGAACGCGGTGTATGGACCGAGGTTAAAGCCTCTGAGGGCACTGATCGACGGTAGTTCAGGCGCTACCTGCACACAGACTGCAGACATAATGCCGATCTGGCGAAAACACTTTGTATGTCTTTTGAACAACCGTTCGGATGTCAACTGGCATATGTTGAGCAGCCTGAAGCAGCACGATGTGAAGGCGGGTCTAGCAGGCTCGCCAAAACTGGATGAGACGCAGAGAGCAATTTCTCAGCTGAGAAACTGGGAAATGTGCTGGGGCTGGCGGGATCCCGCCTGCAGTATTGAAACCCGGTAAACCCGCGTTGTTGACTGCGCTGCACCACTTGGTGTAATGCACATGGATTGTGGAGGAGGTGTTGGTTGAGCTGAAGAATGCCCTTGTGCTACCACTTTACATGGGCAAGGGGTGCAAACAAGTTTGCACGAAATATCCTGGCATCAATTTGCTGAGTTGTGTGGGCAAGGTGGTGGTTCCAATTCTGCTTAACCGCCGCATCAGTCGGGCTGTAGAACCTAACGTGGCGGAGAAGCAGTGTGGATTCCGTTCGGGTCGCTGCACGATAGATATGGGGTTTGAAGCTCTTCAGTTGCAGGAGATGTGCAGAGAACGACACCAGCCATTGTACTCGCAGTTTGTGGATTTCACCAAGGCATTTGATACCGTGAAGCGCGAGGCGTTGTGGCTGGTGTTGGGTAAGTTTGGTTGCCCGCCTAAGTTTGTAAGTATAATCGTATGTCTACACAGTGGTATGCAGGCGTAGGTGCAGCGGAGTGGAGAGAGGATGACTTTGCAGTTTTCTCTGATGTAAAGCAATGCTGTGTCTTGGCTCCTGCCCTGTTTAATATATATCTCCATGCGATGATGTCAGGTGCTTTTTATGCCGCTTAAGCTTACGGTGTTCCTGTGGAGCGCCGTATTGATAGTGGGTTGCTGAACATCCGTCGTTTCGATGGGTTAACCCTAGTCTATGGGATGACTATCCGTATGTTGCTGTTCTCTGACAACTGCGCGTTGTTTTCACACAGCGCGGATGCGTTGCAACACATGAATAGTGCTCTGGCTTCGACAGCGGCCAACTTCGGGCTCACCATCAACACGAGCAAAACTGTCTGCCTCGTTCAGCCTTCACAAGAGGTGCAACCTTTAATATTGCCGCGAATCAGCATTGGTGCTGAAGTATTGGAAAGCACCTCGTGCTTCTACTATCTTGAGATGGTGATGTTGACTGATCAGCAGCTACAAAGGGAGCTGCGCATCCGCAGCTCGAAGGTAGCGGCGGCATTCTTGAAGCTAGAATACCGAGTGTGGCACAATCATCAGCTTACCATTGGCACGAAGCGGCTGGTGTACAAATCCATGGTGTTGTCCGTGCTTCTATACGGCAGGGAAACTTGGACGTTACACCAACGGGAAGTGCCTTATCTCGATCTGTTCCATCATCGGTGTTTGCGACGGATTTTGCGCATCACTTGGGGCGACCGAGTTACGGACACGGCAGTGTGGCGTTGAAGTGGTGTGTGTGGCTGGACGGGATACTTTGGTTGAGACACCTGAGATGGTTCGGTCATGTCAGCCGTATGGATTCGACGCGAACACCGAAACCACAATTCTGCGGTCAGACGAGTATTGGGAAGCGGCATGTGGGGAAACGAAGTTACTTTACCAGGACACGCTCGAAGAGAGGCTCTCACATTCTAATCTAGATTGCAGGTCATGGGAATCGGAGGCGGTTGCTCGGCGTGCAAGGCGCGACCTGAGCCCGATGGCAGCTGCCGTGGTTCGGGAGAAAGCGCTCATGTATGCAGAGAAGAAGCGGCAGGTGCGGAAGCGGCAAGCACCGATGGGTTGTACCCCAGCGACATAGAGAGCATGGTGTTGTAGCACATGCGGTCGGAAGTGTCTAAGTCAGGCAGTCCTAGTGAGCCATGAACGAAGTTACTCGAGACCACTACCGATGCGACAACGGGTCCTGCAGAGAACGTATGCAAAACCGGCACATTGTTTGTAAGTACGCCGCATTCGATTTGCTAAACGAGTGCTTGCACGCAGTCACTTGATTTCAGGTTGTGGGCTTGTAATTTATTCCTAAGGCTTTTCTTGCTCAAATTATTCTCTAGCTGGACTCTCTTCTATAGACTTGCACACGTCGCTTAATCTAATCATAGTCAATTTGGGCAACGTTTTCGTGTTTGTGGCATTCCCTTAATGTATATTTCCTGACCACCTGAAGTTATCGCAGACGCGTTGCTAACCTGCGTATTTTATACGCCTATTTAGTGAAGAGTCATGCCGCCATGTTTTCATGCCTTAACGAAATTATTTTCGTTCACCTTATCGGTTCGATGGATTGGCTGTTGCTTGATATCCCCAGGGTGACTGCGCTCGATGTGCACGTTGACAAGGTGCCGTTGGTGCGTTGGTGTGTCTCTATGAAACTGAGAATAAAATATTTATTTATTTATTTATTTAATACCTCGTCCATACGTGCCAAGCAGCAATGGACGGCTTAGCACTGCCTGTCAGCCGCTTCCGGCATTGAAATGCACCACTGAAAGGCAAAGCGTTCCTCCAAGCTTGGCCTGGACTGCTTCCTTCGCTGACCATTGTTGGGGAGCAGCTAGAAGTCGCAAAATATTCTACTACCTGAGAAGTTATATCTGCTCCTGTAAGATTGAAGATGAGATCACGCACCGCATAGAAAGCGCTCGAGGTGCTTTTGCAACCTTCGCCACGTATGGCGCCGGCGCGACATCACTCTTGCCCTGAAGGGTAGAGTGTACAATGCAGCGGTACGTTCGGCCCTACTGTACGGTGGTGAACCCTGCCGCTTAAACCAGCGAACATAAATAGATCAGTTGCGTTCGACCACCGGTGCCTTCGCAATTTAGCTCACATCTGGTGGGAACACAGCTTGAGCAACTAGCCTGTTCGACGCCTTATTTACGGCACCGGAAAATGAAATGAACTGCTGAGCACCGTTATTTCACACACTAGGCTTCAATGGATCGGCCACGTGCTACGCATGCCAGCCCACCGACTCCCGCGCCATGCGTCGTTTGCGTACCCGGGGGTGTGGATAGAAGAAAAGGGAGGTGGCCAAGCGATGACTTAGTCAAGAGGAATGAAGGCACTCACTACGAAGCTGACCTCAGTTGGAGCGTCTCGGTTCCCTTGTTGGGGTCTGAAAGACGCTAAACACGTTTGTCTGGATACACTTGCTGATAGGGCTAGCCGCCGACCTCAATGGCGTTCGTGCTGTGAGTTTCTTTGTCACACCCAGCACTCTTAGCCTCTACTCCAACCATGATCTCATATTTTAGCATTTTATAATTTTGCATAGTAAATTATTTTTTCTGCTACATACTGGTCGGAAGGTAGCTTACCGGAAAGACGCCCATCCGTTACCGCCAGCTCAGCTGGCTTGCACTTGTTGCATTTTATTCCACCTTTTCTTTTAGGTATTGCGGCAGGGTAGCTGAGGTTTTACCCACCTCTAGCTAACATGTAGTGTGTGTTTAGCTTCCCAACTGGCTCCAAGAAACATTTGATTGTTGCTGGAGGGAAAGGTGTGCACGTGCCTTGTGACCGTTCTAGGCACGAAGGGTAATACCATGCAAGCAGTGTGTAGCAAAACACGGTCCAGCCATCGCCTTGTGTGCGTTTGCTTCCCATATACAGAGTGCTAGTGTTTGCCTTGAAGGAGTGTGGGCGGGCTCGGTTGGTGAAATGTGGCTCCCATCCACATGCCTACCGGTCTTATTCCTTCGCAGTTACACTGGATATGTAGTGTGTGGTTGGGGCTGTGGGTGGTGCATCGAAAGGCACCCATGGTCCCTCTGTAAGCTCAGGAGTCCTGTGGTTGGCTGCAGTGACATGCAATTCCGAATTCGGATGCCGCTAACCAAATATCTACATGAAAAGCATCCCTTTTCATCAAGTGCAGCAAATATTCTGTTTTCTTGGGAGAACCTACGATTACATTTTACACATTGTGCCTTTTATTGCACTCACCGACTTCCACTTCCGTGGGTTTATTTGCCGTCTATACATATATATATATATATATATGTCGTTCAACCTAACTATATATATGTATACATAAAGGCATACTTCTGTGTGTCTAAGCATTCACATGTTGACATACTCATACACACATGCACACAGATTTTTAAACCTCACCATGCTCACATTGCTTCCGAATTCAACGTTCACACATGACTGCGCATACATTCCAACTAACATAAAATAATTTCAAATGTAGCGCAGGACTACCAAAGTTCAGTATAACTTATCAGAAATACATATTTTACATGTTTGCATCTATATATGGTTGGCGGCATCCGGTTTCGGGATCTGCCTCTCACTATGGCCAGCCGCAGGACGCCTGAGCCTACAGAGGGACGGTGGATGGCTTGCGCTGCACCACCCATAGCTCCAAGCACATACCTCATATCCAGTCTAAACCCGAAGGAATAAGACTGGGAGACATGCGGATGGGTGCCACGTTTCATCAACGAAGCCGGCCCACACTCCTTCACAGGCAAACACAAGCACGCTGTATTTGGGAATCAAGTGCACACAAGGCGGTGGCTGGATCTTAGTCCGCTCCACACTGACTACATGGAACCACTCTTCCAGCCTAGCGAGGCCACAAGGACCGTGCAACCCGCCCCTCAAACAACGACCAAAGAAGCAGTTCACCAACGCGGCATACCCAATATGGATAGCAAGGAAACATTAGTTGCTCGTGGTGTTCCCGAACTTCTGAACTCCCCTGGTCACGAAGCACAAACCCTTGAGCGAGAGCAGTGGTGCTACATCAGCGAAGCACTCACTGTTAACAATGTGATTGCCAAATCCCTGATAACAATTACATCAACACCTAACTACAAGGGCTGCGGCCCAAGACTAAGGAAAGTAATATTACACTCCGAGGGAATGAAGCAAGTTCGGCTGAATAGGTGTTTAAAGTTCCCAACTAGGTTGCCAACAGAGATCCCCCCTAAAGGCAGCAGACGAACGGTCAAGCGTCACAAAAAGTTAGATGAGACTAGAAAACGCTGCGAATGCTTTATCTGCATAGTCCTGCGGAGAGGCCGCACAATAGCACAGAGCACAGCAC
>OX104064.1:165321777-165332589 GCA_944474145.2 Dicrocoelium dendriticum | reverse complement strand
TTTTCTAGGTCTCCTTAGATTAGCGCCAAAAGCTTCTGTCATGTTTAATCTAAAATAACGGTACCTGAATTCTGTGCCGGTGCCTGCATTATCCCACATGTATCTGTTATTGCAAAGCACCAATAATTGCGGTCAACGAGCATCCGCACATAGCACCACAGGCCTCGTGCAACGGTGATGCGGTAGGGTACAAAGGTATCATCGTACTAGTATTAGTAATGCCAGTCACGGATCATATGTTCCAAGCACCAAAGCTTGGTGTACTCTCTTTGACAGTGGGCCAAAAATCTCATTGCAGGGGCAACAAAAATGTCCGTCAGGAGGCATCTATAGCTAGCTGTTTAACAGAACTGGGACGGTGCGGATATCATTCCATGCAAATGAGAACGGAACTGTCAAGCACGTATGGCCAAAGATAAACTTTCCGGGAACGTCGTCCAGGCCCATTCAAAGTGCTCACGCAAATGTGCCGGACACGTCTTATGCGTCACATCTACACAGCGGATCACTAAGGTGGGGGTAAAGGTAAGGTAACTAAAGGAAAGCATTATGAACAGATAAAAAATAAACAACTGGCTTATTGTTGAATTCGTTGAGACACACCAAATCAGGCATGGTCAACATATACATGCAATTATCTTTCCCAGAAAACACGTTGCTGTGTATGTAATGGGCAGTAGACCGAAATTTGTACAGGCTGCGAAAATTGCAAAGGCAATCCTGAGGAATAAAGTTGTCAATAAATGACGATACGTTGGGCTCTAGCGTGCGCACTGCAAAACGTCTGGGCACTATATGCGTAGTGAAAACGGTACATGTAGGCAGGAAGTATCTCAACCTTGAAGGTGTCAAGCAAATATTGAATTATGATCCTAGTCGACTTGCCAGTAGGTAGTTGCGGGTAGTGACTTTATTCAGTGGCGAGTCACATACGCCACGTCGCAGTGTGGTTAAACGGACATTTGTGACTTTTTATAGGGAGAACGCTTGCCAGGTGAAAACCCACCACGTCCAGATGCACTGTCAGAAATCGGTTTCTACACTATTGCACAACTGGCCGAGCAGCTTGCCGACTGATTTCACCCTCAGTTATCCGCAGTCAATTGACTTCCAATTTCCTCTGTTAGTTGATCAGGTATCTTTGATCAGGGCCGCCATAACGGTTGAGGCCAATCGAGGATGGGATTTACGAAGAATCGGCTTTGTGAGTGTCCAGGTGGGCAAAATGTCAGCTTTTGCCTCCCGATTTTTCAAGTTAATGTATACTCTTCAGGAGTGTGAAGGCAGCGTGCCCAGTTATCATTACTGGACAACGGTCGTGGTAGTGAGTGCAGTTGCATCCATTTGTTGTACAGCTATGTTCTTTGTAAGTCTTTGTTGGTTACTATGTCCTGTCCCGAGCAAAAAGTGTTTCTCGGTCCAATCACAGATCCGCAAATAGTTTCGGACCTCGAAGAAAAGGGAAGGTGGGTGAGGACCAAGGCCGCAAAAACAGGCGTGGAAGTAAACATTGTTAAAGTCCTATGTTATAACATTTAGGGTGAAGACAAAATGAGGTACAATGTGCAGAAATGATTGTGCTGAAAGTGTCTTTTGCACGTTCTATGAAAAGCAATTGCCTTATAGGTAGGTTGCTACTATCTACATGGAGTACAGGGCGTCGCTCTATTAAGCAAACCATGCAGCATCTGTTTATTATGATGCAACTATTGCGTGGGAAGACCGAAAGCAGTATTCAAAGACCAGCGGCGTTTCAATGATTGATGAAGTGACGGTAGTCAACCTACTTTGATAGGGAGCGCAGAGAAAGTAAATAAAGATGGGAATAGCTTGCGACGGAAAAGCTTCAGAGGTCAATTGGTGGTAAAGCAGCGAAAAGCTAGGACTCGAGCGCTGAGTAAAATGTTTGGGGATCTAGCCAGAAATACGACACGAGGGTACTAAGAGCATTGTACTATGGCTGACTGAGATGGGAAAAGCCTGGGGAGAGCTAATCTCCCACATAAGCAAGTGTCGAAACGTTTGCTGCTAGACGGAAACGAAACACCCACAAAGGTTTGGTTAAGGAACAAATGTGCTGACTAGGTGCAAAAGGATTGATCAATAAAAGTGAAGTCAGAAAGCTCAGTTAAAGGAAAGAGAACGTGCGGAACAAATATATACGCAGCATCGCGCAGAGAAACGAGTCAGTCTAGGGTGATAAGAAAATGGTACTAGGGTATGCTGATCCAGGAAAAGCCAGTGAGTCTGTTGGACCCATACATGGGTAAGTGTTGCAAACATAGCAGCGAGTGAGATGAACACCTAGAAATGAGAGGCCAACGGGCGTCTGTGTGCTGAACTGATGAGAAGAGTAATGAACTAAAAGCTGAGTAAGGTTAATTGGCGGAAAGGCGTCGAATAGCCGGAATGCAAGCATACATTAAGGTTGCTGAGGATATCAGAGCATAAGGCCTAACCGCAGCAGCGCGCATAAATCCGAGTCAAGCTGGGGTGCTAATGTACGACTACCAAGCTGGATAGAGCCAGGTAATGCTAGTCCGAGAGCTGGAGGATTGCAAGTAAACACGTCCAAGACTTTACAGAGAGTAAGGTATAAATGGACGTATAGAAATCTGAGGCAAAACAGCGGCTGGCGCTGAATATATAGGTTATGCATGCACGACAGAAGAAAGCTAAGAGCGATTTCTTGATGGAAGAAAGGCGAACGGGAGCAGTGCAAGCATACAATAAGGTTGTTATATAGTTCAGAGTATAAAAGGCCATGACGCAGCAACGCGCAGGTTATCAACTTATGCTAGGGGGCTAATGGAATAGTATAAAGGTAGCTTTAGCAAGGGAACTCTGGCGAGAGTGCTAAATTACGATTAAATAGGCGTTACAGCTGAGTAATTGACAGTTGAGCATCTAGCAAGGAGGGGCTGTGCGTGGACCTGGAGCGATTAGAAGGTCGCCAGAAGGGAGCTAAAAGGGTTGATTAAAGAAAGGACAGTAGACAGGAAGGATGCAAGCATAGGTTAAGTTTACTGTGGCATCCACAGCAAATAAAGCTGAAGCATGGCGGCTCGTAGGTACAAATACATACTAGGTGCTGAAATAATACTACTTTGAGTAGAGTCAGGGAAAACTAGTCCGAGTGCTGAACGCTTGCAGGTGGAAAAATAGAAGACGTTACAACAATTAAAAGATATGAGAACGGCCAGCATAGAGAGGCTAAGGAGCGGTTGTACGCTGCCTTGAGGAGTGGGGAGGAGTGCCAGGAGAAAGCTAAAATGTTTACATGAAGAGAGGACATCAAACAGGCAGAATGCGTGCATACATTAATTTTACTGAGGACGTCGCAGCATATGAGTCAAAGGCGCGGACATAATGAAGTCCTATTTGGGCGCTAAGATATTAGTGCTAAGGTAGACTGAGCCGGAAAATGCCAGTGAATGCTCTGGACTCCTACATGAGCAGGTATCACAGACGTTGCAGCGAGCAACGGATAAATGAACGTCTAGAAAATATAGGCTAAGGAGCAGCTGTGCGCAGACCACATGAGTTATGTTTCCTCCATTGAGGAGCGCTGAGAAAGGTTTCATGAAGAAGGGAGAGCGAACGGATGAGGCGCAAGCATACAACACGGCTGCTAAATACTTCAGAGCATACGAGTACGGGACGCGGCGACGCGCAGATAATCAAAACATGCTGGGGTGCTAATGGAATATAACTAACGAAACCTGAGCCGGGAGAAGCCAGTGTGGGAGCCGATCGACAATATAAGCATGTGTCATAGACGTAGCAAGTAATAGGTTAATGAACGTCTGAAAAGGACACGTTAGGAGCTGGGTTGCACAGACTACCTGAGTTATGTTTGCTCCACAGAAGAGAGCTAGGGAGGTTTCATGAGGGATCAACGGTGAACGGAAGGAGCGCAAGCATATAATACGGCTGTTAAATACTTCAGAGCCTAGGAGGATAAGAAGCAGCGACCCGCAGATAATCAAGCCATGCTGGGGTGCTAATGGAATATAACAAGGGAAGGCTGAGCCGCGTGAAGCCGGTAAGAGAGCTGAAATACAATTCTTTAAGTGTCGCAAACGAGTTAGTGACAGCTGACCATCTAGCAAGGAAGCCCAAACCGAGAAACGCCATTGAAAATGCTGGACTACAGTATAAGTATGTTTCATAGAAATAGCGAGTAATAGATATAAGAACGTCCAGAAGGGAGCGACTATGTGCAGGATACTTAAGTTCTGTTTGTTGGACAGAAGAGAGCTAAGAATAGTTTCATGATGAATGAACAGCGAACGGGTGGAGGGCAGGCATACTATATGGTTGTTAAATAGTTCAGAGCATAAAAGGCTAAGACGCGGCGAAGCGTAGGTAATCAAAACATGCTGTGGTGTTAATAAATAAATAAATAAATAAGTGGTATATTCTCTGTAAAACGAGACACACCTCTAAAAGGCATGATCAAGTCGAATAAAACTAAGGCAGCTTGAGCAGGAGGCAGCCAGTGAGAGAGCTGGACTACAATCGATTGGGTGTCACAGAAGAGTACAAGTTTGGGGTTCCGGTGGAACAAAGACTTTATGGTTCTGGACGCGGGAATGAGTTGGTGCGAAACGACGCATTCCTGACGCCAGGTGTTTCGTAAAGAAAGAGTCATGGACGGTGGCCCCTGGAGTTGTCAAAAAATAAGCTGCAGGTAGCGGAAGTGGTTGACCGAGGGTAGTTGGGCGCTAGATACCTGCAGGTCGACCTTGAGGCTAGTACGTATGCCTAACGTGACAGTAAGCAAATCCTCCGTCAATTGAAGAGGGTCCTATGCGGTGAGGCAAACTTTTATTTGAAGATAGAAACCCTCCACCCAACCGTTCGATTGCGGATGGACTGAGGTAGTAGGGGAACGCTTACAGCCTAAGAGTTTTAGCTTCTTGCGGAATGGTGCACTCGCTAACTGTGGTCCACTGTCGGTCGTTACGGTTGCTGGACAACCCTACAGAGAGACCTATCGACTCACGAAAGCTCAAACGATCTCCTCCGTGCTAACTTTGGTAGTGGAACTGCTCCTGTCCACCTGGTAAACCGGTCGATGGTTCGCAACTGGTAGCCCATGCCTTTAGAGGGTGGAAAATGACCTACAAGGTTTACGTGGATGTGGGCAGGTCGACAGCAGGCTCTCGGGATACGACCAATAGTTGCGACCAGGTAGCGTTGAACTTTCAATCGTTTGCAGCGAAAGTAGATGCAAGCCAAACAGTAACGTCACGGTTGACGTTGCGCCGCACGAAACGCTGAATGATGATCTTTATCCAGGCACGGATACCTGCATATGATAAATTGTGCAGTATGTCGAAGGTGGTACGGTGAAAAGTATGTAGAACTAGGGACGCGGAAAACTTAGCGAGATATTGCAACGAATAGTTCCTTCGGAACTTTGTAACGGAATTGGTCGGATGCGGAGAAAGGTTGACGTTCGCAGTTACTCAACCTCTGGTTCTGTCTGTGGCGCAGCGGACATTGTTGCTAGACCGATGCTGTGACCAGGGGTAATAGAAGTGACCTGAGACAATGCAACTGCGACAAAGCTTGCACACTAGAAACGTGCTGGACGTCTGACGTGAACTGTGAGACGTAGTGTGGGTGGCGAATCTTGCATGCTGATTACTTGTCGGAGGACGATACTATGGCCAACATTAAACATTAGTGGTCAGTGAAAATTACGTAGCCTCTATCTTTAAGTGAAGCTCGAAGTAGCGTGTGGCTAAATAAACTGTTAGGAGTTCGCTCCCGAACGTGCTGACGGGTTTAGCTGGTTGAAAACGTCGTAAAAATAAACCGATTGGTTGCCAAGACCCATCCATGAACTGCTAAAAGGCTGCTTCGACAGCTTCGCTCAAAGCGTATGTTGCCAGAGAAATAGGAGGGTCTGGTTTTTGATGCGTCTAAAGAACAGCGTTTTCAACAGCTTTTTTAAGTTCTGCGAAAGATGCTCGTGTAGCATCAGTGAAAAGAAAGTACGCTGGTTGTCACGAAGCAAATATATTGGAGGCTGCATTCACTTTACGCTATTGGGGAGGAAACCGCGGAGGAGGAGCAGTTGGAGGAGGAGGATAAAGCTAAGGATGGCGATGACGATGAGGAAAATGTAGGTGATGATCATGCTGCTGCTTTTGATGATGCTGATGATGATGATAATTATGATGATGGTGATGATGCTGATCATGAAGACAAGAATAATGATGAGGAGTATGATGACGATGAGCAAGATAATTATGACCCAGATGTTGAGGATGTTAATGACGGTGAAGATGACAATGAGGCCAATGATTATGATGAAGATGGGGGCGGTCATGAGGATGATGAGGGCGATAATATCCATGATGATGATGACATGATGATGATGATGCTAACGATAATGTTGATGACGATGACGATGATGTTGACGCTGACGATGATAATGAGGATGGTGATGATTATTAATTCGCTACCGATGATAATGATGATAAGGAGGATGTAATGATGATGATGCTGACGAGAATGAAATGTTTATGAGGTTGATGGTGGTGATGATGATGATGATGAGGAGGAGGATGATAATGATGAGGGTGAGGATCATGACGCTGATGATGAGGATGATGATGAGGTTGAAGATGATGACGATGATAATGATGATGAGGGTGTTGACGATTACAATAATGTTGATAGTGATGATAATGAGAAGTCCTGATTAGGAACGTGATGACGATGATGATGAAAACGAAGAATGCTGATGCTGTTGATGATGGTGTTGATGATGATGCTTATGAGGATGACGAGGTTGATGATGTGGATGTTGATGATGACGCTGATGATGACGACGATGACGATGATGATGATGAAGATGAGAATGATGACGATGATGGGGAAGATGTTGATGATGATAATGATGATTCTGATAATGATGATAAAGATGGTGACGTTGAAGTTGATGATAATGACGATACTAATGAGAATGATGAGAATGATGAGAATGATGATGATGATGAGGACGAAACGCTAATGATGATGATAAATAAATAAATAAATATTTTATTCTTGACTATGCGAGGCACGCCCATGGTGGCATGATCAGGTATATGCAAATGTACAAATATTTTATGGCAACTATAACAGTGGCAGTAGAAAATGGTTCATATGTCTATGATTGGAATTGTACAGCTGTGAAAATGCGAAACAATAATTTGGCTGTCTGAGATCTGCACCTGTTTGTTAGCACATAATCGGTCTGCCATATATTTGAGTCATACCTCGGCTATTGATAAATTGAGAATCCTGAATGATCCATTTGAAGATAATTGAAGGGCACGCTCGAAAGAGATATTACAACACAGTGAGTTTGTGCACAAGTAGCGCAAAGGTCAACAGTGGTTTCGTAGAAAGTATAACGACGACAGTATATGTATGGAATCTTAAAAGAAGTGACGACCGTATATGCAGATGTAGAAGTTCCAGTGTAACGAAACTATGTCCAATGGTGACGCTTGTTGATTTGCTAATGTGAAGTTATGGGCTGCGACTTTATTCGGTGGGGAGTCGCATTCGCCATGTTGCAGTGTTGTTAAACGGACATTTGTGGCTTTTTATAAGGAGAACGCTTGCCAGACGAAAGCCAACCACATCCTAAAACACTGCCGCCATTCCATTGAGTGGCAAGTTGTAACTGGCGGTTTCTTGTTGAACGTTTGTTTACTCGGCTATTCGCAGTCAAGTTGCGTCCCATTTCTGTTGGCTGATGCGTTAGGCGAGTGCCTATTGCGTTCCTGGGTCCTGTCCCGTTTTGAACGAATAGCTGTGCCCGATGGGTAGGTCAGGAAATGAACATTCTTTCTAAATATGATGTGTAGATCGGCTTCAGAATCAAGTGAAGTCTCCGATGGATATATATTGAAATGGTTGGAATGGTTGTTTAAGCCTTGAAGGATAGGATATGGTTCCGAAGAAAGAATCGCAGACCACTCAGGTATGTACTAAAATTGATTAGAATTATAGAAAACCACGGCCAATTAAGCTGTCATAGCTTCTTGAAGAGCTCAGTATGCTCAATGGTTTTGGCTTTGAATCGGCAGAAGTATGTGCCTTCCGAAGTCAAAAGAAATCCTCCAGGCGTGAGGTATGTGGAAGAGGTAGTGTTATGCAAACTGAACCCATAGTTTCGAGCCTAGAAAAACTATTATCCGTGCATGATAACGAATGATTTGTTCGGTTAGTAAGTTGTAAAAAGGGTTGGTAAGCCTCGCTCACGTCCAGGTAAAGGAACTGTAAGCCTTGTATTGTCGTAACGATGGACAATTCCGTGGAATCTCGGCGCCGTACCTGTGACCAACTCGGGAAAAATGTAGCAACGAACACAGACAGCCACACAGACAGAAGAAAAGAATGCATCTGGAATGCTGTCGATCAATTGCGGCGATGACTGAACTATTGTAATGAACTATTATAATGATTTTGATGTCTATTATAATTGTGATGATAATGAGGTTGATGACGATGAAATGCTGCTGAGTAGGATGGTCTTGTGGTTGATGATGATGAGGTTGGGGAAGATGACCATGCTGATGAGGATGCTGATGATGATGATGATTATGATGGTTACGATGAGGAGGTTGACGATGAGGATGGCGACGATGATAATGAAGTTGATTTTGATGATGATGATGATGATGATGATGCCGTTGTTGTCGGTAATGATGTTGATACGGCTGATGTTGGTGAAGATAATATGGATGAGTATGATGATGATGCTGATGTGGATAAGGATCATGCTTATGATAATAATAATAATGGTGGTGTCGTTGAGGAAGATGACTAGGATGCTCAAAAACTGATGAGACGAATGGGATTATAATGGTGAACATGTTGAGCATGATTTTGACTATATCAATGAAGGATAATGTTGATGACGCTGATGATGATAATGCTTATGATGATGCTGATGATGATGATGTTGCTGATGGTGATGAGTATGATTATGGTGATGATGATGATAGACCCGATGGCGATAGAATGCTGATGAATATAATGGTGTTGATTGTGATGTTGCTGATGTATATAATGATGATGAGAATGAGTATAATGAGAAGGAGGATGATAATGCTGATGGTGATGTTGATGTTTCTGATGATCATGAAATAATGTTGATACTAATATTGGTGATGTTAATGATGATGATTATTATTATAATGCTGATGCTTATGATGATGATGATGACGAAGATGGTGATGTTTTAGAGGAAGAAGTAGAAGAAACTTTTTATGTCGATTATATGCAAATGTTTAGGTTGATGACGTGGATGATAATGATGGTAATGGTGACAGTGATGATGAACTTGATTTTGATGTTGCCCATTATGCACATGCAGATGATAATAACGATGATTATTTTGATGACAGGATGATGCTGATAATGATGACAATTATGTACATTATAGTGATGATGATCATGAAGATGATAATGCTGATTAGGAAGAAATAGAAAATACGAAGATTATATGATCATGATAATGTTGCTGACCATGACGATGATAATGTTGATGATATTGAGGCCGATGGTGATAACGATGTTGCTTTGAGGATGCTCTTAATCATGATAATGACTAGGACAAGGTTAAGCAAGATGATGATGAGGAATATGTTGATGCAGATGAGGATGATTACGGCGTTTATGAAGGTGATGAAAATAATGATGAATGTGTTGATGATGAAGCTGATGATGAAGATGATCATGATCATGATCATGATGATAATGACGATGAGTATGATGGAGATGATGATGTTGACGATGATGTGAATGATGATGTTGACGATGATGATGAAGATTAAGATGAAGATGATGATGATGATGAGGATGATGCTGACGATACTGATACTGATACTAATTAGAAGAAGCCAGTAAAGCATACTCCGTATAGCTGCATCAATTGTCGCTCTAAGACATTAACGTATTAACTATCGTTACGCTCTCTATATTTTGCCTCTGCAGTGTTTGCCTAGAAGCTTATTAAATTTGACCACTGAATACGCTTCTATTACCGGCTGCGGCAGGTTGTTCCAGGTACTCACCACGCTACGTTCAAAACAGAGTTGGTGAGCTACCTGCTTCAACTGCGGTACGATAAGTTTGTACCGGTGTCCTCCCGTGCAGCTCGGTGTGCGCAGATAAAGCAGTTGTCTCAACATGGGGTAATCACTCAGATGTAATATCCGGTGCGTCATGATGAGGTCAGCCCTCAGCCGAGGATATGCTAGGGTGTACAGCCCTAGTTTCTTACACCGGTCTTCATATGGCATACCTCGTAAGTTCGGAATCAGCCTGGCGGCTACATGCTGCACCCGCTCAAGCTATTCCACCTCGCTCAGCGTGATGGGACAATATGTGGGAGAGCCTACGCTAGCATTGGTCGCAGTATCGTGACGAAGAGGCGAGTAGCAATATCTTTGGACCAAGTGCTGAAGCTGCGCCTGAGCGCCCAACGCATCCGAAGGCGGTTTTGGTACAGCCTATTCGTGTTGTCAATGGACTTAAGGTCGCTGTGTGAGAACACACTGAGGTCGCGCACGAAAGACGCGAGATGCAGCGGTTGATCATCCACTGCGTACGTTCGGCTGTGCTCGCATTTACCCAACCTCATGAATTGCGACTTAGCAGGGAGGATCGGTAGGTTAACCTCTGCAGACCATATCGAGACGAGATCGAGATCCTGCTGAAGTAAAGCAGAATCATTGAGTGTGCGGATTACTCTCCACACTTTCAAGTCATCTGCGAACAAAGCACATGGTGATTGGA
>OX104064.1:165306777-165316777 GCA_944474145.2 Dicrocoelium dendriticum | reverse complement strand
TGATGATGACAATCATGTTGATGATGGTGATGAGGATTATATTATTGATGATAATTAGGATGATGGTGATGATGATGCTGATGACGATAATGATGAGCAACGGACAATGAAAAATGAATTTATACGAGTTAAGAAGTGTTGCTTTACAAGTTCCGTTGGATAGTTGGTGGGGATATCAACATAACAATTATGATAATAAGGATTGTAAAATGTTAATACTTTAAATTTGAAAATAAATTCTTATCTTTTGCTTCGTTTAGTCCTGCTAACCTCTTAGATTCACAGCACCCCCAGTTAACAACAAATAATTCCATGGTAAACTCCAGGTGTATGATGGATACGTAGTGTTAAGTAACAAAGTGTAAGTGGATGGGTGCATCGTCCAACCGTCTTTTAAATACTGTTAGTAGCGGTGCAGAGACGACCGATTCTGGGAGAGCATTCCATAGGTGTCAGACACGAATGGAAAAGAAATTTCTGCGGCACTGCAGACGACTGCATTGTGCTGCGAGTTTTAATGAGTGGCCCCTCAGGTTTGTATTGCTGCTGAGTTGCAGTAAAGGGCGGCACACCTGATGTGGGTCTCGCAGAATCAAGTATGCCATAATAAGGTCGCCTCGTAATCTGCGATAGCTTCCACCAAACAATCCCAATCGTTGCAGCCTCCCCTGGTAGGAAAGATTGCGCATTGCAATTACGTTCTTAGATGCCCTGCGTTGTGGCTGCTCCAGTGCATTAAGGTCGTGTTTCAGCCATGGATGTCAGGCATGAATTGCATATTCGACATGGGGGCGAACATGCGCACTGAGCATTTGTCGAAATATGGAGCTGTTTATTTGTCCAAACGTTCGCTTCAACAGCCCAACGTGTTGGTTCCCGGTCTTCGCGGCCTTTTCGGATTGCCTGGAGCAACCCAAGTCACCTTGAACCAGGACAACTAATTCACATGCGAGATTTGATTGTTGCAGTACATCCGTTCCGAGTCGGTATGAGTAGCTGCTCTAATGTCGGATGGAAAGCACCTTGCATTTACTGACGTTCAAATGCTATGAGTTTTGGGTCGACCATTGATACACTGTATCTAAATCACTCTGAAGCACATGTTGGTCGGAGTTCGCCTGGATCCTGCGCCCCATCTTGATATCGTCGATAAACATTAGGAAGTTTGAGGCGATTCCCTGTGCAAGGTCATTTATAAACACCAAAACAACCGTGGATATAGAACTCAGACTTGCGGCACACCACACTCAACTTGTATGGGGTCCGACAAAGAGCTCCGAACTCTGACCACTAATTGCCGTTGAAGCAGAAAGTTGGCGATCCAGCTTAAAAGAGGGTCGCCGATCCCGTAATGCTACGGCTTGGATAGTAGTATCCGATGGTCTAGACGATCTAAAGCCTTGGAAAAATCCAGGTAGATCACATCAACACCTCCAGTGTCAGCTGCCTCGGTCCAAATACTGCGTGCAATTAGTAAATTAGTTGTACATGACCGCTGTCGACGGAAACTAGGCCGTTCAGGAGTGATGAAATTGCAGTTTTCCAGATAGCACGCCAGTGCATCCGCACCTATGGATTCTATGACCTTGGAGAGTATAGGAAGAAGGGTTACTGGGCGGTAGTTGGAGGGATCAGTTCTGCTTTCACCTTTGTGAATCGGGGTTACTATTCCAAGCTTCCACATGGCGGGAAATTGGTTCTGGTCTACCCAGCGCTGGGAAACCTGAGCTAGAGCTCCTGCCAGTTGGCTTGCTGCTGCTCCTAATGCCTCTGGACGAATGGTGTCGACACCCGGCGAGCTGTGTTTGCGTAGAGAAGTCAGATTTTGCAATACAGCTTCTGCGGTAAAACTGATGTGGGTTAGTCCTGGTGAGCAGAATACAAAGCTTGGTAGATCGCTTGGTGGCAAGTCTCTTTGAAACGTGGGGCGTATTGCATCTGCAGCGCGTTTGCAGCTTTCATAGCCGTTCTTGTTGGGCCATCACCCGTCTTGAGTAGAGGAAATCCTTGCCTCACCTTTCGTAGGCTATTAACGTGCTTGTACAGCAGTTTGTGGTTAGCACCGAAGGATTTTCCGATGTTCTGCTGATAGGCGGCTTTGTCTTCTCTTAACAGTTGTGTGCAGTGCTTACGTTGGGCTACGTAGTTGTCCCAATTTTCTGGTGTTGGAGCTTCTCTGTATACTCGCCATGCTGCGGTGCGTACTGTCATCCATTTTCGGGTTCTGCTCCTAACGAAAATAACTGATTTGCACTTATTGCAAGCTTTTGCTCTGAAGCCTGTGCAATCAGCTGACTGAATTTCTTGGCGAACTCGAGCCAGGCGACTTCCGGGGGTTCTTCTTCGAGGAAAGACTATGTTGTGGCGCTGACTAGTTGGGCGAGTCGGTCGTACTTTGTGTTGGCTCGCACAGTTTTATCGTTATCATTCAGATATTCTGCATAGCAGACGAAGTTGAAACTGATCACTGCGTGATCACTGCGACCCAACGGGCAATCGAAAACCAACGCATCAATCATATGCTCCTCGTTCGTAAGCACAAGATCCAGCACAGATGGCCTGTTACCAGTTCCGAACCGCGTGGGCAAAGTGATGTGGTTGTAAAGAGGAGCAGTAGTTACTAGATCTTGTAGATCAATATGAATTGTTCTCCGATGGTGGCAGGGGCTTCTAAACAATGTACGTTGCAATCACTTATGATAAGAATGTGAGTGTACCTTTATTGTAAAATGCATCTTAAAGCAGCCGCTGGGTGGTAGTCGGTTTCGGGTGTTGAGTTAGGGGCGCGGTACACCAAGACAATAAGGCAAGCGTCCATGCCTTCTAATTGCAACCGGCACCAAAGACAGTCGGGGAACTGCGAGCCTCATTCCTCCACGGTTTTGCACTGTAAGTCGGTTCGGTAATACAGGATTACCCCTCCTCCTTTTGTGAGCCTGTCGTTCCGGAACAGCGACATGCCGGGTAGCAAAACTTCAGCGTCCGTCATTCCCGTGTGCAACCATGTCTCGGTGATACCAGTGCCATCATACGAGCCGGAAGCTTGGCGATCTTTCATATCAGCCAGTTTGTTAGAAAGACCCTGAGCATTTGTATACAAGCAGGCCAGTTTCTCGGTTTCTAGAAGTCCGCAGAGAGGTAAAGCTGTCAAGTGTGAGAGGATGCCGACCGATGGGAGGTAGGCAGTTACTCGTGTTTTTGATACATAAAAAATAAATAGTATATTCTTGGTAAAACGAGACACACCTGTAAAGGCGTGATCAAATATGCATACACGCATAGCTTCTGTGGAATGTTAAAACATTTCGTTTTAATGAAAGTTATAAAAGAAAAGATGTTGTCCGTATGAGTGAGCATACTGTCAGGTAATAGTCAGACCCAAGGACATTACGGCGCTGTGGCGCGCAAAAATCCGTCAAAACACAAGTTGGGGGTAATTTCGCCAGGTAGTGATCCGTGAGCACAGGAGCCTAAACAAGGTTTTGTTGCAACCAATAACCATTCCGAGATAGAGATGATCTGTGCTCCAACGAAGCATACTTCATAGCAGAATTAGTTGCACAGGTTCGATGTAGAAGGCTGAGGACTGCGTCAGTGTGAAACGCTTAGCTGTGACTTTATTTTGTGGCGAGTCACATCTGCCACGTTGCAGTGTTGTTAAGCGGACATTTGTGGCTTTTTATAGGGAGAACGCTTGCCAGGCGAAAACCCACCACGTCCTGGAACACTGCCGTAGCTTTCGTTGAACAGTAGTGCAATTCGGTTATGCATCGTATAGACCGATTTTGCATTCTATTATTCGCAGTCGGTTGACAGCCAAAATTCTTCGTTGGTTGGCCGAGTGGCTTAGTACTGATACGGCAGCAGTCGTTGAAGCTGGTCAATGATGCAAGATTCGAAGAGTCGAATGATAATGATGCAGGTGAGTAAACACATTGTTAATAGAGGCCGGCTCTTCTATTATACTCATGCTCGGCTCGCAAACCATGTCCAGCTATCCTCGCTGGACTTGTCATGGGGTCGGTGAGTGAAGTTGTTACTTGTGGCTGAATTTGTCCTTAATAGGTAAAAACGCCGTTCTCCGCAAATTGGATTTGGGATTCCTGCAAATGTAAGTAAGTGTAACTGTTTCCATAGCCAAGTGAAAATTCTATGGAAGACCATCGGAATAGCCACGTATACGTGCGCAACCCTGTCCGTGAAATGACATCAGAATAGCTCCAGGTGACTGGCAAATAGGAATGTTTGAGGCAGTGAAGGTAATCACGCCAGAGTTGTTTGTCTTCGATTGTGGAACGGGGGATCCATGTACATATATTATTTCAGGTGAGTAAATTGTTCTCTGAGTACGAGGCAAGCTAAACCCATTTGTTTAGACCCCATGAAGGTAGCGCCTCCGGAATGGCGGAATGAGCTCCATTTGGACCAATGTGTGGGTTTTTCATTTCCTGGAGAAAGGACCAAGCGTTTTGAGGATGGGTCGGCCAGTCCCAGTGGATAAACCTTCTTGTTTTGGCGGATGTACCTGTGGGAATCTCGGAAAAACGGGCAACGGACAAGAGGTTGCCAAACAGAGACAGCAATGAATCAAGAAGCACTAACACAGACTGGTGGCGCTCACCGGTGCCTATGATACATTCAAACTTATGTAATTTTGTTTAGTATACATAATTTGCAAGCGCGTTCTATACATTACGTCGCTGGTGTGACTCAGACTACAGCTACTACTTGGGAAGAAGGTTCTGCACGCGCAGGGTCAAAAGACCGATATAACAAAGCGTTTTAACAAAAGTTAAGCGAATGATGCGATGGTTTTAGAGGAACGGGTAAACCGATAATGATGGCAGGTGCCAGAATGCGAGAGGCATCTTAGGTGAAACTGAGGACAACTAGGTTGAGACCGAATGCGGGAGCAAGATAGGTAGAGCAACATTCCAAGAGGAAAAGGAATTTTAAGGAATCGGCTAGGAGCGAATGAATGCTGACGGCAATACGAGGAGTAGTTTGCAAGAGTAATTACACTAAAGCGTTCATGATTCTACAGTCCAAATGCCTTCAGAATCTAGAAAAATGGTCACAGGGGTCAGTGGGTCAGTGATACCTCGTTTGCAACTTGGTTCGGCCAAGGTGCGTCCCAACCTTCGTTTAGACCTACGTCAGAGTCAATTAAAGCAGCATTCAAGTTACGCTTTTGTACATCCGTCGGTATGCTTCCTGCTTCAGTTGCTTTAATATTTGAGCTGTGCAAAATGGTTGCGACCTTTAACCCAATTTCGGAAGGAATATGTTTCCGATTTCTCCGCTATCCATCTAATACATCCTTTGCTTGTTGCTCTGACTGAACCACAAGTTTTAGGATTCTAGGGCCGCATCCTCTATAATTCGGTGAGAGAGGTATCCTGGTGAGCGACAGTGCCACAACATTATCCAAAGAAAGTGTTTCACAAATGAACCGCCACTGTTCTAAGTCGTGCTTTCCGGTCTTTCGAACATCGTTAGAAGGATGTTCTGGCACGCCATGTATGAAGATTTTATTTAGGCGGTCATGCTTGCTGTGCCCCTCTTCGGTTTTTCGTTTTGATTACCGCGCGCTCCAAGCGACATCAGGATAGATACGTATCCCACAGAATTCTTGTTTTAGCGCGCTTGCGGAGAGCAAAACGTTTTCTACGTCGGTGGAGGATTCTAGAGCTACTCGAATAAGTCTGGGTTCACCATAGTGTGGCGAGTTCCGATGACGAGTAATTCGTAACCAGTTTACGGGCTTGGCTTGGATACTCATCTGCATACACAATGAGTTCCATTGGTCTTGGTCGTCTGATAATTTATCCCGCAATGTGATGGCCGTAGCTTCAGGGACACTTGAGCATACAACAGTACGGGAAGTGTTGTTGGATCCCTTATTCGTTGATCTACAAGGTATGATACACATTTGTCCTGAGTTGTTGACAAGTGATTGTTTGCTGTTTTCTCTCCATTTGCGTTAACGGTGTTTAGAACGGAAGAGGACGCAACGGCGGCCTCTCGGTGGACCCTTGCAGCAATCTCCGCATATGTAACCGATGTTCTGGGTGGCTTAGTTTCGACAGGAGGTATTTGCGCTACAGGTACCAAGGGTTGGTGGTTGGCTGTTTCATCCTTGTTAATACTAGATGTCAGGTCTAGTGGAATTTGCTTAACCAGATGTTTTGTATGGTGCCTGATTTTGGTTGCCGTGTGTACTATTTGATTCACGCAGGTACAGTCTGTTTTTGCCCGGCGTTCAACTAAAGTTGGAGAAGACAACGGAGATGGAGACGAGGCTGATTGCGGTCCAGGGGAAGCGGACTGTTCAGCATTCCGTTGCTTAGCAGCCGCTACGCTTCTGTGGTCCTTACTCGCTTCCATTGAAGTAATCTTATTGTTTATCCTCTGCTCTACTTCTGTGATTAACTGGTCGCATTTCTCAACTAGAATAAGCAAGCAATTATCGAGGGGGATGGTAGAACACGTAGTACGGAACCCACAAGCATCTTGAGGGCCACTTCGCTCCAGTAACTGTTGTTGGGACACATTTACACATTTCGTATGATACCATTGCAAACAGTGCGAACAAGCCAAACCGATTTTTACTACCCGATGCCATTCTCCTAACCCGCAAATGCCTTTCGATGGGAGTCTCTTCGGTTTTGCCTTTCTGTCATTCAATTTGGTGTCGTTACATGACCCAGGAGTTAGTTAACGTTCTGTACTTTTACAGCTTTGAGAGCGGCGCACATCGGTCAGACGAGCGTGGTGGTTGCAAGGTCAAATGAGCGGTCGGCGTGTTCGCGCGGACCGCGTGATGGGTTATGCAGCCGCACTGGTTGACAAGGTCACGAGGAATGGCGGGGAAGATGATGATGATGATTATGATGATGATGTTGAACAATGAACAATGATTTATCACGGGATAAAAGCAAGTGCTTGACACGTCCCGTAGGATGGTAGCGGTGAATATGATGCAATTAAAATATGTCTGGGTCATCTATCGAACGTCTGCCGAGATGAATAATTTGACAATTAACATAAGTGTAAAATGAAAAAGAAATATCGCGCGTAAACATTCAGAAAGACACTGGGGCCCAGTGATAGTTGAGGTAAGGAGTGAGAAAATAAAATATGGTCGCTCACTTAGGTCCATTTGATACACTAGTCCTGTTAAAAACATGCTTGGCGTAATCCACAACAGAGGAGCTTAGGTAACAAAAGTTTGGGAGCTGGGAGCAACATCTAATCGTTTTTTGAAAACAACCAGGGTAGGAGAGGATACTACTGAGTCTGAGAGTGAGTTCCATGGTTTGCAAACCCGAAGGGAAAAGTAATTCTGTCGACACTCTAGACGGCTATATTGTTCCTTCAACTTTAAGCAGTTACCCCTGAGCTGCGTGTTGTGGCTAAGTTTTAGCGAATGGCGGCATACGTGGTTGGGGTCACTCAGTATCTGATACGCTAATATGAGATCGCCGCGCAGCCTTCGATAACGTCCGCTGAAAATTCCCAGCAACTTCAGCATTCGGTGGTAAGAGTGATACCGCAGGCCCTGCACGTTCTTTGTTGCTCTCCGTTGTGGTGCCTCTATCGCTTCTAGGTCGCGTTTCAACCAAGTTTTCCAAGCTTGGATTGCGTACTCAACATGCGGGCGCATGTAGGAATTGAGCATCATTGGGAAGATTGATGGGTCAAATCTCCCGAATGCCCTTCGCAGCATGCCGACGTGCTGGTTGCCTCTTCTCACAGCTACCTCAGCCTGTTTTGAACAGTTGAGGTCGCTCTGTACGATCACACCAAGATCACGTTCCTGGGAGCTATTCTGCAATTCGTTTGTCCCAATTATGTAGGTGTAGTTTTTCTATGGCGTACTTGGACTACGCGACATTTGTTTACGTTGAACGGTAGAGCGTTTTAAAATGACCAGTTCTACACTGTGTTAAGATCGCACTGGAGCCGTTCATGGTCATCCGGTCCTCTGATCCTTCGCCATATGTTGATATCATCAGCGAAAAATAAGAAATTAGAAGTAATTGATCTCGCCAAATCGTTAATGAACACCAAGAATAGACGAGGTCCAAGAACCGAGCCTTGTGGTACTCCACACGTCACGTCGATTGCATGAGAAAATGATTCTCGGACTCTCACCACTAGCCGTCGTTCTTGTAGAAAATTGCTAATCCAACTCAGGATTGGATCGCCAATGCCGTAGTTCCGAAGCTTTTGAAGGAGAACTCGATGGTCTAAACGATCAAACGCTTTTGAAAAGTCCAGGTAGATGACATCGACTCCAACTCCATCATCAACAGCTTCAGTCCAGCTATTACGTGCAATTCATAGGTTAGTATTACACGAATGCTTTTGACAAAAGCCATGTTTCTCTGCGGATACTAAATTGTGGCTTTCCAAATATTGCATCAGCGTGTCTGCGACGATTGATTCCATCACGTTGGATAGTACGGGAAGTAGTGTTATTGGACGGTAGTTTGCAGGATCAGTGCGGCTACCTCCCTTATGGATAGGAGTGATGACCCCTTGCTTCCATACTGGTGAAATACGGGTTTTCCTCTAGACATCGCTGATAGAAATCAGCCAGTGGTTCTGGTAGATCACTAGCTACTGCCTGAAGAGCCTATGGTCGGATGTTATCAGCTCCGGCAGAACTGTGGATACGCAAGGATAACAACTTCTTCAACAAAGCCTCCGTAGTGAAGGTGATGTTTTCTAAACCAGATGGTAGAGTATTAGAAATGAGGTGAATGTTTGGGCTCGACACTTGTTGGAACATTTGGGAGTAATAAAGCCGTAGGAGATCAGCTGCTTCCATTGCTGACCGCGTGTATCCATCAGCCGTGACTAGCGCCGGAACCCCTCGCTTTACCTTTCGAAGGCCGTTCATGTGCCTGTACAAGAGTTTGTGGTTAGTGCAGAATCGCTTCATTAACTTCTGCTGATGCGTGACCTTGTCTTCGCGGATCAGTTTCACACAGAAGTTACGATGTGTCACGTATGCAGTCCAGGTTTTGGCATTCAGGCAACCCTGGTGATTTCGCCATGCTACATCCCTCCGAGACATACATTTACGTGTTCTGCTCCTCAGAAATGACTTACTCTGGTTTTGGGTTGGAAGGACTTCTGTTTCGATGCTTGCGCTACCAGTGTGCTAAACGTCCTTGTAAATGTTTCCCAGGCAACCTCTGGACGGCATTCGGTTAAAAAAGGTCCGTGTGATGGGTTATGCAGCCGCAATGGCTGACAAGGTCACGAGGAATGGTGAGGATGATGATGATTATGATTATGATGATGATGTTAATGGTGATGATATTGATGCTCATAATACTTATAACAAAGATTATAACCAGGATGATGACGATGAGGTAATAGAGGATGACAACAAAGATAAGGTTGAAAATGTTGTTGGCTTGAAGACGATGAGGATGAAGATGATAGTGATGACGACTATGATTATTGTTATGATGATGAGACGATCATGATGAAGACGATTATTATTATTATTATTATTATTATTATTATTATGGTTATGGTGATGCTGATATTCATGTTGATGATGATGATGGTGATGATGGTTATGATGATGATCATGATGGTGGTGGTGATGATGATTTCAGTGAGGAAAATGATGAGGGTGATGATGATGATGATGAGGATGATCATGATGATGATGTTTATGATGGAAATGATGATGATGATGATGATGATGCTAATGATGGCAATGATGATGATGTGATGATGGTGAAGCTGAAGTTAACAGTGATGATGATAAGGTTGATAATGTTGATGATGATCATGTAGCTGATGCTGATGGTGATGACGCTGATGATGGTGATGTTGATTAAGATGTTAATGATGAGGATGTTGATTTTGTGTTAATGATGATGGTGCTGATGATGATGATGATCGTGCTTATGATGACGATAATAATAGTAATGATTATAATGATGACGATGATAATGATGCCGATGTTGAGGAT
>OX104064.1:165288556-165306283 GCA_944474145.2 Dicrocoelium dendriticum | reverse complement strand
CCGACTAAGCTATTCTCGCTAGATCGGCCACTTGTTTACCAGTTACTCAGTTATTCCACGTTACAAACCTTGGTTCGGCTAATTTAACATCTTGTGTACATCACCTGGAAAGCCTCGTGTGCATCCCCACTCCTTAGCAGTAAATCATTCACATACCGACCCTAACCTTTTCTTATCTCAATTTCTGTTTTCATTCCCCTTTTTTAATCGGACGGCCAGCTTAACTGCCCTGTCGTGATCCTGTATCACTGGACTAGTCTGTTTCTCTCTAACCACTCCCATGCTACGGAAACGTAAACGGTGTAGGCTCCGCAGAGTTAACTATGTTACCCATACTCTGAGGGACTGCTAGACTTGTCCCCTCTTTATTGTTTTAGCCTCTTACTTATATGCATTGTACGAACTAGTCCCAACTAGTCCCGATTAATCCAGTACCGCTTAGTAGGCCCCGTATTCACTGAATTCATTTGGACTTCTAAAACATCACTTCTCTTGGTTCGGCTGACCTAATGGTTCTGTTTACATTACTTAGAGAGCCTTGTGATCTTTTTCACTCTATCAATAAATCCTCACCCCGACCCTAACCTTTTCTTCTCTCGCTTTCCGTTTTCAAACCCTTTTTAATCGGACGTCCGGCTTTACTGCATTGCCGTGATCTCGGATCACCTGCCTAGTCTGTTTCCCTCAGTCTGCTACTATGCTACTGAGACTTACGCGGCATACGCCCCGCAGTCTAAACATGATGTTTACCTTAAATATAGAGCCTGCTAGACTTGCCCACCATTTACTGCTGGCTCTTTTCTTACCTTTACTACATGTCCTTATCCAAACGCGCGGACTAATCAAGTCCTACCTGATCGGCCTCCTGCTCTCCGGATTCATTCAGACTTCTGAGACGTCACCTCTCTTGGTTCGGCTGACTCAACTACCCGATTACATTACTTGGAGAGCTCGTGAGCTTTTCCCATTTTTCGCCAATAAACCTTTCCTATCCTGACCCTAACTTTTATTATCGAGTTCTGCTATCATTTCTTCTTCAATTGGAGTGCGCGATTGTACTGCACTGAGGTGATCTAGTCCCAATGACTAGCTTCTTTCTCTCTGACTGCTCCAATGCTACTCTGACTTACGTGGTATACGCTATGCAGACTCAACGCTCTTGTTCCTCTACCGCGTGAGGCTGCTAGACTCGTTCAACTTCTTCAGTTACAACCACTTTCCCTGCGGTTATTTTACGTGCTATTCCTACGCGCTGAGTAACTCAGTCCCGCCAGACTGGCCACTTGTTTTCTGATTTCACTCAGAGTTCTTCGACGTTACAAATCGTAGAGACTGCTCGGCTAGTTTCCTCGTTAGTGGTATAACCCTTTTCTTACCTTCTTTATACGCCTAGCCCCAAAGCGCTGATTAATCCAGTACCGCTTATTCGGCCTCATACTCACTGAATTCATTTGGACTTCTGAGACATCCCTTCTCTTGTTTCGGCTGACCTAATTGTGCTGTTTACATTACTTGGAGAGCCTCGTGGGCTTTTCCACTCTTTATCAATGAAACCTTCTCACCCCGACCCTAACCTTTTCTTCTCTCGCTTTCCGTTTTCAATCCTTTTTTAATCGGACGTCCGGCTTTACTGCATTGCCGTGATCTTGGCTCACCTGCCTAGTCTGTTTCCCTCAGTCTGCTACCATGCTACTGAGACTTACGCGGTATACGCCTCGTAGTCTAAACATGATGTTTCCCTTAAATCTAGAGCCTGCTAGACTTGCCCACCATTTACTGCTTGCTCCTTACTTACCTTTAATACATGTTCTTGTCCAAACGCGCCGACTAATCAAGTCCTACCCGATCGGCCTCCTGCTCTCCGGATTCATTCAGACTTCTGAGACGTCATCTCTCTTAGTTCGGCTGACTCAACTACCCGATTACATTACCTGGAGAGCATCATGGGCTTTTCCCATCTTTCGTCAATAAACCTTTGTCATCCTGTCGCGAAGTTATATTTTATCGTGCACTGTTTTCAATTCTTCTTCAACTGACGGTGTGGTGATCTAGTCCACCGATCAGTTTCCTCCTCTTTGTCTGCTCCTGTGCTACTCTGACTTAAGTGGTATACGCTATACCGACTCAACGCTCTTGTTCCCCTACCTCGTGAGGCTGCTAGACTCGTTCAACTTTTGTTACAACTACTTTTCCTGCGTTTATTTTACGTGCTATTCCTACGCGCTGACTAATTCAGTCTCGGCAGACTGGCCACTGGTTTTCAGATTTCACTCAGAATTCTTCGACGTTACAAATCGTAGAGACTGCTAGACTAGTTCCCTCGTTAGTGTTATAGCGCTTTTTACTTACTTTATAAGCCTAGCCCTAAAGCGTCGATTAATCCAATCCCGATTAGTCGGCCCCATACTCACTGAATTCATTTGGACTTCTGAGACATCCCTTCTCTTGTTTCGGCTGACCTAATTGTGCTGTTTACATTACGTGGAGAACATAGTGGGCTTTTCCACTCTTTATCATTAAACTCTTCTAACCCCGACCCTAACCTTTTCTTCTCTCGCTTTCCGTTTTCAATCCTTTTTTAATCGAATTTCCGGCTTTACTGCATTGCCGTGATCTTGGCTCACCTGCCTAGTCTGTTTTCCTCAGTTTGCTACTTTGCTACTGAGCCTTACGCGGTATCCGCCTCGCAGTCTAAACATGATGTTTACCTTAAATATAGAGCCTGCTAGACTTGCCCACCATTTACTGCTGGCTCTTTTCTTACCTTTACTACATGTCCTTATCCAAACGCGCGGACTAATCAAGTCCTACCTGACCGGCCTCCTGCTCTCCGGATTCATTCAGACTTCTGAGACGTCAATTCTCTCGGTTCGGCTGACTCCACTATCCCTTTACAGTACCTAGAAATTTTCGTGGGCTTCTCCCAGCCTTCGTCAATAAACCTTTCTTATCCTAACGCTAGCTTATATTTTATTGAGCTCCGTTTTCAATTCTTCTGCAACTGGCCTTGTGGTGATCGTGTCCCACTGACCAGCTTCTTTCTCTCTGACTGCTCCAATGCTACTCTGACTTACGTGGTATACGCTATGCAGACTCAACGCTTTTGTTCCTCTACCGCGTGAGGCTGCTAGACTCGTTCAACTTCTTCAGTTACAACCACTTTCCCTGCGGTTATTTTACGTGCTATTCCTACGCGCTGAGTAACTCAGTCCCGCCAGACTGGCCACTTGTTTTCTGATTTCACTCAGAGTTCTTCGACGTTACAAATCGTAGAGACTGCTAGACTAGTTTCCTCGTTAGTGTTATAGCCCTTTTCTTACCTTCTTTATACGCCTAGCCCCAAAGCGCCGATTAATCCAGTCCCGCTTAGTCGGCCTCATACTCACTGAATTCATTTGGACTTCTGAGACATCCCTTCTCTTGGTTCGGCTGACCTAATGGTTCTGTTTACATTACTTGGAGAGCATCGTGGGCTTTTCCACTCTTTACCAATAAACCCTTCTCACCCCGACCCTAACCTTTTCATCTCTCGCTTTCTGTTTTCAATCCTTTTTTAATCGGACGTCCGGCTTTACTGCATTGCCGTGATCTTGGCTCACCTGCCTAGTCTGTTTTCCTCAGTCTGCTACTATGCTACTGAGACTTACGCGGTATACGCCCCACATTCTAAACATGATGTTTCCCTTAAATCTAGAGCCTGCTAGACTTGCCCACCATTTACTGCTGGCTCTTTTCTTACCTTTACTACATGTCCTTATCCAAACGCGCCGACTAATCAAGTCCTACCTGATCGGCCTCCTGCTCTCCGGATTCATTCAGACTTCTGAGACGTCACCTCTCTTGGTTCGGCTGACTCCACTATCCCTTTACAGTACCTGGAGAGCCTCGTGGGCTTCTCCCACCCTTCGTCAATAAACCTTTCTCATCCTAACGCTAGCTTATATTTTATTGAGCTCCGTTTTCAATTCTTCTGCAACTGGCCTTGTGGTGATCGTGTCCCACTGACCAGCTTCTTTCTCTCTGACTGCTCCAATGCTACCCTGACTTAAGTGGTATACGCTATGCAGACTCAACGCTCTTGATTCCCTACCTCGTGAGGCTGCTAGGCTCGTTCACCTTCTTCTGTTACAGCCACTTCTCCTGCGTTTGTTTTACGTGCTATTCCTACGCGCTGACTAACTCAGTCTCGCCAGACTGGCCACTTGTTTTCTGATTTCACTCAGAGTTCTTCGACGTTACAAATCGTGCACACTGCTAGACTAGTTCCACCGTTAGTATTATAGCCCTTTTCTTACCTTGTTTATACGCCTAGCCCCAAAGCGCCGATTAATCCAGTACCGCTTAATCGGCCTCATACTCAATGAATACATTTGGACTTCTGAGACATCACTTCTCTTGGTTCGGCTGACCTAATGGTTCTGTTTACATTACTTGGAGAGCCTCGTGGGCTTTTCCACTATTTACCAATAATCCCTTCTCATCTAGACCATAACTCTATCGCTTTCTGTTTTTATTCCTTTTTAAATCGGGCGGCCGGCTTTACTGCCCTTCCGTTTGCTTGTCTCACCTGACGCGTCTGTCTCTTTTTGCCTGCTTTTATTTTCCTATTATCCGTATATATATATATATATATATATATTATTCCCACGGCTTACACTCATTGCGCTTATCCAAGTTATCCTCTTGCGCATGGTCTCCTTCGCTCTGAGCTCGCCCCTGATTGTTTGCGGCACTCAGACCATTGCTAAGTATTTCTTGACTAGTACGTCCATTAGCATGCTCTACTTACCACTTCCTATCAATATGCTCTTTACCTTATGCTCGCATTTGTCTATTATTGAGACCGTATGTGTCATAACGACCCCCAATGCACGACAGCTTTGGCCCATTGTAACCATTTTTCTAGATTCTGACGTCTTTTGGACTGTGAAATCATAAGCGCTTTAGCGTAATTACCCTTACAAACTACTCCTGGCACAGCCGTCAGCATTTATTCGCTCCTAGCCGATTCCTTGAATTTCCTTTTCCTATTGCAACGGTGTTTTACCTATTTTGCTCCCGCATTCGGTCTCAACCTAGTTGTCATTAGTTTCACCTAAGATGCCTCTCGCTTTCCGACTGCTGCCATCATACTCGGTTTACTGTTTCTCTCCAAACATCGCAACATTCGCTTAACATTTGTTATATCGGTCTTTTGACCCTGCGCGTGCATAATCTTTTCCTACCTAGTAGCTGTAGTCTGAGTCACACCAGCGAAGTAATGTATAGAACGCGCTTGCAAATCATGTATACTAAAAAAATTCATCATCATCATCAACAGCAGTACATCAGCCATTTGAACTGATGCTTCGCTGCCATACAACCATGAGGACCTATGAAATAAAGAATAAGAAGAAGGACAGAAGGGGGACTTACCTGAAAACCTTAATGTCCTAAGCAAACATTCAGGGTCAAGGCGCCTACACCTTGTGTAAACAACATTCCGTCACAAACAGCTGGCTATCGTGCAAAGATAAGGCGGCCTCGGCGAGACAGCTTCCTTGCGGCTTTCACTGCCACGCGTCATAATCAGCCATTACCCCGCAGATAACTCAGCACCAAACACACTTTAAACAGACAATCCAATTAGGAGACGGCAGCAGACGCGCCACTGGTGTCGGTTGCGAGCCATATCCTGTAAAGTCTCGAGCCAAGCACAAGGTGAGTCACGTGGACTCCAACCCGGAAGGCGAGACGAACCAACGGCACCCAGTTTGGTCGTCAGTAACTTCATTTCCCGCTGCCAAGTCAACTTCTGTCCACCTCGAGCCTTGCGCCATCCTACACCTGGTAGACTGAACAAGGCCCTCCTAGGTAAGCGGTGACCAGGCATGCGTAGCACGTGCCCGAGCCAACGTAAGCCTGGTCACCGCTTACTAAAAAAATTACATAGGTTTTAATGTATCATAAGCAATGTTGCGCGACACCAGTGTGGGTTAGTGTTTTTTCAGTGGGTCGCCTGTAGCGGGAGCCCAGAGAGCGATTCGAGAAGACAGATCGAGTTGCAGGGAAACATTTATTGGTACAGTAAAAGATTCCCTGTTAGCTAGCTTTAAAGAACCACACCGTGGACGCTCTAGCTGGGGGAACGGAGCAAGCTCAGCACAAAAGGCAGTCGCGAGTTGCAAACGAAACGAGCGCCAAGCAAAAATGGCGGTGAGCAAGCCAAGCATTCGAACTCAGCAAGCAGTTCAACAATCCACACCGGTCGCCTAGGTGTACAATGTAATAATTTTAGTTGGCATTTTACACAGGCAAAACGGGGAATCTCCAGACTGCTACATAGCTCTCTCCCAGAAGGGACTGTGAAAGCAGTCCTTCGACCTACGTGGGGACTGTCCGTCGCGGGCCAGCCTTCTGCGAGCCCAGGTTGTGAAACCTGATGCAGCTGCTGGGGGAGAACCATGCAATCGGACCCTAGCGGGCTCCCACCCGTGTCCTCCCTACGGTGTCAAAACGGTAAAAACGGCTTTTGGGGGGGGACAGTTAGTAAAGTTCACGAATGCGGTTGAGCAGGAAGGTTGTTCACCTTCATGCTGACGTGTGGATAGCCAGCGACAAGTGAAATCGAGATGCAAACAACCGACGGTCGCTATGGAAAGCAAAATGAAAAAAGCAGCATAAACGCATAGCCATACACAGAAGAGTGCAAAGCGAAAAAGATGCAAAGCTGTTTTGGGGTTTTCAATAGGTTTTGCTCTTTTTGCTAATTTCACAACTTTTTGCTTTTTTGTGGATTTTCAAAAACGTATAGTAAGCGCATAAAATTCCGAAGACACGTTCTATGTAAAATAGTAAGTATGTACGAAGACCGAAAAACGAACTGGAAGTTTAAGGGTCCTACCGCGTCGATTGATAGTAGGGCGAGTAGGAGTGTTGTCGGTTCTGCTGGAGCGGACTGACTCGTCTGAGGTTGCGGTGCGAGCTGTGATGGCACCGTCTGTGAAGGTGCTTGCTGCACCGAAGAGTCAGACTTGTCGAGCAATGCTGGCTTGAGTCGATCAATAGTGATCGTCTCAGTAGTTTTGCGTCGTGGCTTGCCTATGTCGGGATCAGGTTGTTGGGTAGCAGCCATAGCGGCTAAAGCAATTTTGGTACAGGGCGATAAGCTGATCTGTTGAATGCGTGAAAGCGCATCCGCGACAGGATTGAGAGCACCTGAGACATGTCGTACGTCCGCCGTAAATTGAGAAACGTAGTCTAGGTGTCTAGCTTCCCGCGAAGAATACTTGGCCGTTGCGCCATTGATTGCGTAGATCAATGGCTTGTGGTCAGTGAAGACTGTAAAGGGTCGACCTTTGAGACAGTGACGAAAATGTCTGATACCTAGGTAGATAGCTAACAGTTCCCTACCGAAGGTGCTGTAACGCGATTCGGCAGGTTGTAAACATTTTGAGAAGAAACCTAGAGGTATTCATCGATGGTCGATGAGTTGTTGAAGAACTGCACCGGCGACAGTGTCGGATGCATCAATTGTCAGGGAGAGTGGTGCAGACGTGTCTGGATGGGCGAGAAGCGCTACGATGGAAATAGCGTCGTTGAGCTTCTCAAAAAACAGCCTAGCGTCATCTGCAAAATGAAAAGACCGTTGTTTACTGCGGAGCATTCAGTCATTGGATGAGCAATGCTCGCGCAGTTAGGTATAAAGCGTCTATAATAGTTGACCAGGCAAAGGAATCGGCGTAACTGTTTGAAGGAACTGGGAGCAGGATAGTCCTTCAGTGCCTGCATTTTGTCTGGTAGAGCTTCAATACCAGAGGCGGAAATGCGGTGGCCAAGAAAGTCGATGGAACTTTGGCCAAGCTCGCATTTATCGGGGTTGACGGTAACCCCATGCTGCGTCAAGCGTTGGAAGAGTGCGTCGAGGTGATGAAGATGCTCCTCGTCAGAAGAGCTGGCGTTGAGTATGTCATCTAAATAAGAATAAACGCCATCGAGTCCTCGTGTTACCTCATGCATGAAACGCTGAAATGTTTGGGCAGCGTTGCTGAGGCCGAAAGGCATTCTGAGATACCAGAATAGACCGAATGGCGTGATGACGGCGATTTTAGCAATGTCGTCTGGCGCGACAGGTATCTGATGGTAGGCGCGAACTAAGTCGACTTTGCTAAAGATAGACTTGCCAGCTAGAGCTGAGGTCAAGACGTGAATGTGCGGAATAGGGTATTTATCCGGAGCGGTAAATTTGTTAGGCGCCCTGTAGTCACCACAGGGGCGCCAGTCACCGGATTTCTTCGGTACCAAGTGTAATGGTGATGCCCATGGACGGGCGGATGATTCCCAGTTCAAGCATTTGCTCGAATTCCGCCTTGGCAGCTTTGAGCCTGTCCGGGGCTAGTCGGCGAGGGCGGGCCGAAACGGATGGGCTCTTAGTGCAAACGTGATGCATGACGTTTGACGTCACAGGAGGCAGGTCGCTCAGGACACGAACGAGTTTAGGATGCTTGCTGAAAAGGTCTATAAAAGGTCGTGAAGCCTGATATAGGATACGAGTGGGTGTGAAAGCAGCCACGTTGGCGGTAGTCCAGATAACACTGAGCTGTGTCCTGGAGTCCATAGGCTTCTTCCGTTTAGCGTCGACGATGAGGTCAAAGCGTTGAAGGCAGTCTATGCCTATGGTGGCGAAAGGCACGGCAGCGATTATGAAAGGCCGGCGAAAGGTTCGCCGGAGGCCTAAATTGAGCGTTAGCAGCTTTTCGCCGAAGGTGCGATTGGTGTGCCATTGGCGGCACTCAGCTTGTTCGGCGATGTTGAGATGACATCATCCGGGCTACGTTGTATAACGCTAAATTCGGCTCCTGTGTCGACTAGAAATTCTGTGCCGGAAGTTAAATCCATAACGCGGATGCGGAGACTTTGGCGTTGGCCGGTCGCGTCCGTCGCCGTTACGGACCGGCCGAGAAGTTTCCCTGCTTCTCGGCGACGTTGCAAGGTTTGACACATTTATGAGCTGCGGTACCAAGGCGCTGATGGTACCAACAGCTAGCTTGCCTGTTACTAGAATTGGAACGTTTGCAAGGCGATGTTGAACGGCTAGGACGAAGACGGTGCATAGTAAGCTGCTGGACCTGGCGACTGAGTGTCGCAACTTGTGTTTGCAGGGCTTCTATGGTTGACTGTAAGCCAGTGATAGAAGTGCCCTGGGACGCGACGGCATTGATCTTGCTGGCGTCGGCTTGTGGCTGTGATCGCTCAATAACTCGATCCACTAAATCTGCTAGTTGAGTGAGCGAAACGGAGCCCAATGTGGGGAGAATCGCTTACGTGTGTTCCGGTAGCCGTTGTAGCCATAGTTCGCGAAGTAAAGTCTCGTCCATGGTTGAGGAACAAAAGAGTTGCTGCATCACTGGTAGCAGGGTTGATGGCAATTTGTCGCCCAGCTGCAGATCCCTGAAAAGCTGCTGCAGGCCAACATTCTCAGAGAGCATAACACGCTTAATCGTGGCCTCTTTGAGAGCCTCATAGCGGTTTTCGGTCTGAGAAATGATAACTTCACGAACCTGCATTGATATCTCCTTGGGGAGATAGGCTAGGAGCTTGCTGTACTTCGCGTAGTCGGAAGTGATTCTGTGGTTGTAAAACTCAGACTCAAGATGAGCGAACCACAAAAGAGGATCCATGTCCCAAAAAGATGGCACAGAGAGATACAAGGCTAAGCTGAAACTCTACCTTATGGTCTAAAGCTTCCATGGCTTAGAAAGTAACGCAAATAACAAGCTACCGTATGCAAAAATAAACCGCAAAATATGAAAAATAAATGGAACGGGCTCACCGGAGAAAAGTTTGAAATATCCGGCGCTGAGATTGTTCCGGAGTCGGGGGCACCAATTTAGAGTGTCGCCTGTACCGGGAGCTCAGAGAGCGATTCGAGAAGGCAGATCGAGTTGCAGGGAAACTTTATTGGTACCGTAAAAGATACCGTTAGATAGCTATAAAGGAACGACACCGTGGACGCTCTAGCTGGGGGAACGGAGCAAGCACAGCACACAAGGCAGTTGCGGGTTGCAACCGAATCGAGCGCCAAGCAAAAATGGCGGTGTGCAAGTCAAGCATTCGAACTCAGCAAGCAGTTCAACAAACCACACCGGTTGCCTAGGTGTAAAAGGGTAATAAGTTTAGTTAGAATTTTTAACAGGCAAACCGGGGAATCTCCAGACTGTTACATTTCTTTTTTCCTTGCTGCCTTCCTGTTTGGCTGCTTCTTGTCCGTTGCCTGTTATTCCCAAGATTCCTACAGTTACATCCGCCAAAACAAGGACACTTATCCACTGGAACTGGTCGACTCATCCTCAAACGCTTGGTATTTTCTCCGGGAAATGAAAAACCCCCGCATCCTTTTAAATGGAGCTCTTTCCGTCATTCTTGAGACACTACCTTCACGGGGCCTAAACTGATGGGTTTAGCTCACCTCGTACTCAGAGAGAACAATTTACTCACCTGGAATAATATATTTACATGGATCCCCCGTTCCATAAGCGAAGACAAACAACTCTGGTGTGATTACCTTCACTGCTTCAAACAATCCTATTCGCCAGTCACCTGGAGCCATTCTGATGTCATTTCACGGACAGCGTTGCGCTCGTATACTTGGCTTTTCTGATGGCCTTTTATGGAATTTCATCTGGCTCTGGTGACCGTTAAAATTACTTACATTTGAAGGAATCCCGAATCCACTTTACGGAGAATGGCATTTTTACCTGTTATGGGCATATTCAGCCACAAGAAACAACTTCACTCACCGACCCCATGACAAGTCCAGCGCGGATAGCTAGACACTGTTTGCGAGCTGAACAAGAATATAATAGAAAAGCCGGCCTCTATTAACAATGTGTTCACTCACCTGCAACATTATCCTTCGACTCTTCGATTCTTTTGCATCATTGACCGGCTTCAACGACTGCTGCCGTATCAGTACTAAGCCACTCGGCCAACCAACGAAGAATTTCGGTTGTTAACCGTCTGAGAATAATAGAGTGCAAAATCGGTCTATACGATGCGTAGCCGACTTGCACTACTGCTCAACGGAAGCTACGGCAGTGTTCCAGGACGTGGTGGGTTTTCGCCTGGCAAGCGTTCTCCCTATAAAAATCCACAAATGCCCGCTTAACAACACTACAACGTGGAGGATGTGACTGGCCACAAAATAATGTCACAGCTGAATCTTTCACACTGACGCAGTCTTCAGCCTTCTACATCCAACCTGTGCAACCATTTCTACGATGAAGAATGCTTTGATGGAGCACAGATCATCCCTATTTCGTAATGGTCGTTGGTTGCACCAAAACCTTGTTTGGTCTCCAGTACTCACGGATCACTACCTGGGGAAGTTACCCCCCACTTGTGTCTTTACGAATTTTTGCGCGCCATAGCGCCATAATGTTCCTTGGTCTGACTATTACTTGAGAATATGCTCACTCATGTGGACTACATCTTTTCTTTTATACCTTTCATTAAAACGAAATGTTCTAAAATTCCAAAGAAGCTATGGTTGTATTCATATTTGATCACGCTTTTACAGGTGTGTCTCGTTTTACCGAGAATGTACCATTTATTTATTTATTTATTCAGTACTTTCCAACTTCTTGACCTCACGGTCCGCGGAAATAATATTAGGCTTATAACCTTTAAGGTACTCCTAGTAAAGGCACACTACCAGACCTAAGCATTGCATAAGCTGTTGAAAGCTATTGTTGCTGCTGATGCACCCAAGCTTAGGATTATAAATGTCCAAAACCGTCTAAATGCCGGCTTTAGATGAACCTTTATGTGCCTTCGTAGGTGTCGGTTGCTAGCTGGCCCTGATTGATGCTTTTTCATTAAGCCTGAGCAATAGCTACTGTGCTTCGCCGTTTCCAACCGCTATCAGTATGTAAACGGCAACTAATATATATCTTCCATACTATTGACAAAGAGAGCACTTTAAAAACTCTAGGCCCAAACATCAGACATTTTGCTCTCCACTTATCCTCTCTTGGCCTCATGTACGTAGCTTTATCTATTATACATATGCCTTTCACCTTTGGCAACACTAGTCGACAGGCATAATGAGAACCAGATCCTCTTCTTTAACTGCTTTGGCTAGTAAAAGCATTCGCATTGCCAGATTCCATTTTACTGGCATGAAAGCTAACCAGACAGAAAGGCCCCTGTCACACTGGCTGGCTGGATCACCGGAAACTTTCGACCACCACCAGTCTTATTTTGGCCGCACGTGTGTTATTTATCTTTTAGCTGGCCCTAAAGCCTACCATGCGTTAGGCGTAATGGCGGGTGCACGACCAGCACCAACTGGTTTTTGCTACTATGATACCCCTGATTTACCTTATCACTCTTTGCTTAGGGCGCTAGAAGAGCTCTTGCCAGGAAAACCACAAAAGAAATAGCCGGTGTGACAGTATAGTACTAGTTAACACTGCCACCTGGATGAACACAGCTGGCACTTGCTTGGGAACTTAAAAAAGGAGAAAAATAACTCGAAACTAAGCAAAGAGCTATACGATAGTGTGCATCAACACAGGAGACATAAAAATCCCTCATGTTCGAGCAAGCTCCATCACAAGCAGTAGAGTTGGTACTGCCCCACCAACGCAGACCAAAATAGATTTCACACCCCAAAGCAATGTGCCAAATCTTACTAACATTTCCCATGCTCCTTTCTTTATTAATAGTGACAGTCTCCTCTATATCACTGATGTTGGAGACAGCCTCTTGAATATAGAAACTGGGCTTTAAGAGATAAAGCTTACTATGTTTAGCTAAAAAATATGTGTATTTCCAGGCCAAAAGGTGTCAACTGCTCCGAAAGGCCTCCTGTAATAGTCAGGTAGACCTGGCTCGTGCGGTTTTGATATAAGCTTCAGAAACATTTAGAGGCTTAAAAATTACTAAACTCTATATTCCTGGTTGTTTGTGTGGCTCAGTATCCACTGAAAATGGTATGCTGCTGTCTTCTACACGTGGGTTAGTTAGTAGCTCACCTGGATTCTCATGAAAACATAATATTCCTTACTGGATTTCTAGCGTTTTCGCGCAAAATTATCACTTATTTGCGTTATCCTACGTGTATGCCAGCAAAGTGTACCTTTCGGCCACCTACGCAGTCCCTATTTGTTGCAGGTTATTACGGGCTAATTATGGCATTCCTGGATAGCTATATTTATTCAAAACATATATTGCTTCGCTACTTTTTACAATTTCTCTTCTTTTTTCCGCTATCTGCTTGCAAGGCAAAAAGCCATATTTGGCAAAAAGAATAAAGGCCTTATTCGTAGATCACCATTCAATTGCGAATAACTCGCAAACTACAGCACTTATTGCATTGTTTTACTTTCAACGTCATCAGCGGTTAAAACTCCTGCGGAGCGGCCTAGTTTTGTGCTACTTTACACGGTATCCTGGTCTTAGAAAAATATTTTCCTTTTCCCTAAGATATACTCAGGTTGAAAGTTTGCGCCAGAAAACGATATCAGCGCAAGAATAGTTTGCCTATATTTTTGTTTATTTGTATTTTTCTAAGGAAGCAAGCCGCCTTAATATGCCTCTTAACAAATCCCTTTTATTTACGTCTGCCTTTCTCCAAATTATTTTTTAGCTTTTCGTATTCCTAATAATTCCGCCACTCTAATTTCCTCCATGTGCGCTCCAACAATCGTGGCGACTGAGCGCGCCAAGAAAGTGCACTGAATTTAAAGTGAAGTTGTCGTGAATTGGATCCTGTACTAAAGAACAACGGCACAGCTAGAGCTCTTCGCATCTTTCATAACAAAAGAACTAGGGTCTCAATATTGCCCGAAGGAACCAGACAAATTTCAATGTGGGCGCCTGCGACCCCATCAGCTGTACACCAATGCGTTTGTAATTGCCAACTAGGAACATTAACCCGTATTTTGACTACTTCCATGCGAGAGCATCGGATAATTGTAAAGTTTGTTCTGAACCCTTAATGGTGCAACCTCTAGCCGTTCTAGAAACATACCTATTTATTTATTTATTAAGTGAGACGCCATTCCTAGCTTATCTACTAGGCTTGTAGTGGACCTCTACAACAGGACGCTGCACTTAGCAGGAGAGAAATCAAGCTTTTAAGTGTTGCACTAAGAGTCTAAGGCCTTAAGTTCATTTTGAATATTTTGGATACCGCTCCTTAGGTTACCCTGGTCAAAGGAGAATACGACTTGGATATCGTCCGCGAACAGGTACGGCTTTCCTTATTCAAAGACGAAACATGTCGTTGAGGTAAAGTAGGAAGGGTATAGGGCTCAGTACACTTCCCTGGAACACACCACTCGCAACTGGTTTCGGTGAGCATTCGAAGCCTCCTAGTCACATCGGCTGTTCGACAGGAGAGATAGGAAGATAACCAAGCGTGCAGCTGGTCTGATGTGCCGTTATAAGCCGGGTTAGTTAGCAATCCATTATGAGGTACTCGGTCGAAGGCTTTTTCCTATCCAAGAAGTGGATGCTCAGAGCTTTCCTGCAATCAACCATCGCGGTAACATTGTTCAGGAAATCCAGCTGGCATGTTTGACAGCAGTTAGAAGGGAGAAATCTATGCTGGGGTTTGTTGTTGAGATTACCAAGGGTCAAGAAGAGTAGAAGCTCTTCCTTGACGATCCTCTCCATCACTCGTGAAGCGAATAGTGTATGACTAATGGTTCGGTAGCTTTCAATGTTTTAACGGCTTCTCCTTTTGTGTCTTGGCATGACTACTGCATGTTTCCAAGCAGCGGGAAAGGTTCCATGTTTTCTGGAAAGAGTGAAGATGTTAAGGAGGAGGACGGCGATACCCAAGCCACCTATAATTAGCAGAGCCGATGGGAGACAATCAGGTCCGGCGTGGAAGGATAATTTGTTTGCCTAAATTTCCCAATTAACAGCACGCAGGTTAAATTGCACTGCGCGTAAAGTATCATTGGTGCAACCTGGAATAATAAGAGGCGGAGTCTGGTTAGCAGAGGTGAAAGAGTCGTAGAAGTAGCGGTTAATGAGCTTGCATATTTCAGCTTGGTCACTGGTAACTGAGTTGTCTGGACGAATAATCGATTTAATCGAATTCAAGGCGGAGTTAATTCTGCGCCTCATCAGAAGATTGAGGGCTTTGCTACGGTTACTAGGATTTAGGGAAGTGTGTTCTGCTTACAGCTTTGCGGTAGCTTGTGAAATTCTCCACTTTAATAGGACGTGCTTGATGCTAATAAGGAGGAAGAATTCTTGGGTTCTGCTGTACTTTGAGCGTAGCTTTCTGAGCTTGAGGAGTAGTTTGCGGTGGCTGCATTGCTTTTTGATTCGTTATAGATGCAAGTATGTCCAAGCAGTGAGTAAGATTTCTATGTAGTACAGAAGAGGCAGTGTCTGCATCCGTAGCCAGAAAGCATACACCTCAGCTGATGGACTTCAGAAGTAGAGCAAAGCTTGTCCAGTGGATGTGTTTGAAGAGCCGAAGAGGACACGCTGATCTATCCACTGGGAGACGAGTAATGGGTAGTTGGAAAGAGAGCTTTACTACTTTGTGATCCCATCCAGGGAGTTCGTCAAGCCCGCTAGCCGATGCACCTGCATCGGTGCATCCGGTGGTGGCGGATAAAATAATGACGGGGTTGATAAGGTGCATCTTATGTTCGATGGAACTTGCCTTAAGGCGAAGTGGAATGAGTGCCCTTGTTGCAGGAGTGAGAAGCTAATGCATTATCAGAGACAAAGTAATCTGAGCGGTTTGCGTGGGTATAGTGGCGCTTGCCTTAGACGGAGTAATAATAGTTATAAGGTTGCAGAGGTCAGACAAAATATTACTGTCCGCCGTATCATAGAGCAGTTCGGGGAGTAGGAGTGAGTCTGCTTTGTTACCATGCTGAAAGGACGCAGGGGGTGAGCTTCGTGGTTGTGGGAAAGTGTATTTGGCGATGAGAAATGTATTGGCAGGGATATTTTGGACGTAAACATTACAGGATAACGATGGATTATAGTCAGTGTGAAGCCCTGAAGGACATAGTTCTGCCGGAGGTGGGTTGGTTACTGTTGCATCTGTACCGCATTCGAAGGATCGAAGATGGTGGATGGCAGGTTTGCAGGCAATGGAGCTTCCCCATGTTAGGTCGTCGGTGAGATAGGTAAAAGATAAGTTCATAGGCAGGGCAAACAGTGTCTCAGGGGAGGCAAAAGCCTACGTTGCCGTTACTCCTGGGCCGTTGCGTTGCGCAGCGGGGGAAACTTTTGAGCAGGTTCACTTGGGCTTATAAATAAATAAATAAATGGTCTGATGCTGCATGCCATTTCTGGAATTGGTTTTTAGTGAGCCGGCGACTGCATGAGGCGTTGGACGGCTTAGTAGCCGTTGCTTAGGGGCACCTGTGGGGTGTTTAACGCCTGTAAGGATGGTAGAGAGCAGCCCCGTTCAACAGTCTTGTAAGTTGTGGCGAGCCATAGCACGCCATACTCTATAAAAATGGACGGGAATGCGTACTGACGTGTTATACATTTCAGTATTCATTGGGCTTGTAGGGTGGGGCGATTAAGCTTTGCAGGCGAGGATGGGGTGGAGGGTTTCGTTACTTCGCAGAGTGTTCTATAAACAGCAAACCGCCGAGAATCGCGCATCGCATTCGTAGGATTTGTATCTACATGATTTAGTCTCCGTGTTGCATAAATGTTTACTTACCACTTGTCACGCGATCCTGAACGTTCATAATGTACGCAACGGTACAGGATGTAACCGTAGCCGTCCCCATCCGGCAACTGCTTCCGCCTTCCACGCTGGTACGCCGCAGCAAAGGTAGAAGTAACTCGGGAAAAACAAGTCGCCGTTGCAATCTGAAAACGTCCTAATTGCCCCTCCATGTCTTCAATACTTTCATACTTCCCAATAACTAAAGACCTGAACAACTCACTATCATCCACAACCATAGCGGTAGCAGAAAAAACAAGTATGGCCACCGAAATATTATAACAACTAGCATCCACATGTACCGTTACCGGTGACTTTCTATGGTGTCATAATTAACACACAATCCCATTTCCCACACACCATCCAGCTATATCCAAGTATTTGAACATTCCTCCTCCTTGGTGACGTCGCTAGGTAACCTCGTTGCCATGTACCATTTGTACCACGGAACGTCCCGAAGCAACACGATTTTCTGTTACTGCAATCAAACCTTGTGTTCCACAATCACAATACCAAAAGATCATTGTCCTTTTAGTACTACGCGGTATCTCGATTTTTTGGCGTGCCGTACTGTTCGAGCTTTTCAGCTGAAATAACGTGGAAAGCAGCGTTTGAATAAACACTTAAAACGAAATTTGACTATTGTCAAATTTTCTCTGATCCAAGATATCTGGGATCGATTAAAGTGGTACTGGCCAAAGCGTCTTTGGCGCTTATTGGTAATTTTTCAGGTTGTTCCCAGTCTTAATCCCTTTTTTGCACGCTGTTTTTGCCTTTTCATTGTGGTCGTTTTTCTATTGTATACGTATTGAAATTCCACTCTGTTTTCCACTTGGACATGCTTGTCTCGTTACACACCGAGACGGATGGACCTATGGGGTCCTCGTTTGATGAGTCTACTGCAGCTTGCGGACAGGTTAACTGTTCAGAGCCAGTAGCAGATTTACCTGGCGGTATGCAGTGTGACGTCTGCTGCCGCTGGTATCACGAAAGCTGTACCGGCCTACAAGCTGACCAGTACAAAATGA